>OY856187.1:143448451-143988734 GCA_963693315.1 Diogma glabrata
TATATATATATATATATATATATATATATATATATATATATATATATATATATATATGTATATATATATACATATATATATATATATATATATATATATATATATATATATATATATATATATATATATATATATACATATCTGTATGTGGGAGGTAAACTACACCAAGTCACATTTTTAAAATTTTAGAGTAAAGCCAAAAAACTGTTTAAAAATCACAAACCCTGCTATATCTCTATTAACTGCTTCCCTTACCCCGAAAATTTTTTTACTGTGTAATTTTATTTTAATTTTCATGATATCTTTAATTAAATTACGTCATATTACGTAACGGTTATTTGTTAAAAAGGACTTGGTGTGCTTTTTCTCACAATGATGGATCTTAGTATTCCCAAGTCCCTTGAAACATACAGCACCAAGCCCAAGACAATTGTACACAAAAGGTGTTTCCAAAAATAATGTTAAAGGCTTTTTTTATAAACTTTACTTCAAAATATATTATTAACAATGTAAGTTTAACGTTTAAAATTGTTTACATTTTTTAAGAAACTAAAAGAAATACGTTAAAACCTAAAGACACATTGACTAAGTGGACTTGGTGTTATTTACCTCTAAATACATTGTTGTCGTCTACAACACAATTTAGTCATAAACAGAACTATGTACACTTGATGTTCTTTACCTCTTAAATATTTGAACTTGGTGTCAAAATTTGTTCACTTGACGTTCTTTACCTCTAAGGGCTTTGGTCTTGGTGTCATTTACAATTGTTCTATCTCGAAAACTACACTAGTTAGGACTCAGTGCTATTAACCTTTCGGTAGAGAACAAAATCCTGATTCTAACAGTATAAAAAAACGTATTTTGAAAAAAATGTGACTTGGTGTAGTTTACCTCCCACCTGCAAATATATATATATATATATATATATATATATATATATATATATATATATATATATATATATATATATATATATATATATATATATATATATATATATATATATAAATATATTAATATATATATATATATATATATATATATATATATATATATATATATATATATATATATATATATATATATATATATATATATATATATATATATATATATACATATATATATATATATATATATATATATATATATATATATATATATATATATATATATATATATATATATATATATATATATATATATATTATATATATAATTATATATATAATATATATAATTTTTCAAAATGGAGCGTTTATTCCGAAATTTTTTAGCATCGAACGGGAAAACTAATTACTAACAAGCACTTTTACTTTTAAAAAATTGATTGTTACTTTTAAAATGATTGTAGAAGCACTATCTTTAAAAATCAATATGATTAGTACAAAAATGTTCATCATGGCGGCTTCTAAATGGCGCCAATTTCACCCCAATTTGCGATTTTTCATGCAAAAGTGCTTATTTGACAATTCTTCAGCATAAATATTATATTATAAGTTTCAAATAGTTGAAAAATCAATTTCTCAAATAAGTTCGATAGTTATTCAAAATGGCCGATTCAAAATGGCGTCTTTTTTTGATCAAATTTACGGTTATATTAGCAAAAATCAGTTTTAAAAAAACTAATTGTCCAAAGATAAGTATAATTTTTATTAGTATATTTAAAAAAGTAAATATTTAATAAAAAATTTTAAAAATTGAAACCACTTTTCAAAATGGTGGACTTCGAAAGGTGCTAATTTTGTAAAATTCGACTTCTTTCACCGGACCACCGCTGCGACCAAAATTTGGAGAGGTTTGAAAAAACGTGTAATGGCTCAAAATTTTTGTTATAATTTTCTCTTTTTATCAAAACGATGTTATCAATTTTCTTGAGCACGATTTTTCAATAGTGACTAATATTTATCTTTAAGAAATTAGTTTTTTTTAAACTGATTTTTACTAATATAACCGTAAATTTGATCCAAAAAAAGCCATTTTAAATCGGCCATTTTGAATAACTATCGAACTTATTTAAAAAATTTATGTATCAACTATTTGAAACCTATATTATAATATTTACGATGTAGAATTGTACAAATAAGCAATTTTGCCTGTAAAAATGCAAATTCGGTAAAATTGGCGCTATTTGGAAGCCACCATATTGAAATTTTTTTACAAAACATATTGATTTTTAAAGACAGTTCTTCTTCAATCATTTTAAAATTAACAATCAATTTTTTAAAGTAATAGTACTTGTTAGTAACTAGTTTTCCGGTTCGATGCTAGTTTCCCCGTTCGAAAACTCCAAATTTTGGTCGCAAAGTGGTCGGGTGAAAGAAGGCGAATTTAACAAAATTTGCACCTTTTTAAGTCAGCTATTTTGAAAAGTGGTTCCAATTTTTTTATTTTTTATTAAATATTTACTTCTTTAAATATTCTAATAAAAATTATATTTATCTTTGAAAACTGATTTTTGCTAATATAACCGTAAATTTGATAAAAAAGACGCCATTTTGAATCGGTCATTTTGAATAACTATCGAACTTATTTGAGAAATTGATGCTTCAACTACTTGAAACCTATAATATAATATTTATGTTGTAGAATTGTAAAATAAGCACTTTTGCCTGAAAAATCGCAAATTTGGTGAAATTGGCGCCACTTAGAAGCCGCCATGTTGAACATTTTTGTACTAATCATATTGATTTTTAAAGATAGTGCTTCTACAATCATTTTAAAAGTAACAATCAATTTTTTAAAAGTAAACGTACTTGTTAGTAATTAGTTTTCCCGTTCGATGCTAAAAAATTTCGGAGTAAACGCTCCATTTTGAAGGCGCCATTTTGAAAAATTCTTAAACGCCACGTTTCATTGCAAAGAGAAAATTACAACAAAAACATTGAGCCACCACACGTTTTTTTAAACCTCTCCAAATTTTGGTCGTAGTGGTGGCCCGTTTGACGTGGATCGTCCCATATATATATATAAATTTTTTGTTTGTTTTTCCGTCTCCGGTTATCATATATAGTCGTTCGGTACCAAAATTTTTCCGAGATGAGGCACATTGCAATAGTAGATTTTTATATGAAATATACCTAAAAAAAGAAGAAAAATCAATAAGTTTATGATTTGAATTTTTCCATTTTCCTATGTCATCTTCAATCTTTTGTTTCTAATCTGTATGAATATTTTACGTTTGGAAATTTTTTTTAAATTGCTTCATCAATTTTGTTACAACTGGAAACATACATAAAACAGTTGCCAGGAGCACAGTTAGATAGGACTATGTTGTAATTGATGACTTAGAAATACATATGAATGAAGGTTGATAATATAATAAATCGGACTACATAAACTGTCTATTGGCTTTTGATTCATTGTTCTACGATTATTAACAGTTTAGAAGAAGAAGCTCTGAATGGTGAACAGAGTTATGAGATATTTTCATAGAAGGTATATGGTAAAATATACAGATAGAAATCATAGGTAAATAATCTCGAGGTGGCAAAGACCCAGCGATAAGAAATTGTTTGTGGATCAAAGGAATTGTAGAAAAAAGAATGAACGAATATGAAAATCGAAGACTATGCGATGAAACGTCAATAGTCTCCAATATTGGAGATATTTCTGTAGTTAAGAGAAATTAATGACTGACTTAATGCCAAAATTCCTAGATCCGGCTAAGGTTGTGATTTGGGCACCAACAAAATGCTAGCAATATATAAAAACAAAAAGTGTTTTGGTTTGATTGTTAAAAATTGAATTTTTATTAATATTCTTTCATTCCAATGTAAACAAGAAAAGACAACCAAATCTTATGCAATGAATAACAATAGCTTTAACATAACAACTGAAATAGCGAAAACTCTACAATTTTTCTCTGGAAAATTTTTTAAGAAAATCATTAATAATATTTTTATTTCAAAAACATATTTTCATAATGAAAAACCATTAATTACAGGAATTTTCTATTGAAATTCGTCGTTCGTTAGATTCTTTTGTTAAATTATTTTATTTCTTTATGTTTGTGTAAGTTTGTGTAATTTTTTGGCTGCTAGATTTTTGATTAATGAAATTATTTTTTATAAATTTAATTGAATATAATTTATTTTTTTTTTGTTATTAAATTTTAATTAAAATTGTAGTGTGTTGGTCGGGAAAACATTCTCTCGAATCTGTGTGAATTACATAATTTAACAAAGTTTTGTTAAAATTAACTCTTAAATCGATTTAATTTTCGTAGAAAAATTATGTAAGTAGAAACAAAGTTTATAATTTATAATTAAAATCATTCAAAAAACTTTTGTTGCGATATGTTTCGTGTATGCATAAATTTTTTTTATATAAATAATAAAATGAACTCTTCTAGAATTTTATAAAATAAAAAGAATATTGATTTTATATTTACATCGATTTAAAAAACTAAATATATAAAAAATTTACAAAGTTTACAAAAATAAGTTTTTTTTATTATCAAGATTTTGTATTGCTGATGTGATAAGATTTAATGTTAACAAGTAAGGAAAAATTCACATTATCACGCTACTTTCACTGGAACATTAACAAATTTAATATGTTTAACCTTTATCGTAACAAGATGGGTTATAGTATAATAATAAAAAGAATGTTTACAGAGTTTTAATGAGAATGTTTACCACCCGCTGGTTGTTAATGTTGTGTTCCACTACATGACTTTACTTAATCCACCATTTTATTCATTGGCTCTGTAGCTCTTAACATGTACTATGAATTTTGATTTCAAACCATTGATTTCATATCATGTTTTTAAAATTCAACTCAACCAAAATAATTTTAAAAATATTTCTTAATTCGATGGCAGTTTTCACATAAAATATTCAATAAAATAAAATAAATAATTATTTTATTCGCCTACATATTAAAGTGTTACTTTATTACTGTGATTTGCGGCTTTAAAGTATCACTTTTCAACTATTTATTTTGTTGTCATAGCTACGTCCAAAAAAGTAAAAAGCATTTTTATTTGTTTAAATTCTATGAAAAATAAAATTTTTTATCAAAGCAACCCTTAAATTCAAAATTTCATTAACCAATTAAAATAGTTGTTATCATTTGTTGTCATAGCTACACAATAATTTGGAAAAAATAATAAATATTTTGTCAAAGGTTGCTTGTTCCACATATTTTTATTTTAAAATTTATGAAAAAGCTAGCGCCTCGATTTGCAAACTCCACATCCGTCCAAAATCTTTAGCTTTGCGTCCTAGCATCATAATGTACTATTTTAGCGATAGTTTCACTTCAAAACATCATATTTTTATAAGAAAATTTAATTGATACAATTTCTGTTTAGTTCGACCTTAGGAACACTTCTTACAAATAAAATATAAGTTTTTGCAAAATGAATAATGGAAAATAATTATGAACTGAGATAAAACATTGGTTTTTTGATTTCCCGATGAATACGACCTACTTTGGTGTAAACTATCATCAATCCTAAAATAAAATTTTTCCGGCATTAAAAAAACAGTCCACAAAACTACTGTATAATATATACTATTTACTGCAAGGGTGGAGGGATGTTGTGATGACGTAGCATGAAAATTTACTTTTAAATATCTCCAATAATTCTTATTCACAAATTCCAATGATTTTCGCAACCTGTGATTAAACAAATTATCTTAATACCATTATTTCTAATTTCTTTTCGTAGCACTTTGAAATAGTAGATTTTACCAACGAAAATATTTAGTGCAAACGAAAAACTAAATGTTACACATCGAAGTATTCATTCAAAAATTTTTTGAGATCACAATATTTTTTTAAAGCAACTAAGCACGACATCTTAATACGTAGGGTATGTACTAAAATTTATTACTAAAACTGTGCTCCAATTAATCAAAGTCAACTATTTATTTAATTAAACAAAATTTTTTTTTTACTGCTGAACTAAAATTTGACAATTTAATCACAATTATTAAATACCAAAAGCACTCTGTTTCATAATAGTGTTACATCACTATTTCAAATGTAAATAATATGGAAAAGTAAATCTTTCCTAATTCTTGTGTAACATCAAAAGAGAAATTAACAAAAAGAAGCAGTACTAGACAAAAATTTTGTATTTTTGAAAAATGGCGCTGCATTTAAACAAATTAAAAAGCGTGTTTTTATGTTTGTTAAATGCCGTAGAAAAAGTATAGTGTATATCTGTGGCGATATCTCCAGTTCCAGAATAATTGCAAAAAAAATTCAAAAAAATACGCACTGCATTGCGTTATATATTTTATCTGCTGATTATTGTGAGTCAGCCTAACATTAAATAAATCACTCCTGGGGGAAAGAGTAAAAAGTTGTCTGTATTTATTTAAAATTTCAATAACTTTAGTTTAATGTTAAGTTATTCTTTCTTGTAAGATTTTGTTTCTTATACTCCATATTTCATTCATATAAAAAGTTTTTGATACACGTCCTCCATTAGTAATTTTTTCCATTTTACGCAATAATAATTGTCAATTAAAAAAGAAAACTAAACATATCAAATTGAATATAAAAATAAATATATGTGTGCTAGTTTACATACAAAGATAACTCCAATTTAATTATCTTCTTTCAAGTATTAGTTGAATTTTGAGCTTTGTGTAAACTGGCAATTAAATTAAATATGGCGATAAAAATATATTAAGTGACGTGGCAAATAAACACTTTTGTATCAAACTACAAAGATATTTAGCTGTTGAACAAATTTTTCACCATAGCAGCATTCAAAGCAATTATTGAGGATAATAATTTAGCTAGTACAATTCAAGTTTTATGGAGTACTAACTGCAGATAAATTAAAACTGGGGCAAGTTTTCATCAGCTCATCTCCATCTCTAATATTATCATCTGGTATCATCGCCGGGCAACTCACCAGAAGTATAATCTCAAACTCTACTCCAGCTACCAAAACTGGTGACCCTGAGAACTGGAAAGTCAGGTAACTTTTTTTTCTGCAAGGAGCGTATTATTTTTTTTTTTCCTTAAAATTGTGAAATTTTATTCGTCTGATTTTGTAAATATTTTTTTTCTAACTTCTCACAATGCAGGTATCAAGAATTTTTTTTGTCATTATAAATTTATTGGTCGTGACCTGTAGGTGTGTTACCGCAAAACTTAGCTTCTTCGAAGCGGATGCATATTCCCAGCAGTTACCGCAGGTCCACTAGAACCTTAGAAAACTGCCACAACTCCGAAATCCAAAACCTTAACGGTTACTGAAGACCAGCTTGAGGCACTGGCCACAAAACGGGTCGAAAACGCTATGGCAAGATTAAGGTACAACAGCTCCTTCAAATCCTTTACCATCTCCAATTTATGCTCCGTCCCCTTTGACATCTTCGGATACAACTTCTTCGGAAACTAAGCCACAAATTATTCATGTAGCACCCAAAATTCCTCCTTTCTGGTTCGATAAACCGAGCTTATAGTTCATCACTATTAAAGATTAATACTTGTTGGTAAACATCGAATCCCAACAAACTAATGACGGTCATTTACTTAGTATAATTACTCCTACACTGGCGACTTTAGACAGTGATAACTTAATAAAGCCCAATCAAGATGATAGGCTCAAAGAGGCTCTTACAACCCACTTGCACTTCAGAACGCATACGCAACGTACTCTAGGATTATATTCTCAGGGATAGAAAGCCCTTTTACGGGATATGACTGCCAAATCCTGTAATTCATTTCATGGTAACTCTTACAGTTCTTTGGGAGAAAAAACTCAAACCAACTGTTTGCGGTGGTCAATTCTGATTTAGAGAAGACTGCCAAGATAACAGACAACGTCCTTGCTTCCCTAAGTTATGGCTTCCCTAAGTTATGTTATGGCACTTGCTAAACAATTCAAGGAATTGAAAGCACAAAACGTACAGCTTCTCAATGCCATTTAACGGCAAGAATTCTCCCAACCTTCTCAACATTATCGGAGTAATCCGGATCTAACCGCTCTCCTATTGACCTACGGTCCATACTAATGCGCATGCTAATATTTGATGGTATATATTTGCTAGTACCATCACTCCTTGAAGAGAGAAGCTGAAAATGCGATTCTGAGTCAAAACTTATTTTTAGCAGCCTGATTCCTTTGCCTCAACTTATTCAAAAAACTGTTTGATTTTTCACATGTGATGGCATGTGATGTGAGTCATGCCTAACACCGTCTACTGGTCCTTGTCTACTGGTCCTGCAGCTGTTGAGGAAAAATTTCAAGAAAATAAGACTTCTTTCGCTGCCTAGCACGTGTAAAGTTAGCACTTACGGTACACGCTTTCTTAACATAAACATTGGTCTCCCACGAAAGTTCTGTCAGAACTTTGGTACATCCGGTATTACTATTTCTATCCTCGGAGCTGATTTTCTAAATAAATTCTTGTCTATTAGTGAACATTTCAAACCAACGTTACAAAAATAAAAGTTGCGATCATGCCTTCATCATACATACAAGTGTTATGTACAATAACTCTACCTTTGCGCGTATTTTGGCATTTCCCTGTGAATTGAGAATTAAGAGAAAAAAATTCAATAAAGGGCTACGGTAGTACGCGCAAATGATAAACATTCAGAACAATTGAAAATCATAACTCAAATCCGATCATAGATTATTGATCATAGATGTCTCTTTAAAGTTAAATGACCTCATTTAAAAAACAAAATTTGGTCAAAAGCAAATACGGTTCTTACATTTTTCGTATCTGAAAGATCTCTCAGTTTAAATTTACAATCCTGGACTCCAGTAACTCCTCCGTTAAAGGCAAAATCTAAGACAAAAGGAAAGTGTTTGAGAATATTTTTCACAAATTGTGCGATGTAATTCTAAATTGTAATGTAAATAGCCTGGAAATAAAAGTAATTTTTCATAGTAATTTTTTTTTTTCAATTTTTTACCCATCTATTACGAAGTTACGGAAAGAGGAACATCATAAGAAACACACTTTTTTGACCACATTTAAAATTATGTAACAGCAGATGTTTCTTAAAAAAGTTGCTTTTTAAAATTACAACCCACTCCAAAAACTATAACAGACTTTTTTACTCTGCCTCATTCGCCACCTTTCCAAAATAGACCTATGATTATTAAACTTTTCGCTTTATTTTTTGCTCAAAAATATAATACTTTCTATTAAGTTTGGAATCAATGCATGATCATGTCCTCGATTAAGAACGCAAATTTTTGACAAAATACCAGAGTTTCTGCGGTTTATAATTAAATAATAAAGTGCGTAACGACTAAATTAAAAATGGCGTTTTCACCCATCCTCACTCCCAGCCCCGCAAACAATTATGATCGCAAACAATTATTGCTCAAAATTTTTTATTCCTTGTAGTCCGTCTATTTCGAATTTTACTCTAAAAATAAGAATATTCATATTTAAGAAAATTTGCTAATATTTTGCTAATTTGTTTCGGTTCCGGTCTATAAAATAAAATAATTCATTTCCAAAACATAAAATGTTTATGTATTCTAAACATAAACATTTGCTATTTTATCAGCTTTTGATTGCTTTTTTACGTCACTCAATGTTAATTAATAATACTATATACATAAATAATAAGAATTTTTGTTTTGTAAAGCTTAAATATAGTATTACATGAGATGTAATACAGTTGTTTAAATTTATTAAGTTGTAGAGAAGTTGTTTGGTGAGATGACGTATGGAAGTGGTTGACTGGCATTTTATTAAGAGATATGGGGAAATTTTTAATTTATGTACGATAAAAGAGATAATAGGAAAAGAAATAAAAACCAGAATATTTTACTATTTATACCCGATCAATTGTGATGATCGAGATCATAATGTAAATGTTTAATCAACCGATATGGTAAGCATGCCCACTGTGTAAAATTTAATGATTAAATAAATTTTTATTAATACAACAATAAATTTTCTAATTCTATGAAATGTGTTTTTTTTTACAATTTTTTAATGGAGTCAAATTCAGGTACGTATACCGTGGTTGAGCAGGGTGGTAGTGAAACATCGGTCTTGTTAATAAATAGAAAACACAAATAAACATTTGTGAGGATGACGATAAATTATTATAATGGTGGATATTTCGGCAGATTGGTTGTATGTAAATATTGGATTGGATTGAGAGTTTCTTTTCAAAATAAGAAATGGAATTGACATTCGTTGATCTTCAATATACTTAGAAAAAAAACAACATTTTTGAATATTTTTGCATCTGGACAATTTAGAGAAGATATGATACCAACTGTTGGATTCAATGGGAAAAAAACATTTAGAATGGGCGTATTAAAATCAAAGGTTCGGCTTAGCGGACAACCAAAATTTCGATACTAACAATTTACATGGATCATTCATCATACAATAATTATACTGTAAGCTTTATGTATTTGATTGAATTTATATAATTTTTGTGTTAAATTATTCTTTTTGTATTCAACCAAGATTAGTGTTTTTTTTGGAAAAAAATTTGTTATAAATAAGAGATTTTACAGACAGGACTCCCGTTTATATTTCTAGAAAAGTCCGAAATCCTCAACATGCTCTTTCATCGTAATTTTTTCTTACATTTTTTTGCCCAAACAGTTCGGAACTAAGAGGGAGAAAACGCAAACATTAAAAATTAATGTAAAAACTATGCGGTGCAAAATTCCAAAATAAATTTTTAAGGAATTCTGAAATAGCAAGCTTTCATATGAAATTATAGCTCGTAAGGGTATGGGTTTAGTTTTTAGTTATGCATCTCTTAAAATTCGATCTCATTCTGCAGTCATCGGTGATAGAAGATTGTTATTTATTTATTCAACGAAGACTTGAACTATGGATTGGAAGAGGACGATCGTAACATTGTTGTATTAAACCCAAACAAAAGAAACCGTTGCTGTCTTTCACAAATGAAACAAACTGAACCTTTTCTTATTATGATAAACCTTGAGAAACTGCATGATACTGAATGGGTTAAATTTTTTAAAATTGATATCAGAAATAACATGAACTGAAGAAAACATTTGTTCAGCTTCGTTAAATCTGCAATGCAAAAATGAAGGTTCAGGCCGATGTAAAATGCTTACAAGGCAGCAACAGAATATTTAGAATTTGCTCAGAGATAAATAACACAATAATGGATTGTTTGATAACTCCGCATCAAGTAATCAACTTGATTCCTTCCAGGACCAAAGAAATCTGACTGAATTGTCGATGTAGTATAGAATTACAACTTTAACAATCTTTCCATTATAATGAAATACAAAACATTCTTCCATTATCGGCGTAGTTGAATCAGCAAACAACAACCCCAAAGCTATTTAATCCGTTTGCTGTCTAGATGCTTCGTTTAAAACTTTGTTCTTGAAGAACGATTTTTGTACTACAGCCAAATTGTAGAACTCAAAAACCTAATGCCTTCTCTCTTGTGTTCTCGTCCATGAACACTTAAAACAATTCATATAGTTATGTCCATAATCTAGTTGACATAGTATCTTCGGCTATTCAAATAGTCTAAATAATGAATTTTTTATATTTCACAGCATGCTTCAAATGAAAATATAAAAAAAACGATTTTTATGACATCCAAGCTCAGAAAGAATGGTCATCACGGAAAGTTTACATTGATATAAAGTGTTGGTAGTAAATTTATAATTTATTGAGCCAAAAACCGAACTATTAACCTAAATAATATCACCAACCCGAACAGTATTTTTTTCAGAGCCTAATATTATCCGGGCCGGATCACTTATTCCAGAACACATAAATGTGAATTTGAACAATATTCTGAAGTATTTATTGCGTAACATTAAACAGTAACGGTAACGACTTTACAAAAAACGAATTCCACAATATTTTCTATTGTGAATGCCTCCTATTTGAACTGATCCGGTCCTGGTCCGGTTCCAGTTTGGCTGCCTGATCCGGTTTGGATAGTTTAAAGTGGTACATTGCTGATCATGACCTGTTCAGGGTGCCTGATCCGGTTCTTATCAGTGATAGGAAAACTTTTGTCCGGCCCCGATCTGAGCTCTTACATAATGCTACTCGGGCGCTTCATCTGATTGATACATCACAATTTCTTATAAATGAGATATATGTATTGTTTGAATAACACAAAACTACACTTGCTATACAACATCCGATTTTTTAATTGTAAGTTTTGTTATATTTTCTTTTGCGGATGATTTAACAAAACCATAATCAGAACGGAAAAAAGTTATAAAACATGAAAATGCATTATAAAAAAAGTTATTATCTACATTTCCATTTCAATTGAAACGAATATTTTTTTTAACAATAAGTGTAAAAGGAATTGTAATATGTATCACAACAACACCTTTTAAGAACCAAGCCCTACAACAAGATGGGTTCTGAGGTGTTTATGGAGGCTTTGTTGTCAATGTTGGTGGATCGAAGGCACTTGAGACCATCACGACAAGCATTTTGTTCAGGTATGCCCCTTGAACAGCCAATCACCCACTCTTAGTATGCTGTTAGAGTTGAGAAAGAGTGCTAGAGACAAAAGTATTGAAACATTTTTGACTGTTTTGTGGCGTTGTAAATTGTTAATCTCATTCGCAGACTGACTGGCTTGAAACCACAAGATAAAAGTAATTCTGGCATTCTCAATCTCATTAGAATTTAGTTCACCGTATGTTCTTTTTCTGATGTTCGTTTGTCTTATGTTTCCAATAAACCATTTAACGTAAGCTTTAATTCGCAACATTTTTGAAGTTTCCTCAATGTTAGTTTGATATGCCGAAAAATTTGTTTTACTTCATTCTAACTCAACGTTATTTCAATTCAAATCGGAGATTGGCTGTGTTGTTGGCCAGACTACTGCAGGTTGTTTTACCCATTCAGGACCTTGATACCATTGTTTTAATTTAAAGAGCCGTTGTGGATATATCCTTCTAGAACCATAATCTGTTGGATTGTCGATTTTGTTGATTTGATTGTTGATTTGACATATCGCCAATGGGGCATTCAAAATTTATCTAATATTCAATTTGACTTATTTACCACAAAAAGTTTCCATCTGTCCGGATACGTCGACAACCAGGCTAAAACGATCGTAGAAATCGTTTCTTTGACCTCTCGTAATGATCTAAAAATCTTGGGATTTTAGCTTGCTCAAAATATTTCAATTTATTTCTTATCCGTCTGTATTCACTTTCAAAGTAATCTGGCAATTTATCATCCCAATCGATTTTTAAGAACCAAAGTTTCTGGATAAAAATTTTTTGGCCAAACGATTGAGAAAAATTTTAACGGATTTTTGATTCCTGTGCTACGATTATGGAGTTTTTTAATTGTGAAAAAACTCACAAATTGTGTATGAATGCGCATAATTTTATAGTATTGGTTTTTGCATACAACTAAAAATTCGAAATTTTCAATTTTGAATATCGAATAACAAACGGTTCCTTTGGCATAAAATTTTACTGTCGAAATAATTTTTTAAACAATTTTTATTGACGAAATAATTTCGAAGTTTTAAACTCACAATTTGCTATAATCGCAGCACTGAAGATTCTGATAAAACTAAATTTTGTAACACCATTTTGTTTTTGATTTACTTTGAAAGTAAGCATACCATTGAAGGTGTGCCAGTGCACCCAAGAATTATTGTGAAAGAAATGTCATCACCACAAAGATCAAAGATAAATTTTTGTTTTATTGTTGACCTCATCACGAAGAGATGCAATATTTGATTACCATTTTCTTAGCATAAAACTTCCTTGTTGTAAAAGATTTGATAATTCTAAATTTAGTTCAACTGCCTTTTGGACATCACTCGCACCAGATAGAACTATTTTAGAATGTTTTGCGGTAGTTTTTTATTTTCATCATCATGAGCAAGCTGGTCGAGACTACGGATCTCTAAGACCGTCCGTAAGACCGAAAATCAATCTTGTTAATTTGTAGTGGCGAAGTTTTTGGTTAGGATCCTCTCTCCAAAGGCATCGCTGAAATTTTAGATCTTCTAAAGCGACAATGGGTTGCCGATACATCCTCTCAATGTCAGTAGTTATTGTAATTCGTTTTATTCTAAACCGCATCAAAGTAGCACATTGCGTTGGTTGAATGGTCGGTCCCACCATCAGGTGATCGTTCAAAGAAATGTCAGTATTAGTTTTGCAGGATGCGTCAAAGGCTTTTCGTGCCTTTGTAGTTGTACTTGTTTCCTTTATCAAAGGATAGTGGGGCAAATGTGCTCCATATTGACATATTCTCCCATTTGTTCGCTATATTGTTCACGTGTTGGTTGATTTTGTGTCATATCAACATCTAGATCCAGTTGAACGTTAAGTACCATACAAGCAGATGTACTTTGATTCTTTTTGGACTGAGGTTGACCTGAGACAATCAATCCATTCAAATAGTGATTTTTGCAAAATCTTCTACAGAGATTAAATCAATTTTACCTGAACCAGAAAGCATGTCGCGTTACGCCAGAGCAACTATTGTGGCCGATCCTTCTACGGTTTAAATAAAAATGTGCAAAACGGTTGTTTTTCAACGTGACTTTGTCAACATAGTCTTTCATCTCTGGCATATCTTATAACATTCATGGGTTTTTCATCGATAGCTTTAATTCGCAAAATTTTAAAGTTAGCGTTCATAAATTTCTCAAAGAAAGTAGATTTATTCAAACTCAATCATAATCTCTAGTTGGCTTGGTATCTTCGGGTATTCAGAGATGTTAATTAATAATTTATTATAATTAACACTAAACATGTCAAACTTTGTTAAAAAAACATTTTTGCTTTAATTATATAAAAAAAAATTTAAACTAATGCGCATGTTCCTTTCTCGAAAATTGAAAAATACAACGGCTACTATGAATTAAATTTCCATTGGTTTCTCAATTCTCATTGGTATTAGTAGTTAGAAATTTGATGTATTTCATACCATAATACCAAACCTTGAAATAGATATCGTTGTGTTGGGTTCGTGTTTAATGAATTTTATTCTTTTTTTTACATACTCACACATTTAATTTTTGCTTCAAATTTGATACTTTCCTTCGTATTAAAAACAAAAATAGATTAAATTTTCTAAATGGTTTGTCCAATTATGCAAGTATATTTATTAAAATAAATAAAAAGGGGGACGAAAAAGTATTAATTTTCTTTTTCTTCAGACGAAATGAAAGAAAATAATAAAATCAACCCCAAAGGAGGGAAATAAAAAAAATTTTGCTGTAGGGTTCGTGTATAAAGAATTTGCAATGCTAGCTCGTGCCTCGTTCGCTTACACTTACACAATAATTTAGGTACTATTATTTTGAATTGGGAATAGGAACGATATTTTTTATTTTTATTCGAATTCGTTTATTAACTTGTAAGTCACTTGTTTCCTGTGTTTTTGTCAGTATGATTTCCGAGTTTGTACTATAATTATAAAAAAGTAACCCAAAATATTGCTTATCATAAAAATTTTTTTTAAAGAAAATCAAATTACAGTTTATTTTTGTAGTCCTTCGGTTCAGTTTTTTTTATCAACCAACCAAAAACCACCAAAAATAAAAGAAACATAATTTATAAAAATAAGAAAATAGGAAATTAAAGATTGTCATTCTATGATAAATTTTCCTTTTTCATTGGTTAAAAATAAAAAAAAATCGAAACAACCGTTAAATAAATTAAACATTTTTAGAACATTCAATTGATTAAACAGATATTATTGTATTTTTATAAATAAATATAAATTTATTGCTAAGTGTTGTTTTTTTGATTAATATTGAGTTGATATTTTTAAACTGATATCGAAAAAACTGTTGTTCCTTTAGTTGTCTCTTGTTTAAAAGTACATATAACGGTTCTAACAAATGTTTGCATTTAATGTTTACGTATATAACCCTGAAATAAATGAATAACACGCCTTTATTAGGCTGAACGAAAGCTAAATTAATAATCAAATTTAAATCACATATGCAATGAGATGCACACACACTGTCAGTCTTGAATGACAATCAACGTGATTGACATTCATGACTGACTCTGTGTGTATGTGACTGATAATGAGTGACAGTCAAATTTTATGTCTGATGAAATTTGAAACATGTTTGAATTTTTGTCATCAGTCAAGATTGACATTCATGATTAATTGTGTATAAACCCCTTAAGCCGGTACATCTAAATTTAATTTCATTAAATCGCCTTATTCCATTTTTAATAAATATCAGAATCGATCAGATCAGAATCGAAAAAGTGCAAATCTTAGTTCTATGTCAATCTCCTATAAGGATTGTTACAGTCTCATTAATTCTTTAAACTCTGGTACTTATATTATTCTTATCATTGTTTTGATTGTGATTGATTCCAAAAGACAATATTTTGCTCGCGTAAAGCTTTATTTCGAACTCGATTCGTTGATAAGAAAAAGTTTCGTTTCACAATCCAAAATTGTCAAAAAACATTTAAAGTTGTGAAACACCAAAACGGCATCTGAACTGAATGACATCCAACCAATTATGCTTAAACTTTTTCAAAGAAAATCGTAAATAGGAAAAATCACTTTTCGAGTCGAATGTTAAAAAACTAAAGGTCAGTTGTTATAGATTTTTCAATTAAAAATAAAATAAAAATTGTCAAACCAAAAAATAAGCTGTCTTTTTATTTCTTAACCATAATAGTAAAACTACTGTTTATAATAGTGGCGACGAGATTCTAATCTTAGTTCAGAAAAGATTTTTTTTTTAAAGAGTTAAAAGAAATGGTGAAAATATTTTTATTGAAAAGTTGGTTATAAAAAGTGAGAAAATGTCGTTATTACTAGTGTGGTTGATATTAACAAATGATGTTGTAACTGAATTAGTGAAAAGAGGAAAATAGTGAAATAATATAGCAAAACTACACAAGTATAGGTCTTCAAATTTGTGTGGAGGCCTATCGTGTTATTTAAAATAATGGTAAAAAATTTAAAATTTAAAGACATATGTCAGAGGAGATAAGCGAATAACATGTTAATATCTGATGCATCATTTATAAAATAGCAACTAGAATTAAAACTAATAGTTAAATGACAATAATGGGTGCTACACTCTGAAACGTTTCTGACAAACCTTTTACAACAAAAAAAAACAAAACATACGTCAAATAGGCAATTTGGGAAGTCATTGCAATTTATAATTATAGTTAAAAATAAAAAAAATTAATGATAATATTTATTTTTCGTTTTTCATTTTTTTTACACAAGAAAAGTGCATTGGTGATTGGTGCACTTTGGAGAAGAAAAGTAGGATACAGTGTTGACAGATCGCGAAATTTTTTTCCCGTTTGCGGGATGTTCACATATAAAACGGGAATGCGGGTAAAAACTTGGAAAGTGCGGGATTTTTTCACATTTAATAGTAGAATCGTTTTAAATTAAAACTTGTTTTGAAATGGTTACACCAACCAACTTTTTACCAGGCTTCAGAAAGATGTCGATCACCCGACAATTTTACTTAAATGCATCTGCGATCTATCGGCTTTAGCATTGTCAAATCCGCGATGGAATGTAAGCCTTCTGATGTTTCAATATTTCTTAGGGAGATAGGTACCATTTGAAAACCCCAACTAACCTCCATGTTATAAAATCAATGGCTCTCTATGCATCCATGCATTTTAAATATATTGAAAAATTGGGATGTTTGGAAAATTGGGAATCGGGAGAAATTGGAAATTTTAAAACTGTTTGAAAATCACGAAATCACGACATATTTACTTCTTTTAAAAATGTCCTTCTCAATTTTAATAGATTTAATTTCCATTTTATAACTTTCTTATTCCACAACTTGTATGAAGAATCGAAACAATACTAATATATGTATTGTGTAAGAGTTTAATGCAATATTTTATTTTTCAAGGAAAAGTTTACGATGTGAGGGCCTCACGAGCGAGCATTACAAATTTTCGAATAAAATTCATTAAAAACGAACCCAATACAACGATTTATCCTTTCGACAGAGTAACATTTATTAACTTAAATTGATTTTTTTTTAAATTTGTTGATATAACAAGTAAAACGGACAAAGAAAAACAATGAATTTCATTGTATTTTTTTGAATAATTAATCCCGGGTAGGAACTGCCAATGTTAAACAATGGGCCAACCTCGGGCCAGCATTAGCGAGCCAAACCTTGGCTAGTTAACCCCGGTTTTAGTCTGGGCCAGTTGTAAATACCTAGACTGAACCAAGATTCAGTTTATTGTATTACACATACGAAGATTCAAATAAAAATTAAAGATTGTAAGTGTAACCAGTTCATATTTTTCTGGCAGCGGAGATCGTGAGGGTGGAAGACGCCTTCGTTAAAACTTTTATAAAAATTAACCGAACTTGCAATTTTAACATTTTTAACATGGAATTTTAAAAAAAATTATGATCATATTTAATTTATTGTATTTTTGTATTAAAAAAATTGGTATTTGATAAATTGGTTCGCCAGGCTTGACCCTAGTCTGATTTGCCAGGCTTGGCCCTAGTCTGATTTGCCAGGCTTGGCCCTAGTCTGATTTGCCAGGCTTGGCCCAAGTCTGGTTTGCCAGTCTTGGCCCCAGGACATCATTCCAAGCTTGGACCAAGCTTGGGCCGTTTGAAAATGTTAAGTCTGGCCCAAACCCCAAAAGCTGTGGCGCGGGCTTGGCCCAGGCTTGGCCCATTAGCTAATTCTTACCCGGGATTCCAAACAATTAAATAAATTTGATTCCATTTCGATATCTATTTAATTATTTGGTATTTTGAAAATGAAAAGCCTATGAAATGCATAATGAAAAACCTACCTGATGAAAGACATAAAAGTTTATACTAATGAGAAACCAAAAAACAATCTTTTGGAAATTTAATTCAATTTAATCATAGTAGCCTTTGCCTTTTTTAATACTCAAGAGGGGAACATGCGCTTCAGTTTGAATGGATTGTTTTTTATATAATCAGGCCGAAAATGTTTGCTATTGATTTTTTTATAAAATGCAATCAAATGTTTATAAAATAAAATTACATTGTTCAATTAGGAGCTAAAGTGATACTTTCTGTGGTGAGTCTATAGTTTGACAATTATAGACGATACACAAAAAGTCACTTGAGCTCCGAATTAAATGCACTATTTTTTCGGCACTTATTTAAATTTTTTATAAATATGAAATTATTACATCAAACTTTTTATGAATATTTATCGTAATAATTACATCCAAAAAAGAGAAAAAAACATTTAATACCGCATTCACAGCGACATGTGCTGTAAACACTTTTTATTTTAAAATCTTGCAACTAATTTGATATCTAGGCTTACTACCATTACAAACGATTCAAATACTTACGATTCAAATTACAATCTACGTTTTAAACTCATATTAAATATGCCAAGATGCAAATTATAATATACTATCTACTAATTTGCTATGTCGCTGTGAATGCGGTATAAATTTGTATGAATAACATTTTTTTATCAAAGCAGCCTTTTCAAAATTTTATAATCCAATTGAAATAGTTGTTATTTTATTGTCATAGTTATACAATAATTTCAAATTTCATTATCCAATGAAACTGTTTGTTATGTTTGGTTGTCATAGTAACATACAATAATTCAAAATATCATAATCCAATGAGATTAAACTTATTTTTTGTTGTCATAGTTATACAATATGTTTGAAAAAATAACAAACTAACAAATAACAAATGCTACTTTACAGCCTCCGTACTATAAAATAAAAATGGCGTTACTTTTGCTGTCGCAGGCTAAAGAGTAAGACTTGAGCTAACTCCCTAGCGGCAGTAAAGTTAAACTTTACCGACGTTTACCGAAAAAATTTATTTATTCAGTACAATCAAATAAATTGTTTTATTGTGTTCCGCCATTCGCGGTACAGAATAAAATTAACAGCTGTTTGTTTTATTATATTAAGACTAATAACGTACACAAATATAGTCGTAAAAACAGAAATAAACCTGTATTTATAGTTGTCAGAATGATAAATATTTTTATAATTGTGGAGGTTTTTGAAGTTTTTTCAATAAATAATTGAATTTATATGTATATTCAGTGGTGATATTCAGCCGGTACGAACCGGTACGCCCGTATCGGTTGTTAAAATTTTCAAATTTTTCCGTACCGGTTGTTGTATATTATGATTTTTGCTTTAATGGAAAATTTTTTTAAATATATTTTACTTCGGTCTGAAAGACTAAAGTATTACATTCATGAGCTAAAAGTGAAATTCTTACCCCCACTTTTTTGACATTTCTCGACGTTTTAGGACCTACTAATTCTAAAAAAGCAAAAAAAATGTATGTCTGTCTGACGGCCGGCCGTCCGGCTGTCACAACCGACGAAATCTAGAAAGCGGCTGAAGAGATTTGAAAAATTTTGAATTCTATAAACAGGTACACTCAATGGTAAGAGCCGAAATGACGATGTGTTCGATAACTGTACCAGAGGTGTGTCAAAAAAATCGTCAAGTGTGTCAAAACAAGGAAATATGCATATTTTTTGCTCAAAAAACGTTCATTTTAAGTGATATTGAGTAGGAACAAAGAATGTGGAGAAATCTGAATGGTCGGGATTGGTATGTGAGATCAAAAACTAGATTATTGAAGTGAAAACTTCTTTTGGCGCACCACACACAGGTTTTTCCGTAGGTAGTGAGTTAGGCTGATCCGTCACGCTCTGAGGTGAAAGACTCGAAATAATAATAAATAATAATCTATCTATCATTTCTTAACGTTTTAAATTGGGTTGTGGATATCGTGCTCGACTGATGTGCTGTAGGTAGTGAGTTCAGTTCCTGGTGTAGTACATATTTTTTCATTGTTTTTTTTTTTAATTTTTATTAAATACCATTAAAATCATTTTTTTTTCAATTTATGAATTCATAAAAATAATAAAAATTTCTTTAAACGAATTTTAAAAAATTGATCTATAACGCAGTTTTTTAAAGTTTTATTGCTACTATCTTTTGCAATTCGCATTCGAGTCATCATGCTAAATAAATATTGAATATATATAAAATCGAAAGATTGTCTGTTTGTCCTTTATGCATTAATACATTAATCATCATGAAAATTTGGGAAGTTGTTGTGTACACTTAATTTGCTTTTTATTTAACCATCGTTTTAAACGGTAGTTTGCTTTGATCAATGTTTTTTTTGTTGAACATAATTTTTATGAAATTAAAAATAACGTAAGAAAGATAGTATAACCTGAAACAATTACATTTGTATATCAAAATTATAATTATTGGAATTTTATCATCTTCACTAAATATGTTGTCGGCTTAGAATTGTATGTAATACATGTTTCTAAAATTAAGTGAAGACTTATTTTGACAATTATTTGGTTTACATTGTGAGGTTAGTGTGTGTAGTTATCGGTTTATCGTTCTGAATTGTTTCTCATTTATTCTACTAATACGATCCAAATACTCCTAATACGATATCAATTGATTGCAATGGCCAATGAAGTTTTTAGTAGTTTGCTGATTGTATAATATTTTCACTAAATTATGTTAATTTATAATCTGTTATAATTTTCCGACAACGTATTGATGTTTCGTGTTAGTTTTGTAATAAATTTCTAAACAGAGATAAACAAAATACTTGTACTTTAACAAAAAAATATGTTTGATATACATCGCTGCCCAAAACTAAAAACCATGTCCTCATAAAAGTTTTTTGCCGAAAACTATATCAAAATCCTTAACCCAGACCGTAGTCTTGAAAGCTCAGAGCTGTGAGATTTCAGCCTCTCCATTTTTTAATTTGGTATTATTGTTATAATTTAATAGTTTTGAGTGTTAACATACTAACATTACTTATTCTAAACTTATTATATATTTCATTTTTATTAATAAATACAAAATTCAAATTGTCAAAACTTCAAAATTTTAAAATTCTGAAAACTTTTAAAAATGAAAAATGATGGATAGCGAATTACGTGCCGAGTACGCGAACTAAAATACAATTCTGACTTTGAAAACGAACTATTTTGTTAGCTTGGGATTTGGATTTGATACATGAAATTGTTAGTGTAATTTGGCAAATAAAATACGGCTACTACAAACAAATATTAATTTTGTTTGAAGCATCGATGGATTTATAGTAGGCCAGAACAAATAAAAACAATTCACGTATAAAGCATAAAGTATAGAAAAAAATACAAAGAAATCAAAAATGGCAAAATATTTTCTAAACGAATTTCCCTCGACCGGTGATAAAGTCTCATTATTTTTTGGAAAATTCCTCAAGCAAGTAGCAACTCAGTAATAGCTCTCGCCCTACGGCCTTAAACGATTACTAACTTACTTCCAAAAAATAAAAAAATTTAAATAATTTTTTTAAATATTTAAATTATAAAATATGACAAAAATTAATAACATAGAGTCAATCTCTTGTTACTTTACGCAAACAACTTATTTAATAAGTTTAATAGAAAATAAAAGAAAACAAAGTTTTTTATAATTTTACTGTTACTCTATATATATTTCAGCTTGTGAGGCCATCTTCTGGGTAATGTTATTTGAAAACTTACGCCAAGTGCCAACAGCAAACGTTTGGGTCCTCCATCTTTAAAAGTCATCATAGTTCATAGTATTTACTTATTTAAATCCGTTCTCTGTTTAGTACTGTTTGTGTCCAATTCTGCATTTGTACTGGGTTGGGGAAATACATTCTCGAATTCGCAAGAGTGAAGCTAGTCGGAATTAAACCTCACAAGGCACGCAGTTTCATTAGTGTTTCTGATGCACTATCAGATCATTACAAGTAAGAACCTGATCCGACTATCCCAATCAGGACCTGATAGGGCAAGAGCGTTTCACTCATAATCAGGGCCCCATCCTGCTACGCGTTCGATGTCTGATACAAACTAGGCCAAACCTGATCAGGGTATTTGAGCCCTGACCAATTTCTGCTCGGGACGTTAATGTTGAGGCCCTTCCAAAAAGTTAGAAGTTTGATTCATTAAAATGAATTCTTTTAATTTTTTTCGAAAGCAGCTATGGCGCTATGAATACTTATAATAATTCTTGCCGCATCACATTTATCAGGAGAACAACCAACCTTTTCAAAATTGATTAAATAGTTCTTTTTATTTATTCCGCTCCTTTCCGCTCCTCCACAAACAATTTTAATCGATTAGGCTGGCAAAATGCCTAATCGATTAAAATTGTTAGTGCCACTTCTAATTGAAAACTTGCACTCTTACACAGACTTACCAATTACATCTACCTGTATTTGAACGTAAGATTTTAAGATACATTTTTGGTACATGAAGACTATATTAAATTAGCTTTATCCTTTCCAAGAAGGAAAGTAACAGACGCAACATATTATAAGCTTTTGTAATGTAAATTGTGCAACGAAGTTTGATTTCTAGAAGACTCAATCTAAAACAAAAAATTAAAGCCAAAAAATCAAAATTTACTAATTTCATGTATAAGTTTTTTTGTGTAAAGAACTAATTGAGACTTGCTTTTTTACGTACTTGGTGCACTTAAACACAAAAGTTTATGCCTCTTACAGAAATTCAACTAACGTATGTAAGAGTCATTAGTAAAAAAAATTATAAAAAGTGTCTTCTTAAACAAAATTATTCTTTGCTTCTTTCGACTTACAAAAGCGACAAGGTTAATGTAATTTTAACCATTTCACCTAATGATGTGGGTGTATTTTTAGCAAAAACATCTCTACGTACGATAATGAAAGTTTGTACTGATTTATTTGTATTATAAAGATAAAATGTTGAGCGTCATGTTATATGTGCTGACATCTTTGAAAATCCATAGATAACTGATTGTCTTATGGTGTGAATTTAGATATTGAGGAAAATTGTGATGGTTATGGTGTTAATTTGAAAAGAACGTCTAAACAGTGTATAGAGAAAACCCTCTTTAAGTATAAGATTAGTAGATTCTTGTATGAACTTAGAATGAAGGCAATTCTTCACGAGGATGAAGTTTCCCGAAACGAGCGTAGCGAGTGGAGGGAATCATCCGAGTGAAGAATTGCCATCATCCTAAGCGAATACAAGATGCTATTTTATCCACGACTGTAAAATATTTCGTTTAATTTCCAGTTTTCATGCAGAAATTTGTATCGCCATATTGAAATAAAAACATCAAAGATAGCGAAAAACAAAACAAGTTTGTTGTTTAATTTGTTAGGGGAATATTTAATAAACTATAGAGCTGTTAAAGAATTTTAATCAAATTCACTAGTTGTGGAATGAATACAATTACAATGGAAGACATACGCATGGAAAGCATATATTCTTTAGTAGTCGTGGATAAAATATTTTATTCAACTAGAGAGCGGAAACCGTTTTTTTAATAATAGCAAATTTTGCTACAAGATATAGAAACACTTACTTTTTATGAGTAAAAATTGTTCACGGGACGCTTTACGGACGAGACGCGTAATTTGAAGAACGTAAAATGTTTTCATCTCACGTAGAAAATGCAATTTTTTCTACGACAGTAAATATATAATAATACATTATTTAATTAGGAGCTAAAGTGCTCCTTTTTGTGATGAGTATAGTACGAAAATATATATATATATTTTCGTTTTCAATTGATTGACAAATTGATTGAAGGTCTGTAGCCTGCTTTAAGATAAAAAAATCACGAAACAACAAAAACGAAATAAGAAAATTTAGTTTATGAAATGCTTTTAGGGGGGATAAACGTATTATTTTTCTTTGTTTTTAAATATTATTAGAGACAGCAAATTTTTCTTATATTTTCAGTTATTATTATTTTTATGATTTTCGAAATAAGAAAATTTAGTTTATGAAATGCTTTTGGGGGCGATAAACGTATTATTTTTCTTTGTTTTTAAATATTATTAGAGACAGTAAATTTTTCTTATATTTTCAGTTATTATTATTTTTATGATTTTCGAAATAAGAAAATTTAGTTTACGAAATGCTTTTGGGGGGAGATAAACGGATTATTTTTCTTTGTTTTTAAATATAATTAGAGACAGCAAATTTTCCTTATACTTTCAGTTATTATTATTTTTATGATTTTCGAAATAAGAAAATTTAGTTTATGAAATGCTTTTGGGGGGGATAAACGTATTATTTTTCTTTGTTTTTAAATATTATTAGAGACAGTAAATTTTTCTTATATTTTCAGTTATTATTATTTTTATGATTTTCGAAATAAGAAAATTTAGTTTATGAAATGCTTTTGGGGGGATAAACGTATTATTTTTCTTTGTTTTTAAATATTATTAGAGACAGCAAATTTTTCTTATATTTTCAGTTATTATTATTTTTATGATTTTCGAAATAAGAAAATTTAGTTTATGAAATGCTTTTGGGGGGCTAAACGTATTATTTTTCTTTGTTTTTAAATATTATTATATTTTCAGTTATTATTATTTTTATGATTTTCGAAATAAGAAAATTTAGTTTATGAAATGCTTTTGGGGGGGTATAAACGTATTATTTTTCTTTGTTTTTAAATATTATTAGAGACAGCAAATTTTTCTTATACTAGGAGGGCCCGGCGTGCTTCGCTACGCTTATAAATAAAGTTTTTGTGAAGACATTTTGTTGACGTAGAAGCAATGATTTCAAAAAGTGGTAATGAGATATGCTAGCATATAATTTTTAATTTTTCTTTTAAAATATATAAATGAAAAATAATCAGAACTCTAGCTGATCAGTTCCGATATATGAAAAATTAGCGATCAAATAAGTTAGAGATCAAATAAGCTTACTTGAAAACTTATTTGATCGCTAATTTTCCATATATCCGAACTGATCAGCTAGAGTTCTGATTATTTTTCATTCATATATTTAAAAAGAAAAATTAAAAATTGTATGCTAGCATATCTCATTACCACTTTTTGAAATCATTGCTTCTACGTCAACAAAATGTCTACGCAAAAACTTTATTTATAAGCGTAGCGAAGCACGCCGGGCCCTCCTAGTTAATATTAATATTTAATTATATTAATTTCTTATATTTATAAAAAAAAAACTTCAACAATCAACGCAATCAAAATACAATATTTTTTTATTTCGTCCAAATAATACACAAGAAACTGTTCAACTTGCAGCGTATAGTAGAACTTTTTTACCAGCGAATACAAAAATTGGTTATTCTACACATATTGACATGCGCATGTGCGAATATACAGTGTCTCGAATTAAAATATTAAAAAAACTGTTGGGGTCCCATTGAAATGGACAAAAAAATGCATTAAATTAATGAACTACTATTGAAATTCAAACAATTATAATAGAAAACCAAAAAATATTAATGATTTTGTAAGTAATATAACAAAATTTTGATAATTAAAAGTAATTATAATAAAAATAACGACGCCTATGTAAACAAATATCATAACACACAAATGGTACGAACTAGGAGTAGAAATTTAACTAATATAATTGTTTTGAAAACAAATTTATCCCAAAATAAATAATGCATCTCTGTTTTACTTTTGTCTCATCTTTTATCTCTTCCTGCGTCCCATCTGTCAAAAATTTGCTGGTAAAAAAATTCTACTATACTGATTTGTATAATTCGTACGCAAAAAAAAAGAAGCAACACAAATAGGAAAACAAAAAACGAAAAAAATCAAACAAAAACCATAGCAGTAGATGCTGTGTTGCTTACAGCATATAAAACTATCATAGTAGTACTATGGACTATGGTAAATCTGTTTTGTTTTAGCTTATATGTACTGGTTTAATTGTTTTAGCTAAGTTTCACTACTTTACATCAAAGCATGTATTGATTTTTAATAAGAACTAGCATTTTTTGTTTGAATTATAAATGTTTGAATAAATAATTATGCTGCATTATTAATTAAAAATTGTTGCAGAACAGTTTCCAAAACAGTTTTATTTTAAAATATAAACATATTTTTCAATAAGAAAATAGAAGACCTTATCACTGAATTCCAAATTATGTAGGTATTTGTCTCCTTTTGAACCATTTTCGTGGTTCTATTTCTCGATTGTGTGTTAGGATAATCAACAAATACAATAATTTTTTCCCTTGGTGAATTTCAATAATATTGTAACGACTCTTCGTTGGTTCTTTTCGATTATTGAGCAAATACGACAGTAAAAAGACAGATCTTTAGTTAACAAAATCTCAAACTTTATTTATCAACCAGTTACAGCAACTTCCGATTTTAATTACAATAAATTCCAGGGTCTCCAATTTATGCACGATAAACTTCACCGCTTTTCCACAATTTGAATCAATAATATTCGGAATCGTAAAATCTATATTTACTATTCCACTAAGTTCAAATTCTTTTACTATTAGTACTCAGGCTCAAGGTACTTGATTATTCCTTATACTTGCAAATATTTATAAACACTTTTAATTGCAAAATTAAAACTGACTATCTGATATTTTGTTCGCTTATTTATATTCAAAAACAAATAAGCCGAATCTTCTGGTACTCACTGTAGTTTCTAGAAATCAATAGGCCACACCTCTTTTTAATTCATTAATGTAAACATTTGTATAACAAATTTAATTTACATTAATTTATGCAAAAAAAAGGAGTTGACTTTTAATTCATCTTTATGAATGAATAAATTAAATTAGCCCATTCTGGACGAAGTTTATTACATTGCCCTCTATTTAGTTTTGTTCGTCCTGAACAATATCAGCTATCGCATTGGTACTGTTACCTTGGTACGGTGCCAACCTTTGCAGATGTATCACTTTCATCTTGGTACGGGGTCCCTTTTGGATGCGGTAGATAACATCATTAATTCGTTTGATTATTTTATATGGACCTTCCCAATCTGGCTGCAGCTTGGGTGATCTTCCCTTAGTTCTCCTGGGGTTGTATAGCCATACCAAGTCTCCTTCTTGAAAACCGCCACTATTTGCATTTATGTCGTACCTGGTTTTCATTTCGTCACTGGCAATCTTAATGTGGTCTCGAACCTGTTGATGGATTTTATTCATCTTCTCCCTTAGTTGTCCCACATAATCTGTTTTCGTAGATACCAGACCTCCAGGGATGCCGAACTCGATGTCACTGGGAAGATGTAATTCTCTTCCGAACATGATATTCGCTGGCGTTTCACATGTCGTATCGTGCACTGCGCTACGATAGGCCATCAAGAATAACGGAAGATCCTTATCCCAATTTCTTTGGTTGGCTTCCACTACCTCCGACAAATGTTCTTCCATGGTACGGTTGAATCGTTCTACCATGCCATCCGATTGTGGGTTCATAGGTGTAGTTCGTGTTTTTCTAATGTCGAGTGTTCTGCACAGCTCTTCCATCAGTTGAGATTCGAAATTCCTTCCCTGGTCGGTATGCAACTCGAGCGGTGTTCCATATCTGCAAACCCATATTTATTGACAAACGTCTCAGCGACCGTAACTGCTTCCTGGTTCGGTATCGCATAAGCTTCCGGCCATTTTGTAAAGTAATCAATGACCACCATGATGTATTTGTTACCTTTTGTCGTTTCCGGAAATGGCCCCGCGATGTCTATAGCAATTCTCTCCATTGGGGCGCCCACATTGTACTGTTGCATCTCTCCTCGCGTTCTAGTCTTTGGTCCTTTGCTCGCCGCACAAGTATCGCATCGCCGACACCATTGCTCCACGTCTGTTCGATACCTTACCCAATAAAACCTCTCCCTTACTTTGGCTACGGTTTTATTGACTCCCAGTTGTCCTCCAGAAATACTTCCATGCAGTTTTCCCAGTACCTCTTCTACTCGACTTGATGGCAACACCAGTTGTTCTAACACTTTCTTTCCATCAGCGGACTCCCATTTTCTTTTTAGTATCCCGTTGTCCATAAATAGTGAGTCCCATTGTGCTCAGTAGCATTTCACCTCCTTACTTAAAGGTGCTACCTCTTTCCACTCCGGTTGCCTTCCCTCGGTTTTCCATTTCAATATTGGAGCTATAGCTGGATCCTTTAGCTGCTCTCTTTTAAATGCCTCGGTACACCAATCGTCAGGAGTTTGGAACTTAATTTGTTTCACTTTCATTGCTTCACTTCTCCCAGTCCTGCTACATGCCTTGCGCTCCTCTATACAGGGTCTTCTTGAAAGATCATCAGCGTTACAATGTATTCTTCCCTTCCGGTGTACAACGCGGAAATCCCTTTCCTTTTTGACATCCACTTGCTTGTTTGAGAGGTTCATCATCTGGACTGGAACTACTCCTTCTTTTGCTGCTACTAGTGTTTTGCATTCCCGTCTAATGTGCCCTAACTGCCCACAATTCCAGCATCTTACTCTGCTAGATCTTCTTCGTTGATTTCGCTCAGGCTTATCTCCCAGACTTTTGACACGCATTGTCACTTCCTCAAGCGCTGCTTTTAGAGGTTCTTCAGCAACTTCCATCTGACGTACTCTATCTGAGCCATACGCTCTTTTTCCAGCTTCCATTTGCAGGGCCAATGCTAAGACTTCCGCGGGTAGTTTCTTTCCGCTGAGATACAGCTGATTTCTGATTTGTACATCTCAAAGAGCATTGATAAATGTATCAGCTGCCAGTTCGTCTCGGTGTTCAGCGTTATAGGTCGGGTATGACAGATTTACCAGTCTCACAATGTCAGCCTCTAATTCTTGCAAAGTTTCGCTGACTCCTTGTTTTCATGTTTTGAGCTGCATGCGATGGAGAGCTTGCATATGACTTTCCCCATATCTTACTTCTAAGGCCTCCGTTAGCTTGCTGTAATCACGCTCTGTCGCTGATAATGTCTGCAAAATTTCAGCAGCTGGTCCCTTTAATGCCAATATAAGCGCATTTGCTTTTTGCTGGTGATCAACCCCAGTTGTTGCTATCTCAAATTTCATCTTAAATATCTGATACGATGTAGATCCATCAAATGCGGGTACTTTCACTCTAGCTGGAGCTGAAGTAGTTGATGGAATGATCATGTTACCTGACTTCACTTGTGCTATCTCTTGGCGGAATTCACTCGAAAGATTGCGTAATTTCTCTTCGTGTTCTTCGGTAACTTTCCGCAGCTCCCTTTCCATGTTGTTGATTTTAACCTCCGCACTGGATATACATGACTCGATTACTTCACGTAGTTTTTGTTGATCTAATTTTTGTTCTGCCGCCAGTTTCTCCTGTCGGGCCATGAGATCAGCAAGTTGTTGTTGTTCGGTTGTTTCCTTGTTTAGCTGCCAATTGCTCTTGTTTGGCTATCATATCAGCAAGTTGTTGTTGTTGCTCTACTTTTTGTTCTGCTGCCTGTTTCTCTTGTCGGGCCATCAGATCAGCAAGTTGTTGTTGTTGGTTGTTTCCTTGTTTGGCCATCATATCAGCAAATTGTTGTTGCTGCTGTGCCATCATTTCTTTCATCAACACCATCATCGGATCAATTGCTGGGGCATTCTGGACCGGAGCTTCCTCCGGCTCTATTTCTATGACCTCTGTGTTTTGGCCGGCTTCTTCTAAAACTTTACGCAGCCGGAATGCAAGTTCTGCCTTCGTTCCATGGATTGGAGCATTCCTTTTCTTCAACTCAACCTTCAGCTGGGTCTGGCTGAGATCACTAATATTTACTGTCTTTTTTTTCTTTAATAAGAAGTGTTGTGTAGTAGGAATTACAAAATGTGTCACAACAACACATAGATACCTTTTAAGACGTAGGTCCCACAACAACATGCGTCTTGAGGTATAGGTGGACGCTTTTTTTAAATGTTTGTGGATTGAAAGCACTCGAGACTATTGATTCGGGCAAAGCATTCCATGTGTACGATGTACGCACAAAGAAATCTCTTTGCATTCTATTACTATGACAGTGAGTAATCTCGACAGTTCGACCGCCCGCACACACCGATTGACGAGTAAGACGGGGAAAAACATATGTCTGAGGCATTATGGACCTGATTTCATCCGAGCACTGCTGGTGACGATATTTATAAAAAACAACGAGATCAGCAACAGTGCGACGATGTTGCAGGGAATCAAGACCTAATGTTAAATCTCGATCACCAACAATTCGTATAGCTCGCTTTTGAACAGATTCCAAAAGAGCCAGGATAGTAACAGACCATTGTTTCAATAATCCCACTTCTGACACCACTGTAACGACTCTTCGTTGGTTCTTTTCGATTATTGAGCAAATACGACAGTAAAAAGACAGATCTTTAGTTAACAAAATCTCAAACTTTATTTATCAACCAGTTACAGCAACTTCCGATTTTAATTACAATAAATTCCATGGTCTCCAATTTATGCACGATAAACTTCACCGCTTTTCCACAATTTGAATCAATAATATTCGGAATCGTAAAATCTATATTTACTATTCCACTAAGTTCAAATTCTTTTACTATTAGTACTCAGGCTCAAGTACCACCGATTATTCCTTATACTTGCGAATATTTATAAACACTTTTAATTGCAAAATTAAAACTGACTATCTGATATTTTGTTCGCTTATTTATATTCAAAAACAAATAAGCCGAATCTTCTGGTACTCACTGTAGTTTCTAGAAATCAATAGGCCACACCTCTTTTTAATTCATTAATGTAAACATTTGTATAACAAATTTAATTTACATTAATTTATGCAAAAAAAAGGAGTTGACTTTTAATTCATCTTTATGAATGAATTAATTAAATTAACCCATTCTGGACGAAGTTTATTACAATATAAATCCATAGTCCACACCAGGGGTGGGAAACCTGCTGTCTTTTCAGATTTTCTTTGAGGATAAGCCCTCCAACATATGTTGGATTTTATACAAAATTCGAACAAATTTCTTTCGTTGAAATGTTTTTTGTAAAATTGAATTTTTTATTAAATATTAATCCTTTTTTTCGAAAATATTTTGTCTATTTCAGTAGTCGACAGTTTTGTGATTTCGGTTGAAAAATAGCGAAGTAACAATAACCTATAATTTCTACGTTTATATCGCCGATAGTTTAGTAGAATATAGTACATTTTGCTACAAGAGATGTCTGATATAAAAACACTCCTTTTTCGTGTGTGAGAGCTTGTTAGCGAGACGCGTAAGTATCGAGTGGGACAATTTAACGAACGTAAAATGTTTTCATCTCGCGTAGGAAATTGCAAGTTTTTCTACGATGGTAAATTTATAATAAACGATATTATTATGAATTATTAATTTAGAAATCAACAATATAACATTCAAAATTCATATTTTTTTTTACTGGTTACTGTGATTTAAAAATTTTGCACAGTTACATGAAAATACCATAGCAACTATAATTTGTTATTTAGCGAAAATGATTTTACACTAGTGGAAAAACCTCTTTTTACAGGACTAAGCCTGCTTTAAAATAGACTTTCTTTCTGCTATAATAGAAAAGCAGTTTTTCGGCAAACGGCTATAAAGTTTAACTTTACTGCCGCTAGGGAGCTACTTAAAGTCTTACTTTTTTTACTGCGGCTGCAAAAGTAACGCCATTTTTATTTTATACTATGGCAGCTGTAAAGTAGCATTTGTTATTTTGTTATTTTTTCAAACAAATTGTATAACTATGACAACAAAAAATAAGTTGATTCTCATTGGACTATGATATTTTGAATTATTGTATGTTACTATGACAACAAAACATAACAAACAGTTTCAATGAAATTTTGAATTATTGTATAACTATGACAACAAAATAACAACTATTTCAATTGGATTATGAAATTTTGAAAAGGCTGCTGTGATAAAAAAATTTTATTCATACAATTTTAAATGTTTTTTTTTAAGTAATTATGACGATAAAAATTCATATTTATAAAAATTTTGATGAATTAATTTCATATTTATAACAAATTTAAACGTTTGCCATGTAAAAAAGTTAAACGTTTGTGTTGAGTCTATAGTTTGCTCAAACTACAGACTCAACACATAAAGTCACTTTAGCACCTAATTAAATAATGTACTATATTCGGCAAACGGCTGTAAAATTTAACTTTACAGCCGCTTGAGAGAAGGCTAAAGTCTTACTTTTTTGACACATAATCACAGCGGCTGTAAATTAACGGCATTTATTTTTTTACGGCGACAGCAAAGTAACTTTATATATGTATATTTTTACAACGGCAAAAAGTGTCGTCCTTTCTATCCATACTTTTACAGTGGCAGCAAAAGTAACATATAACATGAGATTATGAATTTTTTCAAAAGAAGTAAATTTGACCAAAATATTTGTTATTTTTTCAAACAAAATTTATAACTATGATAACAAAATATAACAAACATTTTAATTGGATTATGAAATTTTGAATTGAAAGCTTATTTTGATAAAAAAATTTATTTTTTATGTAATTTGTATAAACATAAATGTTTTTGCTTTTTTGGATGTAACTATGACAATAGAATAAATAATTTTGATGTATTGATTTCATATTTATAAAAAATTCAAACGTTTGCCGAAAAAATAGTGTATTTAATTCGGTGCTACTCTAAACAAAAAGTAGCACTTTAGCTCCTAATTAAAAAATATACTATTTTACTTCGGTCTACCTAAGTATTACATTCATGAGCCAAAAGTGAAATTCTTACCCCCACTTTTTTTGGCATTTCTCGACGTTTTAGGACCTACTGATTCTAAAAAAGCAAAAAGGTCGACATACATATGTCGACTTGATGGTCGACATATGTATGAGAGATCAAAAGCTTGATTATTGCATTTTAAGTTTGTCATAAATATTGTCAATTGGGTCAAAAGAAGGATTTTCATTTATTTTTTTACTCAATTTTTTGAAAAAAATGAAATTAGTTATTTGTATGAAATGAAATGTAATTGAACCATGAAATTGGACGTGGAATATGATTCTATCCAACTTCAGCTACTCCCAAGTCCCAACTGTTACGAACAGTTGGAAAATTGTAAATTGTTGAAGATTAAATTTCGTTTTTTTTAAAATTGTAATTACAATTTTTGTGTAAACCGTTTTGGAAAAAGTTTGAATTTTTGATTTTACTGTAATTTGTGGAATTTTGAAAAAAGTTTGTATATTTGATTTTGTTATAATTTTTGCAATATTTTTGGAATTTTGGAAAAGGTTTGTATATTTGATTTTGTTATAATTTAATAAGGTTTTAACTTCGAATTTGTAATAATTTTTGGAATATTTTTAGAATTTTGAAAAAAGTTTGAATGTTTGATTTTATTAAAACTTATACAATATTTTGGGAATTTTGAAAGAAATTTGAATTTTTGATTTTGTAATATTTTCTCGAACCGCTGGTTAAATGGAGTGGTTTTTGAGTAGTTTGCTGAGTGTATCCTCTTTTCACTAATTTATGATCTGAATTTTAACTTTCCGGCAACGTATTGATGTTTCGTGTTAGTTTTGTAATAAATTTTTAAACAGAGATAAAAAATACTTGTACTTTAACAAAGAGTTATGTTTGATATACATCGCTGCCCAAAACTAAAAACCATGTCCTCATAAAAGTTTTTTGCCGAAAACTATATCAAAATCCTTAACCCAGACCGAAGTCTTGATATCTCAGAGCTTTCGATTTCAGCCCCTCTATAATTTAGTCTGTAGATTCTGAAGATTTTAGACTGATTCCATTACTTCACAAATGTTTAAACATATATTCAAGTATATTCAAAAATCTTAACGATACATGGATATTAAAATATTGAAAACTATTAAAGTCAATACTATTTATACGATAATCATAAACTACAAGTCAAATACAGTTTAAATTGTTTTGAAATATGACCCAACAAATCTTTTTCAATCAATATACAAACAATCAATCCTCAACTAAAGCTTAATATTTTATTACACTTAAGTAAACAAAATAAAATTATCTTTGTTTTTATTTGTTGGAAAAGCTTCACAAAAATTTTCTTAATCTTAATCTTCCATTTTTTCGTATTTTATTTGTTCGAGTTAAAAAGAAAAAAAAGTTAGTCAATAAAATCGCTTACCCAACGAAATTTTCGGTATATTTTTCCGTTTTTTATGTAAATATCATGCCAAAAATACAAACACAAACTGAAATAAATTAAAAATTAACGATGAAAACGAAATTTTGTTGTTGTATTTTATTAAAACTGCAAATATGGTTGTTCATGTTAAAAATAATTAAGGGCAGTGTTTTTTTGTAGTCAGGAGTGCAGGATTAGTGGAATAAAAAAAACTTATTTGCTTTATATTTTTTTGATTTAAATGCTAGTTTTTTAAATTATATGCTGGTGACAAAATTATTTGTATTTTGACATATATCCGACGATGGAATTGAAAATTATTTATTTAATTTCATGCGGTTACTAGTGTCAAATTCGATTTATTTTTGTGTTGAATGGGTCAATGAACTACATAGTTTTAGTATTGCAATAAAAATTGTATTTTAATTTTTGTTCCTGTCCATTATAGTACATTATGATGCTAGGACATAAAGCTAAAGATTTTGGACGGATGTGGAGTTAGCCTAAATCGAGGCGCTAGCCGAGATTTGCACCCACATTAAGTCCAAAATAGCTTACGTCCGTGCATCATATACTATTTTTTATTCGCCGCAAGCAAAATATTTTAAGAAAAGTTGTTTATTCTAAATTAAAATTATAAATTTTCATGAATTTTAAAATAAAAATATGTGGAACTAGTAACCTTTGACAAAATATTTATTATTTTTTCCAAATTATTGTGTAGCTATGACAACAAATGATAACAACTATTTTAATTGGATAATGAAATTTTGAATTTATGGGTTGCTTTGATAAAAATTTTTATTTTCCATAGAATTTAAACAAATACAAATGCTTTTTACTTTTTTGGACGTAGCTATGGCAACAAAATAAATAGTTGAAAAGTGATACTTTAAAGCCGCAAATCACAGTAATAAAGTAACACTTTAATATGTAGGCGAATAAAAAACATATTAAACATTGTAGGTTATTTATTTCCAATCGTGTAGTAGTTTTTATTATTATTAAAAACCACTAGCAACCCACCAATTGAAGGTTATATGATCTTGATAGTTTAAGAGTTTAAAGCGATGCTCTTCATCATAATGTGCTCTATATTATAAAGCCGAACTACAGGAACAGAGCAATAATTTATGCAAAAAAAATGCATAGTTTAACTATAGTCATGTTGGCATTAAGTATGGTAGGAGGTTGTTTGGTCTTGATAAATGAATTACGTTACAGAAAAAAAAATAAAAATAAAAAATTATCGAATAATAAAATTGAAGCAGAAACATTCATGATTAAGAACTGAATTAAATAAAATAAAAAATTTTAGTACACATTTTCATTAGAAAAAATTTTAAACAGAAATTTCACACATCAGATGAGTATTTTAAGAACAAAGCGAAAGCAAGTAATTCCATGTAAGCAATCAATCATTCAATATATTTTTGCTGAAATTCCTTAATAAAATTTTTACTTCTTGCATTTCTTTTCTGAAAAATGGAGTAGGAAGATTTGGAGAAACGAATTTAAGAAACTAGCAAGTAGCAATCAAACAGAAATCATATATGTGTAATTTATTCTTTAATTATTAGTTTTTCAATGAAAATCCGTTTATAATTTTCGTTTTTGTTCAATCCTTGCATTAATCCTTAATCCTTTCCTGTCCTAATGAATAAGCATTTTTGAGGTCAACATATGCGATTTTTAAACAGTTTGTTTTAATTTTAAATATTAAGTTTAATCATACGCCACAAAAACCAATTACTTCAGTCTGAAACACCTAAGTAGTACATTCATGAGCTAAAAGTGAAATTCTTACCCCCATTCTTTTTGGCATTTCTCGATGTTTTAGGACTTACTGATTCTAAAAAAGCAAAAAAATGTATGTCTGTCTGCCGGCTGGCCATCCGGCCGTCACAACCGACGAAATCTAGAAAACCGCTGGACGGGTTTCAAATTTTTTTTTTTTAAATTGGTTTACTCAATAGGAAGAGCCGAAAGCACGATGTGTTCGATAATTGTACCGGAAATGTGTCAAAAATTTCGTCAAGTGTGTCAAAACAAGGAAATTTGCATATTTGTTGCTTAAAAAACGTTCATTTTTAGTGATAATGAGTAGGAACAAAGAATGTGGAGAAATCTGGATGGTCGGGATTGGTATGTGAGATCAAAAACTAGATTATTGCATTATAAGTTTGTCAAAAAAATGTTGTCAAGTGTGTCAAAAGAAAAAATTTTATTTATTTTTTTGCTTAATTTTTTGGAAAAAAATAAAATTAATTATTTGTTTGACATTATTCATTTATCATTTATTCGTTTGGGATATATTTACAAATTTTGAAATGAGTTATAAATTAATGTCAAGATTGTCCAACCAATTAACAGCATTCAAAGACAGTCTACTTAACTCCAACAGTCTACCTTCAAATTTTCTTAGTTGACAATCAGAAATTATGTGTGCTATAGTTTGATTGTAGTAACCACAATCACATGGCGATGAAATGTTAGGGTTATATTTATATAGGGTGCTATCAGTTACTCCGTGGCTACATCTAATTCTGTTAACGGTTACCCATCTTCTACGAGGCTCATTAAAACCAGGAAGTTCAATGGATGGGTCTTGAATTAGTTCTTTGTTCACAAAATCGGTGTTGGCAAAAATGTCCCTCCATTTGTTATTTATGTCAAAATCTTGAATGCTTTCCAGGCGAGCAATTTTAGTCCATAGGGGAGATCTTGAAAGAAGACGATTCAATCCTCTATTCAGGAGATCGTTATGTATGTGTAGAGTTGTGTCTTCATTATTTTTTTATTTCTCGTATTAAGGCTAGTTCTCTTCAGCCCATGAAGGAGATCGCCTGACATTACGGACATATAGTAGCTTTCTCCTGACATCAAACTTTAAGTTGTTGAGAATAATGTGCCATTACGCCACAATGTGGCCACCTTAGCTGAGAGAGATAATTAGGGACCACTTTGATTCGGTAAATGAATTTTTTGATGCTGAGCCTTTCGAACCTAGCATTGAAGAATACACCCCAACCGCTGATGATGTTGGCGTTTCTATCATTATATGACTGGTTTCTCCAAGGGTTTGGATCTCGAACCAATGATGCTTAGTGCGACTGTGGACCCCGATCTGGTGGAGTAGAGAGTGCCGCATAGTCAGATCTCTGATAAGTGGGTGACAATCGCCTGTTGTTTTGAATTATAGTGTGGTTGTCACCAATTTGTGCTGACCTGCGGATTGTGTTCAATGTAAGTTGATTCGATTGCTGGCTCTGTTGGTACATTCGAAGGACTCACATTCCACTGCTGCATTCAGAGCTTTGTTTTTACAACCGATTGCGGCTTACGAGCGTGTAGTAGGCTTGAAGACAGCTCCCGTTGACCAATTTCTGAAATTCCTTAAACCAGATCATCTCACCCGCAGCTTGAAGTTGGGACACGTCATGTATTATTTACAGCAATGACATAAGAAACGTTTTGAACATATCTTTATACTTTTCTCCTTGATTTTTAAAATTTTACGTGATTTTATTTTACTCGTAATCAAGCTGTACTGTTAGCCTTGAAACTTTTTGGACTCGCATCTGCATAGCCAATCAAATCAACGTTGTTGCTAGGAACCCTAAATAATAAAAATTGATCAGCTGTTCCCTTTACAAAGCGTAGAACTGTTCAATTATAACCAATCATTTTGTGTGCAACAGCTAGTCTTTGAGGCAATAATAGAAACACTGACAGCAATATCCAGATGTGTATTTCCTGCTATCTAGTAATGAATCAACCGATTGACAAGATTTGTTGTTGTCGATGAACACCTCAAATTCAAATTATTTGAGAACACTGTTTTATCCAAATGATAAACATAGACTTTTCGTTTTGCTGCCACCGCCAATAATATTCGAAATGTAGTTTACGTGTTACGACTGGTGCAAATACTTCGTCGTATAGTCTATGCCATATTTTTGTGAAAAACCTTGAGTCACAGGACGACCTTTGTATCTATTTATTGAGCTATCTGTGGAATATTTAATTTCTAGATCCATTTGCTTCCAATCGCTTTTCTATCTGCTTTACGCTAGACATGACCAGAATGAATGATTTTGGTTTGGAAATAGCCTCAATCGAATCAATTTCTTCGATGTATCTCTTCAAAAGAATATTAAAATTCGATCATTTTGAACACCGTACTGAAATAGCGTTGCTGCTGCGTTTTCTTCTTCAATGTTACTTCTATCGGCATTAACATTTTTATTGCCATCAGTAATTCGTTTATTTCCAAATTACTGCCGATTTCTATTCTACCACAACATCAAGCTCACCATCTATAGAAATAAGATCAGGTAAATCAGTCACCACCTGAAACTGCGATGAATTACTAACACCAAAACAAACATCGAGACTAATGACAACATTTCTTTTAATTGGGTCGAAAGAAAGATTTGCTTTTGATTCCATATCGTAACCATCAGGGATCACTTTTGTTGCAGTTTTATCCAATTGTGGAACTTTTCTTCCGGAATATACGAAACACGCAGATTAAAATTAATGGGGCGTCTTAATGTTTTGTTTCCTTTTAAACCAAGCCTCAACGGTGTTACATCTGCATCTCTAGTAGTTAAACGATTTTGTAGAAAATTTGCCATCATAACAGCTTCACCTTAGAACATATGTCATCTTTTCTGTAAATGCTAATTTAAATCCTTCTGTGCGTTCATGTGCGAATTGAAATATAATTTGTGCCAAGTGTCGGTACATGTAAAACATTATCCAAACGAAGTAGAATCAATCAAACACCAATGGGTTTACAACATCAGTATCAATACACCGTCTGCCTACTGCCTGCTTAAGTTATTTGATGATTTGCCACAAGAACTTTGTCAGTAAAATTCAAATCAAATTTCACAAAATAAATATTTATTTGGGCACTAATGACTTGTAGTTCCTGAATCTATTACCCAACCTTTCTGCCTCCTTGGTTTACCAACGTGAAAAAGTTCTTCATACGCGTCGCTATCGTTATCATTTCCGACGATCAAGTTTGCCTTTGGCCTGATATCGTCCTTTCATTTATTCTTTTTTGTCTTGATTTTTCTTGCCAACAAACATAACTGCACTAAAAATTTGTTCATCTTGATTCTTGTTCAGTCGTTGATGATACTCATCAATCAAAGTAGATTGCCCTTTTGTTCACGTTAATTCATTCACTGGCCGTGATTCAATAAGCTTTACAAGATGATCACTACTATCTGGAAAGCAGAATTAAATTTCTCATTAAACGAATTCTGCCTTGTCCTGTACTCTTCTCATAATAATTTTTCAGTGCTTTCCATTCTCCCTTAACTGTAGTCAATCGATCGACTTTAGTAAAAAAAACTAATCGCTGAATATGCCTCTGTTTCCTTTTTAGCCCAATCGAATGAAAACACTATCAGCTACCTGCCATGGTTCATCACGTAATAAGATCAAACGCATTTGATGAAAAATAATTTGTTTAGATTAGTTTACTAAATGAGAAAAACCTCGTTGCGCCTGAACTGATAATAAAAAGGAAAATCGCAAATAAAAATAAAATTTGTTTATTTATCTGTCTTATCAAGAAAATATTGTTTCAGGCGATTTCTGGGCCCATAACCTGTTGAAATGAACATGAAACAATATTCGATGTATTACATGGTGGTTAATAAAGAAAAATATATTGCTACAATTTACTTGTCTTTTATTCAATTAATTTTAAAGAGCTTAACATATTATGTAAAAAAAATACAATGTGATTGGACTGTCAAAAAGTAAAAAGGTAAGTTTATGCTGAAATACATTCCGCATAAGTTGACATGTTGGTATTGCATACTCCAACAATATAGTGTAACAGTGTACATTTTAGGTCTGAACACTTTCTGTCTATGTTCTTAAGACAACATATGTCTCTGACTTAACATTTTTTAGATAGTCTGGATTGCTTGCAAGTTCAATTGTTTTTAAGCTTTTGAAAGGTTAAACACTTGAATTCGAGCGATTTGTATGATGAAACTTTAGTAGTCTCACCTTTCAAGTAGGTAATTTTTAAGGAGATTATAACAAAATAAAATAGATTTAAATTTACGTATATATTTTATAAGTTCAAGATACTTTGTGCTCTAATAAAACCTCTAACATATTTTTACAATTCTTTTCGATTCACAAAGATCGCCATGGTAGCACACCCATATCTCTATTAAGCTTTGGATTTTATTAATTTAACTTCAAATGTTTAAAACTTTTGTGCTTAGGAATATGCCCATGATGTTAAATCACATTATATCACAATCTATTGTTGCATATCCTAAGTAGACACAAAGAAGGCTACTTTCATATTAAAAAACAGTTTTGAAAGCTGTTTGATTTTCAATGGTTGTCTTTTCCGGTCCGTCTTTTATGAAAAACAAAACAAATAAAATTATTCTTTGGTTGTAACAACATTGCAACAATATAAGCATGCATTTTTAATGCACAAAAATAAAAGGTAAATATTTTTTACTTGAATGAAACAAATACAAAAATCCATTATTCTCCATATTATTACTGTAACTTGCATTTTATTTTCATCGTTGTACTTGTTCAAATAATATAAATATTTTACTAATTTGCTATCCTATTCATAGTGTTTGTATCCTACAGTTTAAAATATTTCTATCCATCATTTTCTTTAATTTTTGTTTTGTTATTGTTAGAACAAAACATGTGAGCTTCAAACATCGCAGTGGAGTGGGTCCATCCTACAAAGTTGTAACAAGAAATAAAAAAATACAATACCACATACAAAAATTTCTTGTTCCATCAAGTAAAGGTAACCGTAACCTACAAACTCTATATTATTTGAAAAATAATCTAAAAACAATGACTTTGGTACAATGTTGAACAAAAACGTTATAAAAACAAAAACATTAAATGTGGTTGTACACAACAATTTATATTACAAAAACAAAATAATTAGGTATCTGTCAAAAAGAAAGATATTTTTGTTGTAATATTTTTAGCTTCCTTTGAATAAATGTACAATCTAAATCGTAACCATCAGTGAGGGGAATATCTGATACGTTAATTGGTCCAAGGAACCCTCACTTTTAATTGCCGTCTACTTACTTAAACGGTATATCTAATATAATATAGATAAAAGCTTTAAACATTTAATAAGACAATAAAGATAGACAAGAGAAAGATTCATGTGAAATTCAACAAAATTTGTATTGATTATTTAAATAAATAAATTGCTTTTCCAAAACTAGTTATACAAACTAAAATCCTAACAGTTTTCTAATTTTCTACTAAACTTGTAAATTATTCCCATGTGATAAGTTTGGATGAAATTGTCACTTATCAGTAATACACAAACTGGTAATTAAAATAATTAATTTAGTGAGATTTGTATAAATAATTTATTTATGGATTTCATTTGTTTATTTAGATAGGATTTTGATGTAGAGAATAGGATGTGGTTTTATATGGAGAAAAAGTAGTACTTCTTGTGTTGGGTATTTAATTTAAAAGCTGTCTGAAGGAAGGAGGGTGGTAATTATAGACAAAACACAAAAAAACACTTTTGCTCCAAATAAAACATTATATTTTCTATTAAAAGATAAATTTAAAGGCATAAATATTTTTAAAAAAAAATGTATGCACTTTAAGCTAGGCAGAAAAGAACAACCCAAAAACAGAATATTTTCCATCGATAACGCCATCTACTGACGATAAAAATTGGACATATTCTTTAATCGCTGATAAATTTTTAATTGACAGATGAGCAACTCACACCTAAAAATATCGTCGACGAGATGATTGATTCATATAATATTAACATCGAAGATATTGTCAATGAATCTGACATAAACTTTTTATTTTCCAAAAATTATAGACGCAACATCTTATCAACGGCTAATTATATAACCCTTCAAAGTTGTTTTTTTTATTCTAAAATCATTTAGATTTTATATTTTTATGTAAGTATACTTTTGTTCTTATTCACAAAACAAATATTATATAACATTTTTAATAAATGAAATTCTTTAAGAGTTAAACAGTTTTGTCTATATTATATAAACCAAAAGTATATCAACGATTAGAATTATGATGTTATATAATATATTATTGATTAATGCACAACATAAAAACGATGAGTATGGAGCTTATAAAGCTTTATAACTGACACAATACATCGTTTCGTTTAAAATAAAAATAAAATTACCACCCATAATGTTGAACGAAAAAATTTGACATCATCCCTTAATGAAACAATTTCTTAGATATTAAAAGTTTACATAAAAAAATATATGAAATTAATTTTTCGCTAATGATAATTTTGGTATTAATCATAAGAAAGTTCTAAAACATTCAGAGGGCGTTACAAAAAATTTCAAAATGACTTGCTTCTATATTTAATATTTAATTAATTTTGAACTACATTGATGATTGTGTACAACTGCGTACATGTTTAGAATGATAGAGGATTTGTTCTTTTTCGTTAATTGAAATTAAGGCAGATATAGTTGGTATTGATCTTTTGATGCAGAATAATTTTTTATTTAAACCAGAGTTTGCAATTTTATTTTATTCGAGCAGTCATTTCACTACTTAAAATAGTATTCATAAATTACAATTTTTATTCATAATTTCAGTATCATTCTTCCTCGAAGAGCAAAATTTTTAGTTTTTTCGATTTCACTCTTATGAAGTTTTTATTTATTTTCTTTTTAATTTCTTTCATCCATTTGTAAAAAAAAATATTAGTAACTTTTCGTCATCCTTTTAATATATTTTTATAACAATACTTACAAAACATTCACAAAAATTATTTATTTTTTATGTTGGAAAAAAAAATAAATCTGTGAGTAATTGAAAGAAAATGTTCATTTCAATGTAGGAGTAAGAACAATATTTTAATATTTTCACTCCTGTATTTGGGATTGTTGTATTATTTACTTCGATATGATAGTTACTTCGGTCTGAAAGGCCTAAGTATTACATTCTCTAGAAAAAAATGAAATTCTTACTCCCACTTTTCTTGACATTTCTCGACGTTTTAGGACCTACTGATTCTAAAAAAGCAAAAAATGTAAGTCTGTCTGCCGGCCTGCCGCCACAACCGACGAAATCTAGAAAACGGCTGGAGGAATTTCAAAAATTTTTGTTTCTAAAAATAGGAAAATCAATGGGAAGAGCCGAAAGGACGATGTGTTCGATAACTGTCCCGAAAGTGTGTCAAGTGTGTCAAAACACGAAAATTTGCATATTTTTCTTTTAAAAAACGTTCATTTGAAGTGATTACGAGTAGGAACATTGAATTTGGAGAAATCTTGATGGTCGGGATTGTTATGTGAGACCAAAAATATCTAGATTATTGCATTATAAGTTGGTTAAAAAAATGTTGTCAAGTGTATCAAAAGAATGATTTTCATTGTTTTACTCAATTTTTTGGAAAAAAATGCATTAATTATTTGTTTGACATGAAATGTTATCAAGCATGAAATTAGACATGGAAATTTTTGATTCTGTTGTAATTTTGAATATTGATTTTATTATATTATTTTTGATTTTATTATAATTGTTGGAATATTTTTGGAATTTTGAAGAGAGTTTGTATTTTAGTTATAATTTTTGCGATATTTTTAGAATTTTGGAAAATGTTTTTTGAATATCGAATTTTTGATTTTGTAATATTTTTTGGAATATCTTTAGAATTTCGAAAAAAGTTTCAATCTTTGACTTTGTAATAATTTTTGGATTGTTTTTTGAACTTTAAAAAAAGTTTAAATTTTTAATTTTATCTTAATTTTTAGAATATTTTAGAATTTTGAAAGAAATATGAATTGTTGATTTTGTAATATTTTCTTGAAACGGTAAATGGAGAAGTTTTTGATTAGTTTGCTGGGTGTATCATCGTTTCACTAAGTTATATTAATTTATGATCTGTTATAATTTTCCAGCAACGTATTAATATTTCGTGTTGGTTTTGTAATAAATTTCTCAACAGAGATAAAAAAAAATACTTGTACTTTAATAAATAGTTTTAGGTTCGATATACATCGCTGCCCAAACCTAAAAACAATGTTCTCATAAAAGTTTTGTGCCGAAAACTATATCAAAATTCTTACCCAGACCGAAGTCTTAATATCTCAAAGCTGTGAGATTTCAAGTTAACAAAAGAAACTTTTTCCCTTTTTCTTTCTTCAGAATGAAGCTACTTTTTATATGTGGCGTTTGCTATAGTAGAAATTTAACATACTCAAAGCCACATGTACCCCCTTATCAGTGATATTGTTAACTAGATTAAAATTTGGTCAAAATCACGCTAAAAGAGTCTTTACAATATGTTTAAGTAATTTTTTTAATTAAGGTTTAGGTAATATTTAAAATTTAAAAAAAAATTGTTTTTTAATTAATGATAGACGAATGATGATGGAAAAGTTTGGATCGTGGACGCGTGATTCTTCTAGATCTCGTAGTAAACGTTTGCGGAAGGACATCGAAACGCACGGTTTTTTTACTTATGATCACGGAATTAGCCATATGATGTTAGTCCTGCTACAAAAAATCTAAAAAGGGGATCGAAATTTGATCGGAATTTTTACTTATCCCAAACAACACAAACAAATTTATATGACCACACAACAGCGTAATTTTGCGACCTACAAATTTTGATCTGAACCTAAATGAGGAATCAATATATGAGTCTTAACGACGTCACAGATAGACATCTGAATTCTGACCAAAAACCATTGTTGTCAAATTTATTCCTATCTATAATTCAGTTTGACATTTATTCTAACTAAAAAAAAAATATACTTTTGAATTTAAACGAACAATATAAAGTGAAAAAATAATAATAATAAACAAGAGAATGAGAGAGCATGTGTGCATTTTATAGAATGGATGATTAAGTTTAATTTATTATAAATAATATAATTTTGGTGAAATTAAAAGGATAAATTATTATCTAAAATTATGTGTGAAAGAATTTTTTTAGTGAAAATATCAAAAACAGACATAAATAACAAACGGGCATTTTAAATAATTAATTTTAGTGATTTAAAAATTAATAGATAATTTTAAAACTTTTTGTTGGTCTTTCGTCTTATTTCATGACAGTATACTGATGTTTCAATTTATTTTAATATAATAATAAGAAATTATGGAAAATTCATATTATTTTTTGTATCTAAGTAAAGTTTCACGAATAATATAAAAGGCAAAGGCATACTACGTTATTATTTCCATATAACCCTACAGACAAATCAAATAAAAGTTAAGTTCGCAGACGGAGCAAACACTCGCTTTACTTCTGTAGACGTATACTCTAAAAGTTGCATTGTAAAGTTGTTGAAAAACTATTAGTCTTTTATAAGTTGTAGAAGAGCTAAAATGCTAAGCAGCTGCTTCAATAGCAAACTTTATAACTGCATTTATTGTGACTGAAACATTGAGATCAATTGGTAAAGCGGACTTTTTCAAAATTTCTTTACAATTATCGACTTGATTTTGAGTCGATTAGCTATTCAATAAACGAGTGATGGAGAGAAATTCCATTACTATGAACATCATTCATGTTTGATGTTTTATTATCAGCCAAGATAATTTTAACTATAATTGTTTAACTTTAAAATAAACATTTTTAGAACCCGCAGTATCCTGAAGACAATTTTCAGATACGGTTTTCTGAGGCAAAAACAACGGTTTCCGTTTTCATCTGGTATTCCAACCGTACCAACTCTATGTCAAAATAATAGTCATATCACGATAGATCAACAAACGAGATGGAGATCCAATCCAAACGATCAAATTATTTGTTAGCAGCCTCATTGAGGATATGAGGGAATCCTTAAGTGGATAGGTTTTCACATTTGAATACTGTCCAAACAACAAATAATACGACTATTGAGTAGTGTCATACACAGCAACTCGCGAAGCATAAGCTACCTCCCCCAGATAGAAATCACATGTAGTGTGTTGAACCTTCACATACGCACGTATGGCGGTGAGGACCGGTCTATTCATCCTCTATCATCCATTAGTCTGAGGAGTTTAGACTCCAGTTCTAACCTGCTAAACATTGAAATCCAACAATAAGTTCTGAAAAGTTTTGCTAAGCCATTGTTTACCGTTGCCACTGCCCATAAGTCTAAAATACATCATTCCTCAGAAAAGCATTGACCTTAGGTAAAGTTGCGTTCCGAAGAGGTTTGAGTAATACAAACTTAGAGAAATGATCTAAAACAATTAAAATGACTGTATTTCCGAGTTTAAAATGCGGAAAGGGTCACAAAAATCTATGTAGACTCTCTGCCATGGACGTTCTGTTACAAACTGAAAATCCATCTGTGGACGCAAAACCTGGTTTAAGGTCTTTATATATTTGAAGTTATCACAAGACACAACATAGTTGTGGACTTGTGACGCCATCCCAGGACAATAGCTAAAGGAATTTGACAGAAAGCATCCTTAAGGTCAGTACTGTAGATGTACTTCATACTATTTAGACGACCTAATACGCAAGGTAAGGTAGTTAGCGTCCTTCTTGGTTAGAGAAATGACGCAACGAGAATCAAAACATAATCTGTTCTTCCCAAAACTCTTCGGAACCAAAACCACAAGCATCCGGTCAAGTTCGGCACATATCTTTAGTTAAACAGCCGGCGATGTGAGTTAACGCCTGTTTAACAGGGACATACATTATCAACAATTTCGATGGCATATTCAACCAAAGTAGTCCATCCAAAACCGGAGACTTCAAAGTACAGAAAAAAACTCTTGATCCTCTCAAGTTCCCGAGGTGAGGTCATGCACTTTAATCTCATCAGATTCTCCCCGTGTCAGTGGACAAATGAAGGAACAATACCAAAAGTCTCCTTGAAATCGATGACCCAGGTAGAGCTCTTTACGCAAACCAGGAACAATATGGAAGCGTATTTGTTTAGTGGAGCCATGCAGAGTAGAAACGATGTTTGTGAACGATGTGGCATTAATTACGTTAGCAGAGTACGACAGAAATCTTTTTGAAAGGCAATAACCCGGGTCTGTTTTGATCATCGTATCTATCTTACAAGTTTTGCATTTTTTAACCTAAATGCGTTAAAAATTAATTCTTTGGAAACTTTGTAAAGAGCTCTTGTATCGATTTATTTTAAATTGTTTATGTTAAAGTAATAATGTACACACTAGAAACTCAAAACACTTTGGACCAAAGAAGGAAAACTCTTAGGGAGTGTGTTTTGGAAGATTTTTGTTCACGCATTTCGTACTTTTCGTTGACTCTTAGTAATACAGGATAAATCTTCAGGCTATTATTATTTGTTTAAATACAAACGCAGAGGATGATAGATTCATCAGCAATTTGTTTGTCAGGCAGTTTGCGTTAAATACATGATAATTTATATGGAAACATTAACAAAAAATTGTTCCCAGAAGCTACCAATCAAGAGTTCGAGCAAGATGTTGCGAAAGTAGACGAACTCGAGTTTTGGAAGATTTACAGCTTGGTTTCTGACGTTTTATAGCCAAGCCTCATTTCAAAGGATAGAACCACCTAGAAGATGCAAGATCAGTAGTAGATTTCGGTCCTATGGACTAGATTTGATCAACGAAAAAAGGATAATAGCGTCATTTTGTTGATTATCGGATATTAAACAAAATTGCTGTAATTTTTTTAAATTTCATATTAAAAATGAAAACGATGTGCTGAAGAAGTTAGTAAGTATCAAAAAATCAGTGGTTATGTTAACTGTATCTCATTAATATATGAATAGTATAGCTATTTGAAATATAACATCATCGAAAGAACTAAAGATGGTTACATTTACGAAATCAAAAAGTGTATAACACGTAAAAATAGTTAATTATATTTTTATCACGTTTTAGGCATTAAAGTTAACTTCCTAAATATTATTCTCATCTGTAAAGACTTCAAAATTAGAGACACGAAGAAACTATAAACGAAGTTTCAGAAAATGTTAACACCTCGTTCATATAACAAATCATTATAAGAGTTTATTCAAACTTAACAAATTTATCAAAATATGATATTTGCCATATAAAAAGCAAAGTCTACAGCAAACAACCGAACCAATATAAAGCTGCATACACGGAAACGTTGTTGAACTAAATCGAAATTGAGCCCAACAAAGCTTAAAAATAAATTAACAGAAAAAAATTACCAACAAAGTTAGTAATTGACCGTCAAATTTAGCCAAATTTTATGAAATTTTGACTTGACCCCTTTTTATTTGGATTATATTTCGTTTATAGATATCCTTTGAAAAATAAAAATGTTTTCGACCACGGGTCTTCATAGGGTGCACTTGAGTTTTTATGAGTTTATCACATAGAGTTACTGTATTACTGAAGTATATATATATATATATATATATATATATATATATATATATATATATATATATATATATATATATATATACATATATATATATATATATATATATATATATATATATATATATATATATATATATATATATATATATATATATATATATATATATATATATATATATATATATTTATATATATACATTACTGAAGTAAACCGTAGCTCCTGCACTGTTTGCAGTAATAGATCCATCTGTGTAGAGGTCCAACGTATTGGCCGCACTGTCCAACAGCAAATCAGCTGAGCACCGGTCCTCTAGTTTGGTGAATATAATTTATTTTGAATTACTCAATTGCTTATTATTTGATGTCTAGAATCATTATTCAATGATTGTGTAAGGTTTATTAATAACCCGAGTCAAACTTTAACTACGATTTAAGTAGTAACTTTCTCAATTGAATCTATTTTAGTTCTTTTCGTCCTTTATTGCCTGTAAATAAGAACTTTTTGTTCTCGATAAACTTATTAACTCCTACAAAATCTATAAACATATTATTTAACATCTAATTAGAATCTCAAAAAACTAATTACATACTACTATACTTAAAGTACAACTTTAAACCTAAATAAGCCTGTTTTTCAGCACCTTACTAAGTACTTATCATATCATAAGAACTTAAAAAGTCCTATCAATTTTAACAACGTACAAAATTAACATCTTATTTGAATCTTCAAAAACTGTTTACGATTCCGATCTATTTTGCATCAAACCCGAGAAACATTTTTATACATGAAGATAGCGCTCGTATATTTAAGTTCTAAATTGGAAATGTATGAGTGTGATTTTGTTTGTAAAGGATGCGTCCATTTTTTCTCCATTTTTTTAATGATACAATTTAAAAGACCAAAATTCAGAAATCAAAAATTTAAATATTTGAATTATGTGTAGAAAATAATACTAATTTTCCATAATTTTCTCAATATTATAAAAAATTAAATTAAAATATCGATAAATCGACATGAAACAAGACAAACAAAATATATTAAAAAAATATAATATTTTTTTATATCACTAAAATTAATTATTGAAAGGGCCTGTTGGTTTAGCGAGATTGTTTGTATTACATTCACTAAAAAATTTCTTTCGCACATAATTTTATATTCAAATAATAAATTAAAATTATTCAATTAAACGCATGGAGAGAATAATGGAGGAAATAATTTATCCTAAAATGTTAAATAAAATCAGCCATGTTAGAATATATAAAAACGCTTTTTATTTTTCTATTCTTATTTCTTGTTCTTTCTTTTCTTTTGTTTATTTTTATTATCATCAAACAAATTTCGGTTCTCTTCGTTTTTTATTATTACAGAAAAGACCGAAAGAAAATTTGTTTTTAACGCCTATTTAACAACTTAAATGGGATTTTTTCCGGTAAGTAGCTTTTGTAAAAGTTATGCAGACGATATTTTTTGTATTGAAAATAAGTAATACTTAAATACTCTAAATTCTAAATAGTAGAATCTGTAGGTTTTAAGTAGTTAAATTTCAACTCGGGAGGAGACTTCAATAAAACAGGATTCGTTTTGATGAATCCGGTTGTTTAGGTTAATTTGTATTTTATTTGTTTGAAAGTTTATAAAAGTCCATCTCGACATAATTGGCGTCGAAACAGGAACCGTATTAACGGTTGGGTAAACTGGTTTTTTATTTTGAAAAACCTGGAGTTTTTTGGGTTGTGGTACTGTTTTTTTGGTAAGAATTCGTAATTCTTTGATTGTTTTAATAAAATTTATATTTTTTTTTAATCATAAATTTGATTTGAAAATTTTGTTAATCGATTTAATTTTTAATAAATCAAAATGTTTCTAAATAAACGCGGCGGAGACCGTTGTGAAACGCCACAATGAAGAAGGTATAGTGGAAAGCCACAGGATAACCTATTTGTCAGTTTTACGGACTCGCTGGTCTTAATGGACCTGGTGGCGGAACAGCAAACCAGACGGAACTGGGCCAAGAAAAATGCGTTTAAGAAAGAAAGAAGTAGGGCAGAGGCTGAGACGACGCTTCTTCAACTTGAGGAAGGAGTGACTGCCAAAGCCTCTACCAGTCAAGACATGGTGGCTCAACCATTGGAAGAGGACGTTTAACTAAAGGTTATTTTTCTTGGAATTTGTCTTTGAAAATAAAACTTTGATGTAAACTTCTTTTAATGGTAGGCCTAAGAAGCCATTTATACTGATTTTTCGTCTCCGCTTATCATGTATGTATAGTCATTCGGCGTCAACATTTTTCGAAATTGGCAACATGACGTACATTCCAATAGCTAAATTTGTATATGAAATCAGCCTAAAATAAATGACATAATTAAATTCCTTCGGTTTGAAAAACCTAAGTATGAAGGTCACGAGCCAATAGTGAAATTCTTACCCCCACTTTTTTGGCATTTCTCGTCGTTTTAGGACCTACTGATTCTAAAAATGCAAAAAACGAATATTGCATTTCTTTCGACCAGCCGTCACAACCGTCATAACAGAGAAAACCTCTGGAGCGATTTCAAAAATGTTTCTATCTGTTTCTAAAAATAGGTTAACTTAAATGGTAAGACCTGAACTTCCTGAGGCTCTGAGTGTAATCTACCAGGCGGGTCGCAGGTGGTGGATACCGTAACCCCTGTTCCGATATTATTTTTTATTAGCAATACGATCGCGTACAGGGAAGATCCCGAATATCAAATAGGGACTCCGAACCACACACTCTCACTTAATCCAGTAGTGTGCCAGCCGTGCCGAGGTGATCGATTGGCTGCTGGTGATCTTTATCAGTCGCTAACGGTGCACAACTCAGGGTTCAGTCTCCTTTGCAGTATTGTGAATTGGTCAAGCAAGGCGGCCCTGCTTGACTTGACCGTCTTTCCGACCGTTAATCTAATGCATTATGGTAAAATCGAAGAATAATAAAAAAAATAAAACCACAAACACACACAATTACACATAACAGCACCACAACGTTTAAAAATACAACAAAGAACCAGAGGATTATTCTGTGGACAGCAATACGTGTACAGTAAACTTTCCAAAATCTGGCAGCAACTCCACCTCTACTCCGGAGGCTTTTGACAATGTTCGAGTCGTATAACACATGGCTCTTGGAGATTTGAACAAGTCTCTGGAAAGTCTTCATCTGGTGCAGCCGGAATCAAAGGTCAACAAATATTCAGAGATGCAGGCTTCCAAGACCACTGTAACAGTTGAAAAAAGAAGAAGAGGAAAAACGCTTGTGATTCAGTGAGGAGAAAAAAGAAGAATGCTAAGACTGACTCCTAACTGCAAACAGGTAAAGAACTAAGGCCACTAAATCTAGCGGTCGCTCTGCAACAACATCTTCCTTGGACACGAAGGCTAAATTTGATTGAACATATTTGTCCACCGCTTACTTTGGTCCCGCGTCACAAGGCGAGCCTTTGTAGGGGTCATAATAGGGCTACCTGTGAAGGCAGTCCAACCTCTATACAAAGGGATGACGACACGACTCACCTTGAGGTCTTGAAGCACAAAAGCGGAGAGGCTTCAAGTGATAATGTCTCAAAGATCCCATCGAAGTCGACGACAACGACGGGTCCCAACAAGGCTGAATCAAGCTATGCTAGTGCAGCCAAGAGAGACTAGTTGGAATTGTTGAATCTAGCAATAAAATTATCAGCCAAGAACAAAGTAATTTGATCCAGCAACGCCTGTTTTAAGATAGACTGAAACCAACAGGAACTCTGGCAACCGTTGATGGGGGGTCGATGAAAGAAGGAAGTAATTATTTCCAACGTTCCATCGACTTCTGATACAACAGTGTCTGGACATAATAGGAGATAGGCTCTTAAAGATCTTCGTGGCCTGCATAGATCTCGGCTATGTACCACAGACCTGGAGAAACGTGAGAGTTGTATTTATCCCAAAACCAGAGAAAATCAACTATTGCGAAGCGAAAAACGTCAGACCGATCAGTCTTTCCTCATACTTTCTTAAGTCTCTGAAGAGGTTGATCGATCGTTAAATCAGAAATGTCTGTCTGAAGAAAAACCCGCTATAAGCAATAGGCAGCACGCTTATCAAGCGGGAAAGTTTACGGACACAATCCTTTCAGAGATAGTCTCCGATATTGAAGAGACTTTCTTTAAAAAGGCTATCACTCTTGGCGCTTTTCTTCACATAGAAAGAGCTTTTTACAAAGCCACTTTTGGGTCACTCTTTAACGGAGCGGAAAGGTACGGTGTGAATAAAACACTCCGTGGGTGGATACGACGTACACTGGAAGATCGATGTCTGTTTATTCACACGGAGGACAACACCATAATCCAAGTTGGTGTGAAGCGTGGATGTCCCCAAGGGGCGTTCTATTTCCCTGCTTTGGAACATGATGGTAATTCAGCTCCTAATTGAATTAAATGAGAGCTAAACACATACAGATATGCCGATGATATTAGTATTCTTTTGAAAGGAGACAACATGGGGCATCTCTGCAGAAAAATGCAGAACGCCCCGGATATTACCAACAGCTGGTGTCAGAAGAATGGTCTCTCGATCAATGCTTCTAAGACACAGCTCGTTGCGTTTACCAACAGAAGGAAACTAAATAACTTCACTCTTCCTTCAATCGGTAATGACACATTAACACTCCAACATAATGTGAAGTATCTTGATGTTACTCTCGACAAGCTTAATTGGGCTGTTCATGTTAAGAATAAATGCGCAAACGCAACTCGAGTCTCTTAACGCTACAAAGAGGCTCGAACTCCTGTGAAACACCAGGAGCTGTAGGAAAAATCATCAAGCGCTATGGAGGGATCTGGAAGAAACCTGACAGATTTGTCCATAGAGTTGTAATTCCAACGGTAGAGGACCGGTCCTCAGCTGATTTGCTGTTGGACAGTGCGATTAACACGTTGGACATCTATACAGATGGATCTCTCACTGAAAATGGTGCAGGAACTGCGGCTTACTTCAGTAATGAAGATCTTGAACTGCAATTTCCACTTGGCGAACACTGCACAGTCTTTCAGGCTGAGGTATTCGCCATAATTGCAGCATCGAGGCCAGCGATGGAGGTTTAGTGGTCTGGCAAGGTCATTAATACTTTACTGATAGCCAGGCTGCTCTAAAAGTTCTGGGAAACTACACTATTAAGTCAAAACTAGTGCAAGAATGTTCTAGGTCCTTGAATTATCTCAGGCTCAAGAACAGCATATCGCTGGTATGGACACCAGGGCATAGTGGGAATCTCGGGAACGAAAAAGATAATGATTTACCAAAAAGCTCCGCAGGGAGGCTCATATGCTCTGAAACAGCAATTGGTATATCGAAAGGTAGGATAAGATCACTAGTCGAACAAGTTTTCTTTCGGTCCAGTAACTCTCAATGGAGGAGCACAGAAGGCTGCAAGGTCTCCAAGATGTTCACTCCAGAGTTGAACCAGCAAACCACTAAATTCCTGTTAATTCTGACTCGGTCAGACTGCAGGTTAATGGTGGGAGTACTAACAGGTCACCATCATGTAAACGAACATATGGTACGGCTTCGAGTAGAAAATGATCCAACATGCCGCTTTTGTCTTGAAGAGGATGAAACAGTCCCTCACATTGTGGACGAATGTTTGGCTCTCTCAGGGCTCCGAAGCGTCATGTTAGGATCAAACTATCTAAGGATAGAAGATTTCTGCAAAGCAGACCATTCAAAGCTGTTGGCTTTTTTCAAAAAGGTCTTCAGCTCTTGAATATGAGGATGGCATAGAGGACTTAGCAGTCTACATGTCAGGCTATTACTACATGATCACCTCGCCAAAAAAAACGCAAGAACTAAGAGCTGAAAAGGATATGTGCTTGGTAACTGTACCGGACCGGAAGTGTGTCAACAAAATCGCTAAGTGTGTCAAAACGAGGAAATTTGCAAAGAATTAAGATCGGAATGTTCTATCCAGTTTCAACTCCTTCCAACTTATAGGAACAGTTGGAAAATATCAAATTGTTGCCGATTAAATGTCGTTTTTAACAAAAAATGTAATTATTAGGGTAGAGATGTTTCTTGAGTAATTCTTTGTGTGATTCCAAATTCCACGACTTCTGAATAACAAGAACAGTTGAAAAATAAGTTTGTACTTTTGATTTCATTATATTTTTTGTAATATGTTTAGAATGTTGAAAAAGATTAAATTTTTGATTTTATTATAATTTTTGGAATTTTGAAAAAAGTTTGCATTAGTGATTTTGTTATAATTTTTGCAATATTTTTGGAATTTCGGAAATAGTTTGAATTTTTGATTATATTTAAATATTTTTAGATTGATATTGAAAAAATGTTTCAAATTTTGATTTTATAGTAATTATTGGATTATTTTTAGAATTTTGAAAAAGTTTAGGTTTTTGAATTTTTTTATAATTTTTGGAATTTTGAAAAAAATTTGTATCTTGAATTTTGTTATATTTTTTGCAATATTTTAAGAATTTGGGAGAAAGTTTGAATTTTTGATTTCATTATAATTTTTTTAAAAATTAAAGTGGATTGACTTTTTTGAAAAAAATAAAATTAATTATTTGGATGACATGATATGTGATTTAACATGAAATTGGTAGATAATGGGTTGTTTATTTCGAAAAGCTGAAATTAATAAACGCTAAATATAGAAATTTTTGGGTAGTTTGCTGATTGAATTAAATTATGTAAATAATTGTAATTGTATTAAATTATGTTAATTTATGATCTGTTTTAATTTTCTGGCAACGTAATGATATTTCGTGTTAGTTTTGAAATAAACTTCTAAACAGAGATAAAATGCTTGTAATTTTGCAAAGAATTTTTTGTTTAATATTCTTCGCTGCCCAATACTAAAAACAATCTCCTTATAAAAGTCTTTTGCCGAAAACTATAAAAAAAATCCTTAACCCAAACCGAAATCTTGATATCTCAGAGCCTCGAGATTTCAGCCCCATTATATTTCTTATTTTACTTTTCCCAATCTCTTAAAATATAGTCATCCCTTTTTGTAGAGTTGTCTAAATCGTTCATTACAAATTCCAGTTCGTAACTGAGAACGCAATTCAATCGATATTTAATCTAAAACGTCCACTGGGAACCGTTTCGGTTATTTCTTAAAACCTTTGAACTCTCATTTTTTATATTAAGACATTAATGTCAAATCTAAACTTTATTTCAACAGCTTAAGTCATTTTTCATTTATATACTTAACTGAGTTATACCCGTTATGCATAATTGAGTATGTAGAATGTAAGACGATATGATATGCATATGCTTTACTAGAAAATATTTTTGTTATTATTAAAAGTGTTTTTATTATTGAGTTTCTGATTTGGTGAAAATATTTGATTGATGATAATTTTTTCAATTTCGAATCTTGTTTATCGTAAAAAAATTTGATGATGATAGTTTTTTCATTGTTCGATGATTTATTATGATCAAGATAAAATGATTTTCATTCTTTAAAAAAAATCTTTAGAATTTTTATAATGAACGAGTGAGTGAATATAATTCTGAAAGTAATTCATAAAATTCAACAGAAAATAAGAAAATTATTTGAAAAACTAAAATTTTAAAGCAAAATCGATATAAATACTTATTTCTTCATATATGTATAAACTTGATGTTGCCATACTTATTTCTTACAAAGATTTAAATAAAATAAATGGTATTGCATATACGTGAGCATCTTAGTAATCATATAACAGAAAAAGTATGTTTATTCTACAACATTTATATTACACAAATAATGGAATAATATTTCAAATTTAGCAGAAAATTTATTTGTTATTAAATGTAGATGGGAAAACATTATAGATGTTTGTTATTTGAAAAGATCAAATTCATATATTTTATTAATAAATTTCAGAAATTAAGACGAGAGTGAAGAAAAGTTTCCTTATAGAATTAAAAGCAAATGAAGTTGTAGCTAAATGACAGAAACTACTAGATTGGAGGAAGCAATCGGAAGATTACAGTATTACACTAATGACACAGACGTTTAGGCCAAGTTGTAGTCACAATACCATCATAGACTGCCAATTCGACAGTCGCAACCTTTTAGATTTTTTTTAGATTTTTGGATAAATTTATCAACGTAACAGACAGGTTAAAAGTGAGGTTTTCCATTTACATTGAATGAATTGCAGTAAGTATATTAAAAAGACATTTTTCTAGTTACTAAGCACTTTCGGCTAACGAAGAGCTATAAAGTTGTTGTTGGACGATCAACATCACAATTCCGTTTTATCAACTTGTTAAGTTCTGCTCTTTTCAACGTCTCCTTTTATTGAACCAAAAATGAAACCCAAAGCTTAATTATAAAATAGTTTTTTTTGTGAATGGCCAGTCTGTGTATGGGTTTACGCTGCTGGTCAGTACATCACTACCAGCATGTTAAATATCATGTTTATAACAACCGAATCCTTTTTGTCAGCCACCTACGTGCAATCACATATCGATCACATATTGAAAACATGATCTAGGTAAAAAAAGTCGAAATTTGCACCTCACCATTTTTGATTTTCCTGAAACTGTGCATATAAGTAGTATGGACGAAATTAATAAAAGAAGGCAGTCTTGAGGACTGCCGACAGAAGTGAAAACTTAAAACTACGAAATATCTGTGTTTTTATCGTCTAAATACAACAAAATCTTTACTTACGCTGAGAAACTGAGAAAAACATTAACTGAGATATTATTAACTGAGAAAAACATCAAACTCAATAAAAAAGAAAAAATATGAATCAAGAGAACGAGAGTAAAATTATTTATAATATATTAACATTAATTTCAACTATACTTAGGTTATTCATACTATCAATTGCGTTTCCTTTATTAAAAAGTATAAAGAAAAACACACAAATCAAATATGACAAACACGATTTTTTTTTATTTTACTTAAAAATACAACAAAATGTTTACTTAGTATACCACACTTACACACCACACACTTAAACCGAAAGAAAAATCAAATTCAATAAAAAAGAAAAAAAAACAAATTATAATTGAAGAAAACCAGAATAAGAAAATAACGAATGATTACAATTTATCCACTCTCTTTTAATATTTATTTTACATTTAATATTTATTTAGTGTGACAATGACTCGAATATATAACATTTTCCCCATTAAAAATCGCACAACCCGCCTAAAGAAGTTTTCACTTAAAAAATGGTACAACAATCACCAACAGAAAATAGAAAAAATGAAAAAAGAAAACAACAACAAAAAGTAAAAAAAAAAACAGAATAGCCTGACATAACATTTCTTTTAAAAACTGAAGAAAATATTGAGATGTCGTGAAATGCCCTGAATGCATTCTAAATTTTATTTCGTATTGAAGTCAAACTACATTATCGATAAATTTAAATACCGTAAATTGTCCGCAGTCTTATACTGTGTTTAAATCAATCTTTTGTGATGAAGATGTCAACTCATATTGAAAGAGAAATACATACTCAAATAGTAGTTTTTATTTTCCTTATTTTATTTCACGGGAATGAAATTATGGAAAATAATAATGGGAAAACCAATATTTTGTTATTTTTAGCACTGCCTGCCAAAAAAATAATTAGTTTTCTTGTTAATACCGAATTGATAATAATTTGAACGAAACGGAAAAAGACAGAACTAATAACTTTAAAAAACTGCATTATCGATCAATTAAAAAATTCGTAAAATAAATTTTTATGATTTTTATGATCTTTATGAATTTAGTAAAAATTAAAAGAAAAACAATAAAAAATGTACCACTCCAGGAATTGAACTCTCGACCTAACTCTTGAACCTAAGTCTACCGCGATATCCATATTACAATTTAAAACGTTACGAGCGGATATAGGTATTTTATATTTAATATATTTATTGAGCGTGATGATAACTCGAATATATAAATTTTTCCCCATACAAATACGCATTTGTAGAATTTTGCAATGCATAGTTTTTGAATTATTGTCAAAACAGTGCAACAGAAAGCTGGTCGGCCTCCACCCTACGTTTCGTCGTGGATTGACATAAAAATTAAAAACAATTTTTTTAATTAATTTTAAAATTAATATATTAAAAACACTGTTTTAAAGAAAGCGCTAGGGTCAAAGTGCGTTTGAATTTTAACCTTTTTTTTAAAAATAGCTCTATCCGTACTCTAAAATATGTCAAATTTACAAAGATGCATTTTTCGTTTTCTTGAGATATTTAATTTTAAAGATTTTAGTACGACTAAAATTATAATTTTTCATCATTTTTTTGAACAATTTTTGTTAACTAACTTAACTTTTGTTAACCTAAGGCGAAGAGCACCTACTTTCTGTTACATTTTTTTTGACGATAATTCAAAAACTGTGCATCGCTTAAAAACTTACTAATTTTTTTATCATTCTAAATACTTTTTAAGATTTTCGATTAATTAGGTTCGGGGCTAATCGAGGAAAGAAAACATACAGAAAACGTCATTATTGATAATTTTACAAAAAATGGTGAAGTGTCAAGTGTGTTACGAAGCTCTTCACCCCATAAACGTTAATTTTTTTGAAACATTGTCTTATTCACGAACCAAAATGTATTCAAACTTATTTTCTGGGACACGCAACTTATCGTCTTTCCTTTGTGCTTGTAATTTTTTTGCTCTCAATATGGTCCTGAATGATATATATATTTTTTATTTTTACATTCCACCGCCAAATCAGTTGAGTGAAAGATTAGTTCATTAACAAGTTTTGTTAGTTAAATTCGTAGTTTAAGTAAAATTTATATTAAATTCAGTATATCGGAAAAGTTTGTTTGCTGATTCATTATAACTGGTTTAATGCGAAATTACTTTGGTGATATTAAGTTCACCACTCTCTTAGCCTATGAAGTAGTGGACCACCCAATAGGGTTATAGTATAGGGTAGTAAGATTAAATGAAAAGAAAAACTAACTATGTGTTGATTGTGATTTGTAAATGGCGAGCCTGATATCATAACCATTGTCTTTGTCTGACGATCGTCGATCAGACTTAACTGTTGAGTTTTTTTTGTGGAATAGGTATACATGGTTAATTATCATATCTTTAGTGTGTTCGAATATGATTTTGGTGATTACCATTGGGTTTTTTCACGTCATCAAACTATTAATCTGGTTGAGCAGTAGAACTATTAGCGAGGGAGTATTTTGATGAACTTCATTCGGTTTCGTGTGTCGAGGAAAGTATAAATAAGCCTGAAGAAGTAAAGTAACCAATCGCCCTTTAATTTGACACAACGAATGTGTTGAATTAATATTATTAGCCAAATTTACCTTATGATTATTGTTCATCGATTGCTTTTCCATTAGGCGCAACGAATATATTGATTAGATATTACTGCTGACACTTGTTCCATGATTTTTTTTAACAACTGCCTTTACATTTGGTGCAACCGTTTTAGTTGATTTATTTTGCTATTTACGTACTATAAAATTCGCGTGATGATAGGAAGAGGTTGAGGACTGGGATCCAACACGGCCTAATGGGATGACTAGAATATTATTTTTTTCAAAATTTAGTAATAATATTCGTCATATTGGTGTCTGTGATGGGGTCAACACCTCTGGCTTTTGGGGTCGTCAGAATCTCTACTTTCCAATTTGCCTTTTTTCATACGTCTCAAACGCGCACATACCAGTCAATTTGTACTCGATTGGTTAATTTTCATTCTCGTATCTACATAGCTGTCGCTCGTCGGAATGTAACCTCGCTAGGTGCGCATTTTCTGTTGGTTCTCATACCAATAGTATCAGTGCCTATTACAGGTGTAAAATTCCAAAATACAGTTTTTAAGAATGCTGAAGTTAAACCCTTTCATATGATACTCTACTTGACTCGATAAACAATTTTATCAAAGGACTCATCTGATCGTAGCGCAGTAAAACAAATGAAAACAACCTTTTTAATTTTAAATTTTAACCCTAATCTTATGTGGATACAGGTATGTGTTATACGCGTTTCAAATGTCAGGTCTGTTGGATTTACAGTTTACGAAATAATCGATATAATGGGACAAAACACCATTTACTCTCACCTATAGGCTATAGGGTTCGTTTTAAAAAGCTGAACCCTAAAAAAATTCAAATGGTTCAGTGGTAAATAACAACATAAAAAATTAAAATTTTAATCGAATAATAAATTAATGATATAGTATTTAATGATCAAAAAGAATAAAAAAAATAAAAACAACTTTAACTTAACCTTTCATTGGACATGAACTAAAAACTTATATTACAGAAATAAAAATATCAAAAAGTAGTATTTGAGCAAACCCCTAGCGTTTTTTAATTTAAAAAAAAGTGGGAAAGTAATCAACATAAATCAACATACTCAAATCAGTAACAAGGTTTGTTAAATAAAATTACAATTCAAATACTAATCTGATGTTTGAAATTTACTTTTTATTTCGATTTCAATTCAAGTTTTATTTATTCTTTAATGTAATTAAGCGATATAATTCTTCTTATAAGAATAATTTTAATTTGTATTACCCCTTTACCTGGCATAATAGCGATAATGTTTAGTTATACGATAAAAGCATATAACAGTAGATTCTTGTATGAGCTTAGAATGAAGACAATTCTTCACGAGGATGAAGTTTCCCGAAACGAGCGTAGCGAGTGAAGGGAATCATCCGAGTGAAGAATTGCCATCATCCTAAGCGAATACAAGATGCTATTTTATCCACGACTGTAAAATATTTCGTTTAATTTCCAAATTTCCTGCAAAAATTTGTATCGTCATATTGAAATAAATGCATCAAAGATAGCGAAAAACAAAACAAGTTGTTTATATTATATTTCTTTTATATATGTATTGTTCTTGTTTTAACCTGTTTATATTACTATACCAACAAATGAAGTTTTTAATTTGTTAGGATAGAATATTTAATAAACTATAGAACTGTTAAAGAATTTTTTTTTTTTTTTTTTTTTTTTTATTAATTAGTTAGACATGTTTAGCACACTAAATATGAAATATTCATTATTCAGACTCTTTGAATATCCGAAGATACCATGTCAACTAGAAATTTTAATCAAATTCACTAGTTGTGGAATGAATACAATGGAAGACATACGCATGGAAAGCATATGAGCAATTTCACGAAGATTCAACAACGTTTTGACTTGACCCCTTTTAATTTTGATTATTTTTTGTTTATAGATAGTCTTTGATAAATAAAAAATACAAGTTCTCTTAGAATTTTTTTTTTCGACCAGGGGTCTTCACAGGGTGCCCCTCAATTTTTGTTATTTTGTGATGTGAGTGCATTTTGACGAGCGATTGTAGAAAAACTACTTAATCGATTTTCATAAATGATATGTCGTTGAATAGGTATTAGAACAAAGTTTTTAAAAATGTACATTGTTAATTTTTTGAAATAATTTTTAACGGTGTAACATAAGAAAAAAATGGTGTAATTGCCATTGTAAGATGGCATAGCCTTTTTTTTTTTTTTTTTTAACTAAATTGAAGCTTATTTTATATCTAACAACTTGTGAAAGTTTGGGACTAGCGTCATTTTTTGTTTTAGAGATAAAAATCGTTGTGCATATGACTGTCGGGAATCAGTTTTTTTTGTTCTGAAGGGAAATTATAAAAATGGCGATTTTTAGATTCAGATTTTTTTTTATGTTAAATATCAAATATTTTATTATTAAATGAACTTTTTAAAAAGCAATTTCAGTCAAGTTCAGCAAAATTTTGCGACATTTTGACTCGACCCTTTTTAATTTGGTTTATTTTGGTCTATATTTAAAAAAATTCTACTTGAAGCCGTATTTTTCATTTATCAAAGGCTATCTATAAACTAAAAATAAACCAAATTAAAAAGGGTCGAGTCAAAATTTTGCTGAACTTGACTGAAATTGCTTTTTAAAAAGTTCATTTAATAATAAAATATTTGATATTTAACATAAAAAAAAAATCTGAATCTAAAAATCGCCATTTTTATAATTTTCCTTCAGAACAAAAAAAACTGATTCCCGACAGTCATATGCACAACGAATTTTATCTCTAAAACAAAAAATGACGCTAGTCCCAAACTTTCACAAGTTGTTAGATATAAAATAAGCTTCAATTTAGTTAAAAAAAAAAAAAAAAAAAGGCTATGCCATCTTTTTTTTCAATTACACCATTTTTTTCTTATGTTACACCGTTAAAAATTATTTCAAAAAATTAACAATGTACATTTTCAAAAACTTTGTTCTAATACCTATTCAACGACATATCATTTATGAAAATCGGTTGAGTAGTTTTTCTACAATCGCTCGTCAAAATGCACTCACATCACAAAATAACAAAAATTGAGGGGCACCCTGTGAAGACCCCTGGTCGAAAAAAAAAATTCTAAGAGAACTTGTATTTTTTATTTATCAAAGACTATCTATAAACAAAAAATAATCAAAATTAAAAGGGGTCAAGTCAAAACGTTGTTGAATCTTCGTGAAATTGCTCATATATTCTTTAGTAGTCGTGGATAAATTGATTTACTCATACATAGTTTGTTACATAATTATTGAGTTAATTTGATAATTTTTTTAATTTCAGTTGAAATTGAATGTCAATTTGCTCCCATTGACACTTAAGTTCATTATACACTCGATGTAATTGTGTACATTGTTCTAAATGTTTGTTATTGGCACAAATACGGGTAGCTAAAATTAAAATAATTATAGTATAGAATGTGCGCAAAGAATCCGTCTGAAGTCCACGAGTATCGAATAATACTGAAGAGTAAGCCATTTTGGGTAATTATAATTTTTGTAATTTTTTCCGGTAATGAGATTTATAAATATGTTTATTATTTTTTAGAACAACAATATCCAGAACTTTGTGGCTTTTGTGATGGAACTGGCTGCAAGCATATTCCATAAGTGGAGGCCACATCAATATGTATTGGCAATCTTTGAAAAATGGTGGCGATTTTGCTTATGTGGAACTGTACGGAGCTTGCCATGTCCTTGGTTAAGACAACCGTGAAAAATCGCAAGAAAGTAAGTAAATTTTTACATAATTTTAAATTGGAGGATTTGTTATTATGCTTCTAACCTTCATAACTAGCAGAAATGATTTGCAAACAAATAGTGCTAGACAAAGTGAAACAAATTGGCAAGAGATGGGGAGAGTTAAATGCGATTGTTCCAAATAGAGTTAGATAGTCCAGTCTAGAAGACGCCCTATGCTTCTAAAATGGAGATAGAGGAGACAGAAAAAATGGTTCACACATTACTGCTGCCCAACTTCTGGTTTTTCACTTCCCGTAAAATTTTTTTCTGCAATTTTTTATATTTTATAAGTGTCTTTATTCATTATTGACACTACAGTCTACACTGAAAAAAAATTGTAGGTTAAATACAAAAAACAATGGTCTGTGGAATTTAATTAAAGAACACGCTGTTTGAGTTTTTAATGTTTTAACAAACATGTCTGTTATAAGCTGCTAGAAGTTCGCGATCATAAGCGCTGTATTTCAGTTGGAACACGTTAGGTCGCACAAAAAAATTAAAATGTAATTGTAGTTAAAAGTTTTTGTTAACGGAAATTGTTCGGAAAAATTATGAAAAATTAGAATTTTAGTCGTACTACAAATTATGTACTTTAAAAAAATTCTAAAATAAATAGTATTTATTTCGGATGATAACAGCAAACTCAGCGTACGGCTCCAAACATCAGTAATAACCTTATTCTCAATTGTAGATATTGCGGGTTTGTACATATATTGAATATGGTTATATTCTTTCATTGAATAATCTTTATCTTCTCACATATAGATTTTAGAATTTTTGTTATTTAGACGATGTCATGACACCAAAATTAAATTAAAAATTAATTCGAAGAATTGTAACCTTTAAAATGATTTTCGTTTACGCTAAGAAGGGAAAAAAACCTGAAGGAAAAGCGAAATTGTTTTTTTAATAAATAATCTTGATTCGTATTTTTAATAAAAAATAAGCGCTACGACAAATTTAAGATACTTATATCTTTTGTTTTCTAAAAAGTTGGAGAATAATTAAAAAAAAAGAAAGCAAATATTTGAAAACATTAATTAATTTTATTTTTCGTTTATACTGTAAGTTAAATGGTTAGGTGCATGGTTGGACTCAAGTCATTTCTTATGCTATATAAATTTGGTGGTGGAGTTTTCCATCCGTGTGCTATGATATAACTTAGTAAAATCAACGTTACAAGATTACTGTAAATCTAATTACAATTTTTATTAAATGCTAATTACATATAATCTTATGGGTTGGAGGTTGTCGTCTGAGTTTTTTTTATATTTTAAGCATTTTTTGTTTTTGTTTTAGATTGTTAGGACTAATGTATGCTTCAATACAATATATTGTTACTGTTACAGCAAAATCATAACGAAATATAACATTCTATTCAATTCAACATAAGTGAGAGGAACCTGTACAAAATTACGAAATAAAATTCGTAATCATCGTCATCATTAATGTTCATCAAATGCATAGAATTGTTGTTTTTCTTGGAAGGGTCAAAAATGTTTTTTTTGGATTTGTTGTCTTTAACCTTTATTTTACAGTTAGATGACAAATAAATATTATTTGTTATTCTGCTTATGGAACATTCCGGATTGAAGATGTTTAGAATAACGATCGATTTATCGATTTTTCTAGATCTAAGAGGGATAGTATTTAAACAGTTTTCTGAAGACAGAAGTAATTAGTTTTGAATTAGACTGCGTGTGTTAATAGAAATAAGGAAAACTCAAAATACCTCGTAGTTTTAATTCAAAAATCTGTATAACAACTTTTATATAAATCAATTATGTTACAGAATTTAAATTATTCTTAGTACAATATATTTTTTTTACAAACTTTGTTTGTTTTGAGTTTTGAGTTTAGAATTTTTTTGGAAAAACTTGAATAACTTGGTGCAAACTGCACCAACATTTGTGTTGTTTAGCAAAAAAGAATGGGAATTGAATTTACAAGAAATTTAAAATATTTACAATCATTGTTTGTTCTAAAATAATAGCATTAAATATTGAATTTTTTTAAAAAGAAAGATAGTTTTTCAATTTTTTTCAACTTTTTTTGAGTTTACTTTCCAGAACCCTTGATGGGTTTTTACAAAACATAGCTCAAAATGTTTGTGTGCATATTAACTATGCACTTGTTTCAATAATACTTTAATTTCATTAGATTCACATTTGGTTCAATTGTAGCAAGTATGAAATTAAAGCCACAATCATATGACGGTACCACATTTTTCAACATCTTCAAGTTCCAGTTCGAGACGGTGGCAGATCAGAATATTTGGAACGCAAAAAATCGTCTAGCCGCATTAATATTTGCGTTTAAAGGGAAAGGAGCTGAAGCATTACATACGGTGCCAGAACACTACCGCAAAATTATGCAAAAGTGATGAGCGCGTTGGAGCGAAAATACGGAAGTGATCATAAAAGAGTCGCTTGAAACGGAATGGAGAAAGCCTTCAGAACTATTCCTCGGTAGTGGAACGGTTTGTTCATTTGACACACTCAAATACTCCACCGTATTTATTGGAGAAAATAAAGATCGAAGACTTCATTGACGGTATCCAAGATCCAGAAACCAGATTAATAGTAATGGTAACACCTGAGGCGACTTTTTACAAAACAGTCACATATACGCAATGCTAGGTGAGATAGCAAAGAGATAGCAAAATCTGTATTCCATCTGGTAGATGCAGAAAAAAAAATGCAGATGGGAACATTAGAGGATAAGTATTGGCAAACAGAGATGGAAGCGACATCAGATACTGGGTATGTGATGAAGAGGGTCACTAAAGAAGCAGAGAGATCGTTGTCTTCTGTGAAGAGTAGAAGAGCCGAAGAAAAGGAGCACGTACGGTTCAGGAGCAGCAGAATGAAATATCTGGAACAGGAAGCGTGACAGATCTGCGTCTCCTATTCAACGGGAGCCCGCAGCAGATGAAACAAAAGAGGAGAATGTTACTTACATCCCAATTTCAAGAATGACAGTAAATGTTGAACATTTGGGTATCGAAGGACAAATTGAAGATAAAAGTAGGCAATTTGTCAAATGTATCGGTTGTGAATTTCTTTTCGTCTATTTTAGGGTTGCGTACTTTAAAAAAGTAAAATCGGTACCCTATTGATGAAACTTCATTGTCCGTATGAATTTCTACATAATCGATTTACTCACAAACTATAAGTGCTATTAAGTTGTAATTTTCTACGGCTTTTAAATGTGTTTTCCACGCCTACTGATAACAAAAAAAATCATATATTTTTTTCATCTATATTTTAGAAACAAAGGTAAGGAGACAGTGAAACAAAAGTTTTTTAAGGAATCGAGTTTGGTTTAGAAAAATCGAAAAAGTTCAAAGTATTTCAAAAAAAACATTTCATAGATTTTTCGACTGCTTAGATTTTTAGATATTGCCAAAAACGCAGTTTTTGAGTTTCAAAACTGTGAAAAAAATTTCCTGTCCCCCCTTAACTTCGAACATTTCAAAAGAAAATTTTTGGAAAAATACATGGTTATTCGCAAAGTTCAGTAGACAACCCACTCGACTGTTTTAGCAATGCACTCGTTGGAAATAATTTGACGACACTTTCTTTTTCCTCCAACTATTGTGATAGGTTACTTTGATGTTCTATAAAAATTCTCAAAAATGGCTCTCTAACTATTTTCTACAAAAAATTTTATAAAGAAAAATTAATGAACCAACAACAGTTGAAGCTACAACAATTATTGATAATATATTTTCCAATATAAATAATTTATAAGCTGACGTTATTGAAGCTTTCTTTAGCCAACAGCTTTGGGTAAGATGCAACCCAACGTAAAACTATGCTAACAAAAACAGGTGTTTCCTCAAATATTATATACTCGGAACCCTCAGCAAGCGAATTATATTCATACTTGCCTGACTTTTTTTCTTTTTCCTATTTCTAATGTTGTTTAGAATTACTTCCTGTTCCTTTCCAGGTTCTTTGCCAACACTTTGCCGTTCTCTGTTGGCCCACTTTTCCTCATCTGTTTGGATGATAATTCTGGAATTGCATCTGCACTGCATAGTTTTTCTTCGCTGCCAATATTTTTGGACTCTGCTTCATTCAACATTAATCTCTATTCGACACTATTAGCCTTCAGGGTCAGGTGACACAGAAGATCTGTATGCCATTTGTTGGATGCAGAAAAAGGAATGTAGATGAGAACATCAGATGAGAAGCATTGGCACACAGAGGTGGAAGAGTTCAGGAGGAACAGAAGTAAGCTACTGTATTGGATATGTAGGGAATCAGGCCACATTTCACAGGGCTGCTGGTACAGGAAGCGTGACAGATCTTTGTCTTTTTTATTTAACGGAAATGGAATATTCAAACGGAAACAACGTCTCTTTTATTCAACGGAAGTCGGTTGCAGATAAAACTGTAAAGCCAAGAAGTGAGGAGAATGGTACTTACTTTCCAATTTCAAGAATGACGGTAATTGCTAAAAGTTTGGGTATCGATGGACAAATTGAAGGTAAAAGTTGCTTCATGATACCGGATAAGGGTTCAGCTCGGACATTTGTTCGTAAACGTTTGATTGGGAGTTTTCAAATCATCAGATGGATTAAAACTCCAAACTGTAACTGGAGAATACGTCGAAGCAGTGTGTAAAAGAATCGCTGAAATAAAGATAGGAAATAACTGCTATCAACAAGCGGTGCTAGTGGCAAATATTTTGGAATAAGACGTTTTGGAGATGGAGTTTATGAAGGCGAAGTGATTTCTCTTCGATTTTGGATGTGGGATCCGAAAAGCTAATAATGCTGAAATGCGATTAATATTGAATGAAGCAGAGGCCAAAGATATTGGCAGTAAGGAGAAACTATGCAGTGCAAATGCAATTCCAGAACCATTATCCAAACAGATGAGGAAAACTGGGTCAACAGAGAACAAAGTGTTGGCATAGAACCTAGAAAGGAAGAGGAAGTAATTCTAAACAACATTAGAAATAGGAAAAAGAAAAACAAGGTTTTTTGGATTAAACAATTGGAAGAGAGATTTAGAACCTGTTTGAAACGAACAGGCTTAGGTGGAGGGTAATGGAGGGTTGAAAAACGTGACAACCTTTTTAGAATTTTAGTTTTTTTTAGACTGTTAGGTCTAAATTTACCAATATCGACGTGTTGTTTTTCATCATTAATATTGTTGCTAGAAAGTAAAATGTGTTTATAAAGCAAAAGAGTAGAAAACGATAATTTTAAGCCAAAAATAAAAGCAGAAAACCCTGCTGTTTCTATTTTTTAGGATTCCGTTTTTTATACGGAACACTATTGGTGGGAGTACAACGTGTTTTTCGCATTATTTCGATTATCTCGTGAACCATTAATCCGATGAACTTAAAATTTAAGGTGCTTATAAAGCTAATCTATCCACACAAGATGGCGGGTTAAAAAATAAATAAAGTTGTGTTCGTTTGTTTTACAGAGGTACGATGTAAAACCTTTGAGAACATACATTTTTTTATCGAGACGAGTAAGGTATCATATGAAAGGGCTTCATTTCAACATTCTTTAAAAATGTATTTTGGAATTTTACACCTCACCATTTTTTGTATAATTCTGAAAAATGACGTTTTCTCTATGTTTTATTGCCGCGATTAACTCCGACCCTATTTCATCGAAAATCTTGAAATATATTTGGAATGATAGAAAAATGAGTAGGTTTTTAATGAAAAATATAGAAAAGTGGCAGATACTCATAACTATATTTATTAAAGGGATGGGGTGGGATAAGGGGTAAAAACATAATTTAGAACCAGGTCAAGTGGGGTTGCATTTGAAAGAGCACTTGATTTTAGAAACATTGGCATTTTTTTTAGAATTTCGCAATGCAAAGTTTTTGAATTATTGTCAAAAAAGTGACACAAAAGTTGCCCCCTCCCCCCTTGAATTTGGAGCTTAATTAACAGAAAAATTAAAAAAAAATCACAGAGACAGGAAGTTTGATAAACTCTGAAAGAAAATTATAGCGAGGTCTCAAATAATTGTATTCTTGTGCTTTTAACGGATTGAAGTGGGGAAAGGTGAAAAAAGAACCATTGCAATTTCTTTTAGAATTTTGCAGTGCACAGTTTTTGAGTTATTGTCAAAAATGTGCAAATTTCAGACCGTTTCCCCCCTACGTTTCGACACTGATAGATAAAAAATTTTAAAAAAAATCACAGAGACAGGAAATTTGCTATATTTTGAACGAAAATTATAGCAACCTCTCAAATAATTATATTTCTGTGTGTTTAATGGATGGGTGTAAGAGTGGTAAAAAAATTTTTTTCTGACCCAAGCGAGTGGGATATCACTTGAAAGAGCAACAAATTTAAGAAACATTGCAATTTTTTTTAGAATTTTGTTCCTCCCTCCGTTCCTCCCCCCTACGTTTCGACAGAAAAAAATAAAAAAAATTCACAGAGACAGAAATTTTGCTATATTTTGAATGAAAGTTATAGCGAACTCTCAAATAATTATATTTCTTTTTATTTAAGGAATGGGTGTAATGAGGGTAAAAATAATCTTTTTCTGTCCCAAGCGAATGGGGTGTCATTTGAAAGAGCACCTAATTAAAAAATAACACATTTTATTTAGAATTTCGCTGTGCACAGTTTTCGAGTTATTGTCAAAAAAGTAAAACTTTCAAACCGTGCTCCCCCTACGTTTCGACACTGATTGACAGACAAATTTGGAAAAATGCAAATAGACAGGAAATTCGGTAAACTTTAAATGACAATTATAGCAAAGTCTCAAATAATTATATTTTTGTGTGTTTAGGGGATGGGTGTGGGAGAGTAAAAACAATCTTTTTTTTTACCCAAGCGAGTGAGGTGTCATTTGAAAGAGCACTTAATTTAAAAACATTGCAATATTTTTTAAAATTTTGCGGTGCACAGTTTTTTAGTTATTGTTAAAAAAGTTTTATTTTAAGTATATGTATACCACACACCACCCTAAAATTTGACTCTGGTTTATAGAAAAAGTATTCTCAATTTAAACCATCAAAAAGCTAGCTAAATCTTTCTTGAGTTAACATAAACAGCTATGGATAAGATTTTACCTCAAGTAACAATTTTTGTGACATTTTTTATCAATGTAGATGTGATTGACATTTACTATTGACGTCTACGATTAAATATTTATTCTGTTATGCGTTCATAGTCTGGCGATATAAAGACTTTACAACATAGCTTTATGTCATTTATTTTTGATATTGTGTTCTTTTATATTCACGGAACCCTTGGCGAGCGAATTTTATTCGCACTTGTCCGACTTTTTTTTATTTTTATACAATGATGAAATGAATCTATTTTAAAAACGTTACCTATACATCAGAATATTCACGTTGCTACAAAAAACATGAAAATTTTACATATTATTAGGTAGCAAAAAATAACACCATGTTGTACTTTTACTGTCCACCGCAGTAAAACTAATGAAAATTAGTATATGATTATATGGTATGGCACTTTTTTGGAATATTTGCACTTGTTCTAAATAAGAATTATCAAAAGATAACTTTGACTGAAAAATGACGTCAAAGATACAAATACACCTATAACTGTTGAGCAAACCAATGTTTTTCAGTTCAGGAGGGCCCCGTAAAATACATTACACTAAATGACGAGTACAGAATTTTCTTCTATAAAATTGATACCATTTCTACTCTAAAATCCTTTACATAAATAAAACGTTTATTTACCTATAACTTGAATACCTCCCTCGAATCTCACATCTTAATTAAACCATTGAAAAAAATCCAACTAATTCAACAAAACATCAAAAACTTGTTAGCACATATTTTAGTCGCTATCATGCTTTCGAAAAAATATATTCAGTGATATCGATTTTGTTTTTGTTGAAATTAATTTAACAAATTAGCTTCTAATCTTGTATCTTATTAGAAATATTCCAACTTTGATGTCAAAATCTTAAATCCTTTTTAGTAGATTACTAAAGATCTTTATCATCACGTACAGACGAATTTGTGAAGTTATATAAATAAAATAATTTCGATTCGTATTAGTTTTGAATTTAATGGTTATTAAATTGTTTGTATATTCAATCCAATTAAATTCAATTGAAATTATCGCAAAACGAAAAATAATATAGATAAAATGGTGAGTATGCTTTCATTGAATTTTGAAAATTTCATCAATTTTTTTGTGTGAGAAAAAAAATATATATATATTGAATTAAAACAACAACATGCATTACTTTTTACACTACTTACTGCAGGCATTAGTTGATCAGTGCTTCGTACTCTTGTCACCTTATTTTTATAGATTATTTTTTTCACACATCTCTCCACTTGAACATTCCATTTCATAAAGCTGACGTATCCAATATATATAATAAACAACACTAGTGCTTCCCACCAATATATTCTATTATCACGAAAAAAATATATTAACGTAATTAAACTAACACTGTAAAATGTGCAATCACGAAATAATGGCCACCATGTTAATGTTAATACAGTTTTAGAAAATAATGCACACATACCAATAACAAATAATATATTAAACACAGCTGACCCAACAATCGTACCAATGCCTACATCATCAAATGATACAAATACACCAATTACACTTGTAAATAATTCTGGAGCACTACCACCAGCTGCCATAAATGTTGCTCCAGCTACATCATCTGTAATATCCATTTTTTCGATAATCACGTCCAAAGAAGGCACGAAAAATTCATCGCAAACGATTGCTAATGCGACGAACATATAAATTACACCAAGTATATGTAAGAAAACAGCACCCTGTCGTCGTTGTTCCAATGAGAATAAATCTTTTGGAAACAAAGGTGTTTTATGGGTAACATTTGGATGTGTGTCTGAAAATAAAAATAATTTGGAAATTAGAAAAATTTGGTTAACTTTCATTTTTAATAATTTAGTAAAAATTTTACTGCTGATATAATTATATAGTTATTTATGCACTAAAAATCATCCGGATTTAAATTTTTTATGGCTCAAAAAGGGCCCTGATCAGGATTACTCTAGTTCGATTGCGCCTTGATCATGACTTAAACACTTTTGCCTAAGCAGGTCCTGATTGGGATAGTCGTCTCCGGGCCTGATTAAGTTCGCCATATAAAATTAAATAGAAAAAACCCAAATAAGGTATTTTGTATCAGGTCCTGATCAGAATAGGAGTTGTCCTGTCTGGCACTGATTATGCCCTAACTTTATTCATACTTTCCCTAACTAATTTCTGCTCAAACAGTTAATAGTCAACAAACAATAGTTGTTTAAAGTAAAATTTATGAGAAAATATTTCAAGAAAAATTTATGCAAATGATCTTGTACAGTTACAGGACAGACATTATTTTTCTCAGAGCATCTTAAAAGTTTTAAAATCAAAGATAATAAATCACCTCCCCGATTTTAGCCCTCCAAATATTGATTTTACAAAGACTTACATATAGAATCGTTTGGACGTTTGGTCGTTATTAGGTCTGGAAAGGTTATTAGTTTTTTTTCGTTTGCTCGTATCCCGTATGATAATTATGAACTTCTCAAGTTTTGAGTTGTCGATAACTAGAACACTAGTAAAGAACTAGTGACCTTTTCAAACAAAACTAAACATTAATACAAAGTGATTTACGGCATGTAGGGAGGGATCACTGCAAGTGTATTCTAGCCCCAAAACTAGTGACCTTTACTGACCTACTAATTTTTGATCTAAACAAAAAGAAACTTAGATTTCGAGCATGTGGGTGAACTGGAAAGTGAATTCTAGTTTCCCAAAACTCAAAACTTGGAAAGTTTATAATTATAAAACTAGATACGATCAAACGAAAAAAACTAGTAACCTTTACTGACCTAACGATGAACAAACGATTCCATATGTCAAACTGCTAGTGTATTCTAAAATCCACGGGTGTGACAACCCCGCGTACTCCAGTCCCTGTTATTAGCACATGAGTTAACGTGAGATATCACATACCACTGGCAATAGCAGTGAGATATCACTAGCCAAGGTGATATCTTAGGGGTGCTGGCGGATGAACTGTATTCAGTCAACGGTAGCACTCTCAATCTTAGCTAATGAATATTCCTTGATGCTGGAACGCTGTAGCTTGCTCGAAGAAACCAGCTTTCATATAACTATATATCTGAGCTTTAATCATTGAAAAATATACTGCGTCCCATAATCAAGGATTATGCCATTAGCTGGACTATTGGCAAACCAATTTTAGTTTTGTTCCTGCAAATTTTTAAACCAAATTTGCTTTTTATCTCTTATTTTATTTTTATTTTCCCTATTCTGTCACGAAATATTGGCCTCTGTCATATTTTATATGTGATAGGATTTATAGTTTAGTTGTCCATTATTTAACAAAAAAAATTAAAAAAAACAAAAAAAAACAGATTTGCGTCTATTAACATCCTTAAAACGCATGTTGTTGTGGGACCTTGGTCTTAAAAGGTTTTTATGTGTTGTTGTGACACATATTGTAATGCCTACAACACATCACATTTTATTAAAAAAAAAAAAAATTCTAGCCCTTTCATACCTTCAACATTACACAAAATTAAAATTAAATATAAAAAGTTTTTGAACTAAATAAATAAAACATAAATGTATTAAAATATCGGTTACAAATAGGTTAACACAATACCTACAACATATTTGAAATGCAGCAAAAAAATCTCAACAATTTTAACAAGTTTTAAAACCAGCATATTAATGAATATTCCATAACAAAGCCAGAGGGTGCTTTTCGAATAAATAAGAAATTAAAAAAAAGGTGCAAATAAGTAATTCCTTTTGCAGAACGAAAAATGGCTTATGGACTACAATATTGTAGATTTATAATTTTATTTAGCCTGCGATAATGTAAACAGTTTAAGTGGAATGCGATTATGTTAAGTGAAATTAATTGTAACCGAACTGCTAAATCGTTAAGTGAAGTTATTTTAATTGTTAATAAAGTTCTAAGTGTTATTTAATAAAAATTTTTTCTGTATTATTTTGAACTGGAAATTTCTGTGGACTGGACTTATGTGGACTGAAAATGGACTATGTGGACTTATGTGGACTGGAAATTTCTACAATCAACCATCGGAGTTTTTGAAGCTATTGAATATTTTTACAACGGAATATTGTTTGAAAAATTGTTTTCCTGTTTTTGTGGAACAATAGTGATGTTGAATACTTTATCACACCTGGCTTTTTCCTTATACTAATCAGTGATCGAATTCAGAATGCGATTTAGGAATTACGTTTATTTTACGCCCCACGAAGTATAAAATATGTGGTAATGGAAAGGTGCGAAGGCATGATGACTTATCCATTTTTGCAGTGTAATTATTAATGCAATATAACATTTAAGAATTGATTAAAGTGAACTAATGCTAGCTTTGCATTCGAACTGCGTTGTTTCTTTCATATCGCGGTAAGGTGAAGGAAAATTGGCGGTTTTTGATTTGCGGAAAATGAGAAAACAAAATTCTTTCGGTCCAAATATGCGAAATATCATTCCATTCCATCCTGATACAAAATCTGGTAATCCAAAATTTGGCCCGTGTGAACAGCGAACTTCAGATAAACTAAAATATAAAATATGGAGGGGCTGAAATCTCATAGCTCTGGGATATCAAGACTTCGGTCTGGGTAAAGGATTTTGATATAGTTTTCGAGGACATTCACGAGGACATGGTTTTAAGTTTTGGGCAGCGATGTATATCAAACATAACTCTTTGTTAAAGTACAAGTATTTTTTTATCTCTGTTTAGAAATTTATTACAAAACTAACACGAAATATCAAAACGTTGCCGGAAAATTATAATCAAAATTCCAAAAATATTTTTAAATTAAATAAGATCAAACTTTTTCAAAATTCCAAAAATATTCCAAAAATTAGAATGAAATCAAATATTTAAACTTTTTCTAAATTCCGATAACATTCCAAAAATTCTTAAAAATTCAAACTTTTCCAAAATTCTAAAACTATTGCAAAAATTATTACAAAATCAAAAATTAAAACTTTTTTCAAAATTCCAAAAATTATAATAAAATCAAAAATTAAAAATTTTTCAAAATTCTAAAAATATTCCAAAACTTCTTACAAAATCAAAAATTAAAACTTTTTCCAAAATTCAAAAATATTGCGAAAATTATTACAAAATCAAAAATACAAACTTTTTTCAAAATTCCAAAAATATTTCAAAAACTATAACAAATTCAAAAATTTCCATGTCCAATTTCATTTTAAATTACACTAGGCGGGCCCGGCGTGCTTCGCTACGCTGATAAATAAAGTTTTTGCGTAGACATTTTGTTGACGTAGAAGCAATGATTTCAAAAAGTGTTAATGAGAAATGCTAGCATATAATTTTTAATTTTTCTTTTTAAATATATGAATGAAAAATAATCAGTTTTCAAGTAAGCTTATTTGATCGCTAATTTTACATATATCCGAACTGATCAGCTAGAGTTCTGATTATTTTTCATTCATATATTTAAAAAGAAAAATTAAAAATTATATGCTAGCATTTCTCATTACCACTTTTTGAAATCATTGCTTCTACGTCAACAAAATGTCTACGCAAAAACTTTATTTATATGCGTAGCGAATCACGCCGGCCCCTCCTAGTATATATTAAAAATTCTAACAATCAAATTTACGATCTCAAACTATCATACCAAACACATACATTACAAAATTGTCGCTGAAAAAAAACACAACAATCAATAATCAATTTTTTATCCTCTTTCATTCACAAACAATATATATTAAAAATTCTAACAATGAAATCTACGATCCCAAACTATCATACCAAACACACACATTACAAAATTGTCGCTGAAAAAAAAACACAACAATCAATAATCAATTTTTTATCCTCTTTCATTCACAAACAATATATATAAGCTATGAAAAACTCAATTGTTGTACCTATTTTTAAGAAAGGTGAAACCAAGGACATGAATAACTACCGACCTATTTCTTTACTGAGTGTGTTCTCAAAAATTTTCGAAAAAATTGTTAAAGTAAGAATGCTGAATTTCCTATCTAAAACTAAATTTCTAGATAAACGCCAGTATGGTTTTAGGTCGGGATGTAGTACTGAAGATGCCGTCAACAAGTTCCTTGAAGAAATATACCAGGCATTCAATGGCAGTAAAGTAGTGTCGACTTTATTTCTGGATATTTCGAAAGCCTTTGACACTGTCTGTCACAAAATACTACTATGGAAATTAGAGAAAGCTGGTTTCAGGGGTATTACACTTAACTGGTTCTCTTCGTATTTAAATAGTAGAAAACCAAGAACGAAAATTAAAAATCTCCTGAGTGAGCCAATCAGTAACAATATAGGAGTACCGCAAGGGTCAGTCCTCGGGCCTCTTCTATTTCTTATTTATATAAATTCCTTTTTTACTTCTGGTTTCTCTGGAAAAGTTATTGGATTTGATAACGACATTGCAATAACCTATGTTAGTAATACTTCTTTAACTAATTCTGAAAATATGAGATCTGATCTTGGACTCCTCAGGAGATGGTTTGTCTCAAATTTACTAGTGCTTAGTAACAAGACAAAAACTATGTCCTTTAAACAAACTAATAATCCCTTAGATCTCTTGAATGTGGTATACCATAATGGCAACTGTGAGTATGACTGTAACTCAAATTGTTTTGAACTCAATCAAGTCAATAACTTTAAGTACCTTGGTGTAACAATTGACAGCAAATTGGACTGGAAAGCTCATACCTCGCTTCTGAGGAAAAAACTTCAAAACTCAATTCGGAAGATATACTTGCTGAGACAAAATTGTCCTGACACGTATATCACGCTCTGGTCGGTTCGCAAATTCAATACTACCTATCCAGCTGGGGTGGAGCGTACAAGACCACCATTCATCCTATAATTATAGCACAGAAACATGCATTAAGGATCATATATAGACAATCCATCATGTCTAGATCTGCACCCTTATTCATCAAAGCTAATATTTTGCAGGTTAGAAATCTCTATATTTACAAAGTCTTAAAACTGTTCTTTATCAGAAGTGGAAATCTTTCTGTACGTGTAAATGACCTGCACAACCTGAGAAACTATAGAAGATATGAAATTCCACGAGCATATAAGGAACATTTTCGGCACAGCTTGCTGTATACTGGTCCACTACTATACAACAAACTACCCGATAACCTGAGTTCAATTGTATCCCTTCCTAAGTTTTTATCTCACATAAAGAAATGGCTCTTTAGCTTGAAAAACGTTGAAGATTTTATTTTCAAGGTAGTCACCTGATGTTCGCGAACTTCACTGATATGGTTTATCTCTGGTACTGACTAAGCTACGACTAAATTTAAAGGCTTTGCTTCCATTACAATAAGCCTTTCTTGTTTAATTCACTTTATACAGATTTGCCTTGTTCTTCGGGTATTTTGAAAAAAAAACACAACAATCAATAATCAATTTTTTATCCTTTTTCATTCACAAACAATATATATTAAAAATTCTAACAATCAAATTTACGATCTCAAACTATCATACCAAACACACACATTACAAAATTGTCGCTGAAAAAAAAACACAACAATCAATAATCAATTTTTTATCCTCTTTCATTCACAAACAATATATATTAAAAATTCTAACCATCAAATCTACGATCTCAAACTATCATACCAAACACACACATTACAAAATTGTCGCTGAAAAAAAAACACAACAATCAATAATCAATTTTTTATCCTCTTTCATTCACAAACAATATATATTAAAAATTCTAACCATCAAATTTACGATCTCAAACTATCATACCAAACACACACATTACAAAATTGTCGCTCAAAAAAAACACAACAATCAATAATCAATTTTTTATCCTCTTTCATTCACAAACAATATATATTAAAAATTCTAACAATCAAATTTACGATCTCAAACTATCATACCAAACACACACATTACAAAATTGTCGCTGAAAAAAAAACACAACAATCAATAATCAATTTTTTATCCTCTTTCATTCACAAACAAAATATATCTAACTAAATATTCAACGTATTAATATATAAGATAAAACAACAAAAAAAAATAACGTCTATACTCTCCTAGATCAATGCTTAAACTGAAAAGATAATATAAAATACTATAAACAAAGAAAAGATTTGGACGATTCCATTTGATCCATTTGATTTGATTTGAGGGGAGGCAGTTGAATTCAAAAATACATTATAATTCGTCTATAACATTTTTATTTATGATCCGAAAAATCCCAACATCTCTCAGATCTAGGTTACACTAATATCAATTAGCAGTGAAAACTTGGAATGAGTGAAAATTCGAATAAAAAAGCCTTAGGCTGTACAAAGTACAAAGTTAGCGTATTAATATATAAGATTTACGTCATAAAAAAAGCTACATTTTTTTCCCAAAAATTTGGCTAAAAAATAAATGAAATCATTTTTTGACACACTTGACAACACTTTTTTGACAAACTTATAATGCCATAATCCTCAAAAATAATAATAAAATTTCATTTAAAAAAATTGGGTAAATTTTCCAAAACATTGGGTAAAAAAATAAATAAAAATCTCTTTTGAAACACTTGACAACATTTTTTGACAAACTTATAATGCAATAATCTAGTTTTTGATCTCACATACCAATCCCTACCATCAAGATTTCTCCAAATTTAATGTTCCTACTTGTAATCACTTAAAATGAACGTTTTTTAAGCCAAAAATATGAAAATTTGCTATTTTTGACCCACATAATGATTTTTTTGACACACTTCCGGTCCAGTTATCGAACACAGCGTCCTTTCGGACCTGTCCCTTGAGTATACCTATTTTGAAGAAAAAAAATTTTGAAATCCCTCCAGCGGTTTTCCCTGCAGCGTAGGTAATGGCGGCCGGCCGGCCGGCCTACAGACAGACATACATTTTTTTTTTCTTTTTTAGAATCAGGAGGTCCTAAAACGTCGAGAAATGTCAAAAAAAGTGGGGGTAATAATTTCACTTTGAGCTCATGAATGTAATACTAAGGTCTTTCAGACCGAAGTAACTAAACTATGTACTCAGTCAAATTAATAAAACATTATTTCATAACTATTATTGGTATTGTTACGATTCTACATAATCGCAACAAAATACAAAACAAAATTGTATTTGACCTCAATTCACTCTATAAAATACCTACGTTCCTTTTACGTAAACTTGCTACCCGAACCAAATTTTAAATGGAACGGCAATAATGTGAGGTATTAGATTATTTTTCTAAGACTACAACCCAAATTTTCCTTAGTACAACTTCTTGACATTTTTTTGGGTTATACATATATATTTTAAAAAAATTATAAAATTAATCTTGCTAAAAAATGTGAACAAAATAACACAGACAATTATATGTTAGAGAAAATTAAAAATTTAATTTTTTTTTAATTTAAAATTAATTAAACATTGAAAGATTTCTAAAAATTGGATATGATTCATGCAAAAGAAAATAACGAAAAGAAATAAATTTAGCATTTGGGCTGAAATCTGAAATTTTTATTAACATTTGAGTAAACATTTTAGAAATTTTTCTCTTAACTGATAAAACTCTGGTGTTGAATGGAGGCGTAAGTTTTGTATGTAGCTTTACCACCTTTCGATATGGTTAACTTGAAAACAAAATTTAGTACAAAAGTGAAGAAAAAAGTGGTAAATGGAACACAATATTTCAACTAAACATCTGTTGTGATTTCCAAGAAGGATCAAAGAAAACAAAAACATGAAGTAAAATATACCCAAAAAATGACGTAGTTTCATCAAACTTTCTAGAGTTTTCTTAGTAAATAAAGTGACCTCTGGAATAATTCCGGAATTAAAAAAAATTTTATATGATGAATTTCTTTTGCAGAACCAAAAATAGTTTAAATTAGGCTAAGAAATGGTAAATTTCTTATTTTAATTAGACTGCGATTAGTTAAAGTGGAATGTCAACATAACTTCAATGGATGAACTTCGGATAATGTGGCAGAAGTTCGAAAGATTATGGTCTGCACCAGTTTCCGCAAGGTTAAGAGGATTAAGGATCCGCAAATAAATGATTATGCTGCTGAAACAGAATCTTCTGCATACGTGCAAGCTCATGATTTCAGACCAAATCGTGTGGAGATATAACTAACATGATGTGATATACCGTAATTGTTTAGAGTGCCAGATTTATATAGCCAGAGTACAACAGTATTGATGTAAATCATAGTAACACAAGTAGAACCAGACCTGTCACAACGGGAGGAGGACTGAATGCTGCTTCAACAGACTACATCAGTTGCATAAAACTTATTTTCGGTGACTTCAACGTTATAATCATTAATGGAGGATGCATAAACTGTTTGCAAAAGCGTGGTGTTTCATCGATTGTTTCAGGTATTAGGGATGCTCTGCCACACCTATCGTTAAATTTTTTAATAAAAATATTTCTGGACTTTTGGATATTGGAGCCACTATTAGTAGTTTGATAAGATATTCCTTGGAATTGTTAAAGTCTATAGGTCTTATTGTATGTTTTCATCATGAAGCCGCACGGCGATTGGTACAGTTAACAAAATATTAGGATATGTCAGATCAGATCACGCTAAGTAGCCCCACTAAACGAATGCGCTTCCATTTTGTTACTGGTTTCCGTGAAAAGCTCTCCCTAACTATCTCTCGGAGGTTTTTGGTATTGTTTTTTCATTTTACAGTAAACGGGAGAATCTGATGACATTGAAGTGCATGATTCTTTCTCTTTTTTTAAAGTCTCGGGTTTCGGAAAAATTGCTTTGGTTGAAGAGTTGAAGAGTTCTGGCCAGAACATATTGTGTTAAGATTTACGTTGCGTCAATTATCTGACCAGAATGTTACCCCCTTCCCTTGATCGATGGCCTATTAGAAAGTCTAAATAGTACGAAGTATATTCCAAGTATTGATCTCAAGGATGCATTCTGGCAAATTAATTTAGCAGAGTTATACAGAGATAAAACAACCGTCATAGTGCCTAGCAAACCGTTGTTCTAGTTCTAGATTATTTTTTTTGGACTGTGAAATGCACCCCAGACAGTGTGTTGGCTGATGCATAAAGTGGGTCATGAGCAAGAATTCGTCTATTTGAATGATATATTGCATGGTCTCTCCAGGGGCATATGGAAATGCTATTCAAAGTCTCTGAGTTGATATAAGCGGCAGGGTCGACAATAAATCTTGGCAAGATAAGAGTAAGTTTGTGTTAAAGAAGGCACGCAGTTTCTGTTTCCTTGTTAGTGAGGATGGTCTTCAAATGGATCCTGAACATGTAAGAGCGTTGCTACCCAGCTCCAACTACTGTGAAGCAGATACATTGTGTTCTGGGTATGGCGGGATAGTGATTTATCCCTTATTATTAGAGAGTGTCAAGATTCAAAAACTCTGTTGACTAAAGTTAGCTCCACTCCTGATTAATCCCGTTTTTAATAAAGAATTTTTCATTCGTTGTAGCGCTAGCCTGATAGGGGTCGGTAATGTATTGTATCAGGTTTATAACGATGAGCAAGAGTGTCCGATATCCTTCATGTCGAAGAAGCTGAACAAAGCTCAAGGGAACTTTCCGGTTTCGGAGGTTGAGTTTCTTGCGGCAAGTCTAAGTGTAAAGAAATTTCAGGCCTATGTTGAGGGTCACAAATTCACTATTGTGACCGACCACTTAAGTCTGAAGTGGCTTATGCCATAGAAAAACTGGCTCGGTGGAGCCTAAATCTGCCGTAGCACCTGCACTAACACACCACGTATATGAGATAAAACTTGACAATAAAGGTTATCAACACAAAGACTACATGGAGTTCATACCTAAGGTCCAAATGTCAACTTTAGGTTTTCGTTTGGTTAAACATTTGGATGGAGAGCTGTATAGTCATGGAGAACCAAAATTTCATAGAATACCGAATGATTTACCTGTGTGGAAGCTGTGGGTAGCAAAACCTTTAAAGTTGGAAATCGTTCTAAACTCATGAAATCCCTTTACATCCTTATAGAGACTGTCAACGAAGAGTTGTATCAATCGGACCATCTGGCTATACTTAGAAGGCTTGCACAAGCCAACTTTAAATTAGCGTTTGAAAAATATCAACATCAATATAATCTACGAACTCAGGTCAGGACATTTTCACCTCAACAGCGTGTCTTCGTGCGGCAACATCATTTAAGTGACGCAGTAAATGAATTTTCTGCTAAACTTGCACCTAAATTCATACCTGAAATCATTACGTTAGGATTGATCAGGTGTTTACGAATATGAAAACCTGGATGGTAAAAATATTGAAGTTCATCATGCAAAGGATATTAAATCGAGATCTTTTTGTATTATTTCTTACAGCTTCCTGCATCCAGCTTTCGTTCGCTATCGCTGGGAATTCACTCTTCTAATGTTTTTTTTTGGTTTGTATCGGGAACAACCTAACGGTGCTGATGCGCATTGTTGACTCTGAAACTCAGTGTTCCGTGACAATCTTTTGTGGATTTGGCGTGCGTTGAGATTTACTTTCGAACTGTTTGTCAATTCCTGTTCTATTTCGAATCCCAGATAATCACGTTGTTTAAAACTAATTCAGTGGATCTCAAATTCATCTTCGACACAATAAAGATGAATTCGAGATCGATTGAATAGCTATTTCTGAGTTAAATTACGAGTAATGAAAGTTTCATCTTATACTCTTTAACTCAGTTGGTTATAACGACGCATTGTTGAGAATTATTAAGAATAATTATTAGTTCACTCTATTTTTTTTATAAACCCGAATAAAAGAAACGAAGAGAAAAACGAAAAAAAAATGCAGGACTATCGAATTTAAAAAGATGTACTTTTAGATTCCATTTGACTTTCCAAATGTATAAGTTGATTTTTGACTATTAACCAAATCGGGATATTTTTTATTTTTAATATTAATCGTGGATTGGATTAATGTGATTACTTGTGTTATATATTTCACCGGTTTATTCCTTTATTTAATAAAAGAAAAAGAAAAAAATTGATTTTACTGATTGATACAAAATTAATATATAACGTTTGTGCTTACTGATTAAATAAAACAATAAATTATATATTGTGGTTATTTCTTCTAAAAAAAGAAAATATTTTAACGATATTCATTTTTTTAAATATAATAATTACCGCAATGTAGCAAACAATGTAGCAAACAATGTATAAGTAAAAGAAAAAAAATTGTGCGAGGAGTCCCTCCGCGCGGAAGAAGTGAAACTTCGTAATATGGAAATAAAAACATATTATGCCCAAAATACATGTGCAGAAAGTCTGCACGCAGTGCTGCATGCATATCTGCATCCAAAATAGATGTGCAGAATTTTTATATATTTGACGTGCAGAATTTTCGTAACAATGACAGTTCGTGTTCTTACGTTTTATGAAATAGTTATAAGTAAAAATTGTCGCAATTTAAAGAAAACTGTCTTCTTAATTAAAAGATAGAAGAAAATAATTGAATCGTTGCCTGCAAAAACGTTTATGTCTAAATTAAAATTAAAGTTCAAATTACATATACCACTGTTTCCGATAATCCTTTCCCAAAAATTTATTTATTAACATTATTAGTTTTAATTATTTTATAATTTGGATTATTTAGAATATTCGAATATCTTTATGAACAAATAGTCATTACAAAAATAATTTCATTTTCAAAAAATATCATTCATTTTTATTTGAGTTATTAAACAAATAATTCATTTTCAAACAAAATGTCAAAATCATCCATTTTTATCTGAGTTTTCAAGTAGTTTTTGTTTTTTTTATTGTGGTAGCCTGCCTCTGTGCAGCGAAATTAGAATTAGAGATATCTTGCAGAATTTTTCTGCATGCAGAATTTACATGTAATTGCTCTCATATAACAACACATGTTCTAATTTCGCTGCATGCAGAATTCTGCACATGTATTTGGACCATTACATTCCTTTAAAAGTCATTAATTAAAATTATTTAAAAAAAAACACGGTCAACGAATTACCTTATAAATATATACACAAATGATTAAAACAAAAATCTTAGATCAATCATTTGCAGACACTACAACAAATTAATGTCATGTCAGATGTCAGGTTATTGTTTAAATATCTTAAAGTTATATGAAAAATAGAAGCGTTAAATGTTTTTAATGCAACATTGTTGGAAGTCGCATTAGATGTTTCACTTAAAAAAGTTCTTGCGTACGTAAAGTTACTCAAAAACAAAAAGTCAACCATGTTTTTTTAACTATAGTTCTTGTTGCTTTCACTTAAATTCAATTAGATATAAATCTAAAACTATATCTAAAACTAAAATATATCTCATTTTAGTTATATGAGAGATTCAGGCCAGGATTCGCTAGGAGGTAAATAATCTACGTTTTGTTTCTAAGAGTTTTCATTATTGTATAGGAATCTAATTGGTTAGTAACGAATTAAAAAGTATAAAAATATACTTTGGAGACTTTGGAGGTTTTAATAAATCAGTGCAATCAGATAACTTATAATTAGAAAGTGGTCAGGCGCTGTAATATGGCAAACATTTCAGTCTGCCTGTTATTGGTGTCGCTGTTAGCTGTCTTAGAAGATTCTAACCACGATTTGTTGTAAACATTGAAGTCACCGGTAACGATAACTTCACACTTAAAAAATTTTGCTCTAATATTGGTCACAACATTAAACAGAAGATTTAAAAAATTGGAATTATGTTTATTTGGTGATCGATATAAAGCTATTGACTGTTGTAAAAAAAATTGAGGTTGACTCATTTGACTCATGTAGTTCAAAATTTGGAAAGCGTTTATTTTAAGGTGATAAGGTGAGACGTCCCGCTTTTTAACAATTTGCCCCAAGACGTTTTAAATATATTTGACCCGATTTTCGTAAGGAATGTACGACAAGCAGAAAACAACGGCCGAACGGAAAGAAATATATGGTTGCAGTAAAAATCACAATAAAGAACAAATAGGTAAACACATTTCTTCATTTTGAAACAAACCAAGTTCCATAAAATAATGCAATAAAACTTATGGCATACGCGCTGTTCTTAACAGAAACTAATTTCTACGTTAAACAAAATGGGAACATTTGAAAAATCACAATTACGTGTTGAAACTTTGAAAGCCAAAATTCACTCAAAATTATACATATCATACTAGACCGACGCTGAACCCGATGAATTTTGATCGACTTTATGCTTGGAATATAAGGCGATTAGATATAATAAAAACTAACGCAAAAACACTACACTGAGTTTTTAGAAAAATTTTGAAGTGTTCAGTTTGAGAGCAGAGTGGTCTGAAACTTTTATAGAAATGCAAACTTAGGGAGACTTTGAAATCAAATTTCAAGAGACTGGCTCACCCGATATGAATGGTCTTACACGTGTTGGAAAGGTAAATGAATTGTCTATCGAAAACATGCCAAGTTAACTTTTTGTTTACACTGTTAAAAATGTTAAGAAATAAATTTTTTAAAGATGGAACTGATATCGAAGATCAAGCATTTCTTGAATTTTAGGGTTCCGTTTTTTATACGGAACACTATTGGTGAGAGTAAAACGAGTTTTTCACATTATATCGATTATATCGTAAACTATAAATGCTATGGACCTGAAAATTGAGGTGCGTATAAAAATAATCTGTCCACATAAGATGACAGATACAAATAAAACTAAACTTGTTTTCGTTTGGTTTACAGGATTACGATGTGAGACCTTTGAGAAAATACATTTTTTTATAGTTTTAAGTAGGGCATCATATGAAAGGGCTTCATTTCAGTATTCCTTAAAAATTAATTTTGGAATTTTACACCTCACCATTTTTTGTATAATTTTGAATAATGACGTTTTCTTCCTGTTTTCTTACCTCGATTAGCTCCGAACCTAACTGATTGAAAATCTTCAAATGTAGTGGGAATGATAGAAAAATTAGTAAGTTTTTATGGAAAATATAGGAAAATATAGGAAAGTAATTATATTTATTAAGCGGGTAATGAGGATGGGTAAAAACAATTACATTGAAAATGAGGAGGGGTAAAAACACTTTTTAAAACGTGGTTAAGTGGAGTGTCATTGAGCACCTAATTTAGAAAACAAATAATTTTTTGAAGTGAAAACTTCTTTAGGCGACACACAGATTTTGCCGTAGGTAGTAAATTAAACTGATTCGTCAGCATTTCTATCATTTATCAATTTATCAATCTATCATTTCATAACGTTTCAAATTGCGTTGTACGCAATTGTAAAAACGTACACTAATCTAAAAATAGGCATACTTAATGGTAAGAGCCGAAAGGGCGATGTGTTCGATAGCTATCCCGGAAGTGTGTCAAAAGTGTCAAAAAAATGGTCAAGTGTGTCATAACAAGGAAATTTGCATATTTTTTGCTTAAGAAACGTTCATTTCAAGTGATTACGAATAGGAATATTGAATTTGGAGAAATCTTGATGGTCGGGATTGGTATGTGAAAATAAAAACTAGATTCTTGCGTCATAAGTTTGTCAAAAAAAATGTTTGTCAATTGTGTCAAAAGAATGATTTTCATGTTTTTTCACTTAATTTTTGGAGAAAATTGAAATTAATTATCTGTATGACATGAAATTGGACATGGAAATTTTTGATTTTGTTGTAATTTTTGGAATTTTTATGAAAGTTTGTATTTTTGATTTTGTTATAATTTTTGAAATATTTTTAGAATTTTGGAAATGGTTTGAATTTTTGATTTTGTGAGAATTTTCGAATTTTTTTAGAATTTCGAAAAAATTTTTAATGTTTGATTTTATTATAATTTTCGGAATTTTGAAAAAGTTTGTACTTTTGATTTTGTTATAATTTTTGGAGCATATTTAGAATTTTGGGGTCCAAAGAATTTTTTAATAAAAAGTGTTGTGTTATTGGAATTACAATATGTGTCACAACAACACATAGATTCCTTTTAAGACATAGGCTCCACAACAACATGTGTTGTGAGGTGTTGGCGTTCTCTGTTTTTTAAACTTTCGTTGATTGAACGTCCCCGGACTTTTGATTCGTGCAAAGCATTCCATTTATGCAATGTACGTACAAAGAAGTCCCACTGCATTCTGTCACTTTAATAATAAGTAATTGCAACAGTTTGTCTGTTTGCACACAGCAGTTTGTCTGTTTGACTAGTATAACGGGGACCAATAATATGTTTGAGTAATAATGAATCTGATTTCGTTCGAGCACTTCTGCAGCAAAATGTTTGAAATCATCGAATTTTCGATCTTCGATAATTTATCATAAAAATCGATGATTTGGTATGTTGGACAGTTAAAAAAAGTAAAATTTCAAAGGAATTATTTTTCGATTCGATGGTGAAGGTGATGTGAAGAGGTAGTGATAACCCAACATTTTGCTGCTGGTGACGATATTTATAAAAAACAATGAAATCAGTAACAGTACGATGGTGTTATAGGGAATCAAGATTTGATGTTAAATTTCGATCACCCACAATTCGCATAGCACGCTATTGTACAGAGTCAGAAAGAGCCAGGATGGAAATGTTGCAGCACCCCAAACTTGACAACAATACTCCATACAAGGACGAATATTGGACTTATAAATATGTAGTAATTGATACGGAGTGAAATATTTTTTACATATATTGAGGAGACCGAGTTTTTTTGACGCTCTGTTTTTGCCATTATATGATCGTTCCAGAGTAGGTCATTAGAAATTGTGATTCCCAATAAACGAACGTTTTCACATCCGTCTGTTTGATCGTCACTCATACTAATTGAAATATCATTAGCGAACTCTTTGATCTGGAAACAATCAATAGCTCTGTGTTTTGATGGAATTAAAATTGACTAAATTTTTGTCACCCAAATCGAGTACGTTTAGGTCCGTTTACATTCAGGGCAGGCTTTATTTATTTATGCATTTTGTTATGTTATGTGCAGTTTACTATCATCTGTAAAACTATTTATCGGATTACTGGTGAACATCTAGAGTTCGTTGATATAAATTAAAACTAGAGTAAGGAATAAAGCTGAGCCTTACTGAGGAGTAGACCAGCGTTAATTAACTTAGACTCAGAAGAAAAGCCATCGGACAGCGAAATGCATCGGTCGGTGAGAAAATTTTTAATCAGCTTTAGGACAATGGGGTGAAATCCTACGCAACGAGCTTGTAGATCAGGTTGGCATGCCCGATTCGATTAAATGCTTTTGAGATGTTTAATACGATAACGTATATTTCACCCCTTTTATAAAGTATGATGTTCCAACGATGGGCTACAAAGTTCAATTTGTTCGTTTTTTGCGACGGGCTAGACATAGGCTGGCAAATAAAAAATAAAGGGGGAAACGGGAAAACCAAGCTCATGAACCACTATTTTCAGGCTATCATCCGAATACCCAAAAGCATTAATTTAATATTTATTTGGTTAACGGTTATAGTAGTTGTGTCGAATTCTATTACCAAAAAGTATTAAAAAAATGACCCATTGTGTATGTTCTTAAACTTTTCTAGGTTTTTACATTCATCGGGCTACTTTATTCTTCAAAATCATTAGCACAACGAAATCGTGTGAAACAAAATCCAAAATAAGACACAATCAGCCATTTTTTTAATCTACAACCTTTTGAAAATAGGTTTAAATAACCCTAAACTAAGTAAAAACTCCATCCAAAGTACACAAAAAAAGTTGTATACATGGTTCCCAAAATACTTTTACTTGACACAAAATAAATAAAAATATGTCTTAAAAGTGTTCAATTTTGTGTCTTGTCCTATCCCTTTTTTGTTAATTTTACTTAAATGAAAATATTTGTGACCTAGAAAGCTGTTCGTATTTTTCTTGTAATCGCGCACTTCACATTTATGAACAAAATATATATAGATATATGTGTATACAAATAAGTAAAAGAAAATCAAAATATATATTTTTCCTTAAAGATTGTTTCTTTTTTTTTGTATTTGAATTTCCTTTCTGCTATCATGCAGAATAAAAACAAAAAGAAGGTCAATTTGATTTTCAACATTTTCAACAACTTCGTTTCTCGCTGAAGTACAAATCATTTCTTACGTAAAATTAAATTTTATAAAAATTAAAAGGAAAATTTTTGAATTTTTATTTACCATTTGCATACGATCCATTTATAGATAACTCTATAGTTTCGTTACTAATGTCAGCATGAACTAAATTATGTGGCAGCAAAATAGATGATGAGGCAATTGTTAGTCCTATCGCAAAAAACCGTATCATAGAATCCTTAACATTTCTTTTTCGTCGCCTTTTCAAATATAACGATGGTGAGCCCATCGCTTCCTCTTATGTAATTTGACTATTTTATTAATAAAATTTTAATGAAAGAAGGAACGATATCAAGGGCTGATATAGTAATATTTTGAGAATGATAATTTAACATGTAATGACATTTTAATTTTTAATATAAATTCATATAGCTATTATTATTTAATTATTTGTTTTGAACGATAACTTTAATTATTATTTTAAATGATATTTTCCATAACCACATAATTTTATTGCATCCCGGTTTTTACAACAACAAAATATAAATTTAAATCATTTTCCATTTTCACTCTTTTTTTAAAAAAAAAAAATCTTATCAGAAACTTTTTTTAATACTATTTCTTAAATTAAACTAATTTATTCTTTAATAAAACATTTTTATTTTATTTTGATATAATAAAAGAATTAACGAAAAAAATACTTCCTATATTGATATTATTAATTAATTTATTTATTTAAATTTACTAAACTATAATATGTGTTATTTCATTTTTTTTTTTTTTATTTTTTATGATATTTTTTATTTATTCCACCTAACCCGAATGATATTGTTATAGCAATGGACGCGCACGAACTAAAATAAACCTGAGAAAAAAAATATTTGAAAATGGAAGAAAATTCCGAAATATCTATGGAAAATTGTCGGAAAAACAAAAAACGTTGAGTGGGGGAAAGTTTTTCTCTGATTTTCTTTTATTTTTATTTTTTGTTTTGTATCAGCGTTACAAAAACAAATGATATGTGTATTTTTTGTATTTTGAAAACAGTATAACCGTTTTATTTTTATTATTGGAAAACTATAAAGTTTACGTTGAGTTTACGTTTTATTCATGGTTTTATTTGCTACTTTTTCATGTGAAGTTAAATTACTAATCAAATAGTAGTGGAAAGGGATTAGGAATTATTCAACCGTTTAACAGACTTTCGGAATTTTTTTAGTACTTTTAATTTTGTTTATAAAATTGTGAAGGGTATTATCATTTCATGTGTCTGATACCCCTTTGAAAGGTACATCAATTTTGAAAACACAAAACTAAATAGTTTTTTATGTTTATAATAACAATAATAGTAGTATTTCACTCTGCGCAATATTTTCTGCATCGTGTTCATATCGAACCGAAATTAAGAGATTGCGCTTTATAATGGAACTGAAAAATCTTGCTTAAAATATATTAAATAGATTTAAATATATTTAAAAGATAATACTTTTTTTATATAATATTTTTTGCATTTACTATTAATTTTTTTTCTTTTTGTTACGAATATTTTCTGTAGGCGTATCCACGTATGTGTAGATACATTGTAAAAGAATTTGTTTTCGATTTATAAATTTGAAATGTTTAAAAAAATTCAGTTTGTAATTGTAAATAAATATGTTTTGTATTGAGCGTTGGCGGGTAATCATGTGGCTTGAAAACAGTTAGTGTAGATCCTTGTAAAAATGCTTTTCTATATAAAATTGATGTATCCGGTTTGTTTTTTAATTTTTTTAAATAACATTAAAATCATATTATAGAGGACACATTTAGTTAGCTCCTTAATCGGAAGTTTATCCACCGTGATAAATTATTGTGTCGACTCTGTTTAAAATAGTTCCCTCATGTCTTTTTGCTTAATATAACGTAAAAAATATCTTACGGTAGTTTTGAATGACCTATTCAGTTTTCTCCCACGAGGTAGTTTGTATTTTTCTTGCTTACAAGAAACAATTATATAGTACATCTAATTAAATAGAATTTTTGCACTTAATTAAATAGAACTTTTGCAGAATTCTATTGAGTACCTCCGTTTCATAACAGATTATGTTTTGACCAAACCGAAATTCCAAACGAAGTGATGCCAACCACAACAACAATGACAAACGACAATTTCATAACAACTGGTTTTCATAACAAATAAATATTACCCGTAATTTATGGTAAGCAATGATGGTAACAAATGGTTTTTTACGGAAATAGGAGAATAGTCGATGACATGTTGGTGCTCGGATCTGATCTTAAGATTCTCAAAAAAACTTTTTAACACAATTTTATCGTGGCATCATCGTTTTAATTTATCGTCTTATTAGCATCAGGACTTTTTTTTAATAATTTTTAAATTTAAGAATATACTAAATTAAGGTTTCTTATCATTATTCAATTTCATTTTATTACCAAAAACATACATACCTTAAAAATTTTGCGAAGATGATCTGTAACTCAAGCAGCCTTTGTTGTAACTTAAATTTTAAAATTCGAAAGACGATTTAGAATTCTCCAGAGAGAAAAACTCCAGATTTCGGACAGCGTTGTGAGTCAGCCATTGTTCTTCCCTGTTGGCAAGCATCGTAAACAGAGGCGATGGTACTTTAAAGTTGAAGTTCCACAAACATTGCCTACATATGTTGAGCTTCTGAAATGAAATTTTATTATTATTATTGAGAATTATGGCATTATAAGTTTGTCAAAAAATAATGTCAAGTGTGTCAAAAAATGATTTCATATATTTTTTAGCCAATTTTTTGGAAAAAAATGTAGCTGTTTTTACCATCGTTAGAAAATCCTAAATTTTACTTCAAATTTTCAATTGAAAGTCATAACATCAGATGCTTGAGCCAGATTGTTCATTAAAAAAAAATCTATATCAAACTCAATTCAATGTTTTAGTCTAGTGAATTATAATTGCAAGTATAAGACTAAAACAAAAAAATGCTTACCCACCCACTTATTACATTTTCCTTCTGGAGGGACTGAAATCTCACAGCGCTGAGATATCAAGACTTCAGTCTGGGTTAAGGATTTTGATATAGTTTGCGCCAAAAAACTTTTATGAGGACATGGTTTTTACTTTTGGGCAGCGATGTATATCAAACCTAACTCTTTGTTAAAGTACAAGTATTTTTATCTCTGTTTAGAAATTTATTACAAAACTAACACAAAACATCAATACGTTGCCGGAAAATTATAACAGATCATAATTTTAACATAATTTAATGAAAAGATGATACACTCAGCAAACTACTCAAAAACCTCTCCATTTAGCGTTTCGAGAAAAAATTACAAAATCACAAATTCATATTTCTTTCAAAACTCCAAAAATATTGTAAAAATTAAATAAAATCCAACTTTTTTCAAAATTCTAAAAATATTCCAAAAATTAGAATAAAATAAAAAATTTAAACTTTTTCTAAATTCCAATAATATTCCAAAAATTCTTAAAAATTCAAACTTTTCCAAAATTCTAAAAAAATTGCAAAAATTGTTACAAAATCAAAAATTGAAACTTTTTTCAAAATTCCAAAAACTATATTAAAATCAAAAATTTAAAATTTTCCAAAATTCTAAAAATATTCAAAAAATTCTTACAAAATCAAAAATTAAAACTTTGTCCAAAATTCTAAAAATATTGCAGAAATTATTACAAAATCAAATATACAAACTTTTTTCAAAATTCCAAAAATATTTCAAAAACTATAACAAATTCAAAAATTTCCATGTCCAATTTTAATTTCAATTACATTTACGTCATAAACACAGCTACATTTTTTCCAAAAAATTAAATGAAATCATTTTTTGACACACTTGACATTAACATAATGTCAATCTCTTGTTACTTTACGCGAATAACTTATTTTAATAAAAAATTAAAGAAAACAAAGCTTTTTTTAATTTTACTGTTACTCTATATATATTTCAGCTTGTTAGGCCATCTTCTGGAGTAATGCTGGAGCATTACTCCAGAAGATGGCCTAACAAGCTGAAATATATATAGAGTAACAGTAAAATTAAAAAAAAAAAGCTTTGTTTTCTTTAATTTTTTATTAAACTTATTAAATAAGTAATTTGCGTAAAGTAACAAGAGATTGACATTATGTTATTTGAAAACTTACGCCAAGTGCGAACGGCAAACAGTGTTAATTACATTTGACATTATTTTTTGACAAACTTATAATGCCATATTTTTCTATAATAATAAAAAAATCATGTCATACAAATTATTAATTCTATTTTTTTCCAAAAAATTGGGTAAAAAAGTAAATAAAAATCTTTCTTTTGGCACACTTGACAACATTTTTTTGACAAACTTATAATGCAATAATCTAGTTTTTGATCTCCCATACCAATCCCAATCATCCAGATTTCTCCACATTCTTTGTTCCTACTCGTAATAACTAAAATAAACGTTTTTTAAGCAAAAAATATGCATATATCCTTGTTTTGACACACTTGACGGTTTTTTTGACACACTTCCGGTACAGTTATCGAACACATCGTCCTTTGGCTCTTTCCATTGAGTGTACCTATTTTTAGAATTCAAAATTTTTTAAATCCCTTCAGCCGTTTTCTAGATTTCGTCGGTTGTGACGGACGGACGGCAGACAGACATACATTTTTTGTTTGCTTTTTTAGAATAAGTAGGTCCTAAAATGTCGAGAAATGCCAAAAAAGTGAGGGTAAGAATTTCACTTTTAGCTCATGAATGTAAGATCTTTACCGAAGTAAAAAAATAAAATAATAAAATTCTTAAAACTAAAATAAAACGAATTACATAATAGTGTGTGTTCTATCCCAGTCTTCAGTACATAATTGCATTATAGCTATCGACGTGGACTGCTATTTTTTTATTCCTGTATAAAAAATTTTTGGATTATATTTTTGAAGTGAAAACTTCCTTAGCCGCGTTATGCAATTTTGTATGAGGTATAACTTATATATTCGCGTTACCATGTTTTATATGCATTTTTGAAGAACAAAAAAAAATTTTTTTTTAAATATGAAATACATCTATCATTTTTTAACGTTTCAAATTGCGATGAGATATCGCGTTCGACTGATGTTCTGTAGGTTGTGAGCTCCATTCCTGGTGTGGTACATATTTTTTATTGTTTTTTTTTAATTTTTATTAAATACCATTAAAATTATTTTTTTTCTATTCATGAATTCATAAAAATGATAAAAATTTCTTTTTACGAATTTAAAAAAATTGATTTACAATGCAGTTTTTTAAAGTTATATTGCTATTGTCTTTTGCAATTTGCATTCGAGTCATCATACTAAATAAATATTGAATATATGTATATACAATTGAAAGTATGTCTGTTTGTCCTTTATGCATTAATACTGTAACGACTCTGCGTCGGTTCTTTTCGATTATTGAGCAAATACGACAGTAAAAAGACGGATCTTTAGTTAACGAAATCACCAACTTTATTTATCAATTAATTAAAACAACTTCCGATTTTAATTACAATAAACTCCAGGGTCCGCTTCAATTTATGTACGAAAAATTTCACCGCTTTTCCACAATTTGAATCAATAATATCCGGGATTGTAAAATCTGTATTTACTATTCCACTAGGTTCAAATTCTTTCACTATTAGTACCCAGGCTCAAGTACCACCCGATTATTCCTTATGCTTGCGAATATTTATAAACACTTTTAATTGCAAAAGTAAACTGCCTATCTGATATTTTGTTCGCTTATTTATATCCAAAAATAAATAAGTAGAAACTTCTACTAATCAGTTGTTGTTTCCCACTGTACTTTTCTAGAAAACAATATTCGAAGTACATACATCATAAATAACTGGCCACACCTCCTTTAATTCATACTTGTATTAATGTAAACATTTGTATTAGCGAGCTCATTCTATAACAAATTTAATTTGCATTAATTTATGCAAAATGTATTAGTTAACTCATTCTTTAATCCATCTTTGCAATAGTTTGAATGTGGAAAACATTTATGCAGAATGTATTGGTTATGTATGAGTAAATTAAATTAACCCATTCTGGTCGAACTTTATTACAATACATTAATCATCATAAAAATTTGTGAAGTTGTTGTGTACACTTAATTTGCTTTTTATTTAACTATCGCTTTAAACGGTAGTTTGCTTTGATCAATGTTTTTTTTGTTGAACATAATTTTTATGAAATTAGAAATAACGTAAGAATGATAGTATAACCTGAAACAATTACATTTGTATCAAAATTATATGTATTGAAATTTAACATATCATACAAACATCATCAAACAAATTTTATCGTAACATCATACAAGTTTTATCATCTTTACGAAATATGTTGTTGGTTTGGAATTGTAGGTAATACATGTTTCTAAAATTAAGTGAAGACTTAATACTTGTAACTTGATACTTGATAACATCGATTATATCGATTTTAAGCTCACAATAACGAGACGGAAATCGCATACTAGATAAATGAGCCTGGTTGGGTTATTCTGATATATTAGATGACGTAGGGAATTACAAGACAGAAAACGCAGGTCAATCAGTAACACGGCCTTTTAACAACTGGAAACACGCTGTTGAGTATTTTAAAAATCACAACAAGAAACAATATTACCAAAATAGCGTCGAGGTAGCTTCAAGCTTATAACAAATAGTGAACAACAAGGTCATACCCATCAATCAAGTTTTGGACAGGAAAAAGCGAGAAGAGATTTAAAAAAATAGAAACGTTTTGCTTTCCATCATCAAAGTAGTGATTTTCTGTGGAAAACAAGGAATTGCATTATGGGGCCATAAAGATTATGGACCATTTAATATCGAGTAGAAACCAAAATTAAACGAAGATAATTTTAGAGGTTTGATAAGGTTATGCATAGATTCAGGCGATCTCGTGCTAAAACACCATTGAAAATCTTGTGGTAGAAATTCGTTTCTCAGCTGGAGAACTCAAAACGCTATAATAAATTCGATTAATCATATTTTCGTTAAAGACATTGTGAAACGTGTAAATGACTCCAAATGTTTTAGTATAGTAGCAGACGCCAGCAACAGATGTTGCTGGTATAGAACAAGTTTCTTTAGTAGTGCGATTTCTGGAAAATAGTAGCATAAAAGAATTATTTCTGCAATATGTTCCGGTAGTTAGTACAACTGGACTTAATTTATCATCACATTTAATTGAGTCTCTGAAATCATTTGGGATCAATTTAAAATTTTTAAGAGGCCAAGGATACGATGGAGCACGATCAATGAGGGCAGTTTCAAGGTGTGCAAGCACGCATTCGAAATGACTATCCTTTAGCCCTTTTTGTGCATTGCAGTTCACATAGTTTAAATTTGACAATTTCTGATACATGTAACATTACAGATATACGCAATTGTATTGGTGTTGTTACCAAATTATATGAGTTTTTTCATACACCAAAATTAAAAGTCCAAGAGTTTTGTCCTGATTCGAGGAAACAAAAACTTATACAAATGTGTGCAACGAGATGGATTGATCGTCATGATGCTTTTATAGTGTAAGTCGAGCTTTTTGAAGCAATACAGCCATCATTAGAAGAAATAATCGTTTGGAATGATAAAGAAACATCACTACAGGCGTCTTCAATGGAATCAGTCCGATTTCGTTATATCTTTACTGACAATATCTAAATTTTTCTTGGTAACAAAAAAAATTAAGTGAATATTTACAATCAGTTAATATAGATTTGAAAAAAGACATGATGTATGCCGATTTTGTTATAAAGATATTAGAGCAATATAAAAAAAAATGCAGGCAACATATTTAAAGATATTTTTCAAAGAGCATCTGAGCTTTTAAATGCCACACAAAATGAAAGCATCATCAAAATACCCAGAGTGCCACAACGATCGCGATACCGTAATAATATTCCAGCTTCAACACCTGAAGAATATTATAGAAAAGTAATATTTTTGCCGTTTTTAAATAATCTGATATTGCAATTCAAGGAAAGGCTTGAAACACATAATGGTATTTTGCAAAAAAATTTGCTTGCCTTACGAACAATGATGAGGGAACAACAACTGATGATGATTTCTTAAAGCTGTGCAACTTTTATTCGTCTGTTGAATCATTGTTTGAAGAAAACAACGAAACATTACTCATAGAATTAAAACTCTGGAAGAGAAAAATTAATGATGTAAATGTTTTATCAGCAATTGAAGCTTACTGCATATGCGACAACGAGTTCTATCCTCATATAAGAAGCTCACTCAAAATATTATGTGTTTTGCCCTTAACAACTTATTGGTGCAAGTTGGTAAGGTCAAAACACATAATGCGTTCTTTCTCTACACTAAGAAGAATTAAATCGTACATGAGAAATACGATAGCGAATGACCGACTGACTGGATTAGTTTTATTAAATATACATGATAAGGAAATATCTCCTGAAGAGGTTTTACGAGAATTTTCTCTGCATCCAAGGCAACTAGATTTTCATATTTAATTAAAGTTAAATACTAAATTTCACAACATGGTATCTCTAAAAATTAGTTGTCCTAAGCAAACGTTGTTTGTCTTGGGACTATATCGTTCACCCAACTCCCCAGAGACCATAAATTTATTTCACGACCTATCTGAAAAGATAGATAGGTTAAAAGATTATCCTAATGCCAAATTTATAGTTCTTGGTGACTTTAATGTCCACAATATCGAATAGTTTACTTTCAGCTCTAAGACAGATGAGATTGGTAAACAGGCTGAGCTGTTTGCTATATATCATAATTTTCAACAGCTGATTAACCAGCCAACAAGGGTTCCTGACATTTGTGGACAAAATAGTCACTTACTTGATTTATTTTTGACAAATGATCCATGCTTGGTACAAATTAAGCTATCAGAGTCTTTAAGTGGATCAGATCATAATTTGATCTCCACAAAATTAAATATTCAAATCCCTAAGCAGTTTAAAGCAAATCCTCGTCGTGTATGTGAGTATAAAGCTGCGGATTGGCTAGGTTTTAAATGTTTTTATAATAAATTTCCCTGGAAACTTATTTGTCTTTCTACTCAAAACCCTGACATTGCTGCTGTAAATTTTTTCCGAATCTGTTCTCGAGGGTATGCGCAAATTCATTCCAAATAAATTAATAGTTCCTAAGACTGAGCAATGGTTTTCGTCTAAGTGTAATAAGGCAATTAGAATTAAAAAAAAGCGTTTCGAAAGTTTATGCAGAACAAAAATGATGAAAACCTTAAACAACACAGAATACAGCGAAATTTATGCAGAAAACAAATAGATGTAGAAAAAAATATGTTTAACAGAAAAAAAGCATCAACATTTGCTAAGCATCCAACGGCTCACGCGGATTTTTCCTGAAATATGGAAAATGGCCAGGGTACAACCAGTTTCTAAGAAGGGTAGTAAAACTGATCCAACAAACTATAGACCCATTTCGATCTTATCGGTTGTTGCAAAAATATTTGAGAAATACGTCAATTTTAATATTATGAGCTTCTTAGATTCCTCAAAAATTCTAAATGAAAAACAATATGGGTTCCGAAAAGGTAGAACAACAGGAGATCTGCTTGCTTTTGTCACGCATGTCTGGAACAAGTCGCTAGAGAACCATGGAGAGACTTTCGGTGTTGCACTTGATATTTCCAAAGCATTTGATAAGGTTTGGCACAAGAATCTAATATGCAAGTTGAGATGCTATGGAATAGATGAGCAACTTCTTTCTTGGTTACAGAGCTTTATAGCTGATCGCAAATTTCGGGTCAATGTTGATGGTGTATCATCAGACGTCTTTTCAACCAATGCAGGTATTCCACAGAGCTCCGCTTTGTCACCAACGCTGTTTCTTATCTATATTAATGATTTGTTGGATTCAACAATCCATCCTATCCATAGTTTAGCTGATGATAGCACACTTCATGCGTCTCACGAATCACCAAACCAATATTCACCCTCGACAGTTAATGACACGAGATCAAGCTTAATTAATTCTTTAAACGTTGATCTTAAAACAATTATGGATTGGGGTTTAGCAAACAGTGTTGAATTTAATGCTAGCAAAACACAGGATTGCCATTTTACTAGATTATGCTCACCTAATCCGTTTCCTTTAAAGTTTGATGCGAAAAATCTTGTGGAGAAAGAATCTTTCAGACTTCTGGGGGTTGAGATTGAAAATAATATGAAGTGGAATTCTCATATTTTTAGCTTAGCTAAGAACGCTGTTCACAAATTAGGATGTTTAGGACGTTGTAAAAAATTTTTCAACAGCGAACAGCTTCTTTTGGTCTACAAGTCTTTTATCCGTCCTTGCATGGAGTACTGTTCTCATATTTGGGGGGGAGCGTACGTAACAACTGTGAAATGTCTTGATACTGTGCAGCGTAGAGCTATTAAATTGATTGGTATCTCTGATCTTACTAAGGAACTTGATTCATTGCAGCACAGGAGAAATGTTGGTGATTTAACGATTTTTTATAAATACGTTATGGATGAACGGGTTTCTGAAGAGATCAAATCGATTTTACCGAGGCCTGCATTATTCTTGCGTCATACCAGAGCTGCACCAGCGGCCCATCCTTTTGCGGTTCAAATAACAAAGTGTAGAACTGTAGCCTTTCAGCATGATTTTTTTAATCGAGTCTCACACTCTTGGAATTCTTGCCGGCGTAGGTTTTTCCTGACAATTTTAATCCTCAAAATTTTAAAATCACCGTTCATAAATTCCTAAAGGAAACATAATTTAAAATCCCAATCCTAGTTGGTATAGTATCTTCGGATATTCAGAGACGTTAATTTAAAACTCGTTATTATTAACACTAAACATGCCTAACTTCCAATAAAAAAAAAAAGCCTAAAACAATAGTAGATTGTATTACTAATGCGTTTTCCAAACAAGAGTTAGTTTGCCGCACGACCGCAGGGAGTGCGGCAAATAACTTGCGTTTAGAAAACACATTCGCACTAGTAATACACACTATTTTTTGTAACAAGTGCGTAAAATTTATAAATAGTTATTTAATTGTTCATTTAATCATTTTATTTAACAAAGTTATAAACAAATTTAAGCTTTTTAAATAATTAAAGTGCGCCATCTTTGTTGTAATATTTGTAAATTATTCGAGTTCGAAAATATAAACACAAGAATCCAACTAAAACAACACATAGGAATCCAACTAAGCTGTCAAAATAATAAACTTTAAAGACCTAAATAAATTGTTTTTTCTTGCAATTCCAATGATGCAATGTGTTTAAGTTGTTTTTACTATATGGTAAGTTATTTAAATTATTATTTTGATATTTTAGTGCTATAAAAATATTATATATAGAAAGATATATGGATAGATTTAACTACAAATCTCACATGCAGGCGGTGTGCTAGCCCGTGCACTAAATATTTTTTAGTCATATGTGGCGAAAAGTAGTTTTTTCTTGTATTCTATTCTAGTACAAAATTGAATATTTTGTACGCATGTGTTACAAACAAAAAATAAATTATCTAATATTATGTTGAATTGTGATGTCTTCGTATGTAATAGAATCTATCATTTGCTTTTTTTATTTTATATTTTATGATTTTGAATTAAGTATATTTTTGTTGAAATTCTTCTAATATTATTAATTATTTATTTATATTTATATTTTTTTGTATTTTATTATAAGAATTTTCACGCGATATGAACTCAACTTATTATTTTGTCCTTATATTAATAAAAATTGTTTATTTATCATTTAAATTTTGTTTGAAATGAATGTTTCAGTATTTTGGACCCCCCCACCCTAAAATATTTTCTGTGTGCGCTCCTGCGCATGCCCAAACCAAGCAATCATATTAGAATGGATACAACCTATTATATCAGGACCCTCAAGAAGATCTCTGATCTCAAAGTTATACCGGGTTCTGTACTCTCTATCGTCTGTCCTTAATGGACCAAAAATGTAGCGTAGGATCTTACGCTCAAATACAGATAAATGCGATTCGTCATTTTTTGTAAGGGTTCATGTTTGTGACCCATACATCACAACCGGTCTAATCAATTTTTTGAGCTTGGTGTTAGTTGATACATACGGTGATCTAAGGAGAGGCTTAATTGAGTAGAAAGTTCGATCACCTGCATCGATTCAAGCTTTTATCTGTAAGTATGCTGTTGTTTGAGTCAAGCATTGATCCCAAGTATTTAAAAGATTCAACTCCCTCAATTCGTTCATCACCGCACGTCAAATCTTTCTTCTCAGCCTCTCTTGAAACATTCATATGTTTGGTTTTATCGTAGTTAATTTGCAGACCAGTTTTTTTACTAGCACCTTCAAGCGGCTTGAAGGTCTTACTCATAACAGCTTCACTTCGGCCGAGGATGACAACATCATCAGCGTAAGCGATCATCTGTACTGAGTTTATTGACAAGATATTGTTGTTAATCGGTAGTTTCTTTTGACGGAATACATATTCCAAGGCTAAATTAAAGAGTATAGGAGAGATAGCAATTGACAAAGTTTTTAAGTTCCTGCAAATAAACAAAATAAAAATTATTAAACCACAAATGAAAACTACATATAGTTTAAATCTAATTATGTTAAAACACTATTAAATATTGGAAATATTAGCAATTTAGCAACTTCAGCAACTATTTATGTTTATTATTTAATGAATTCATATTATGGCACACTGTTTTTTTTATACACTTGTCAAATTAATATTTTGTTAACTCTCGTGCTAATTTGTCATATTAACAAATTCTAAATTAAAGTATCAATAGGTTATGGGCCCATTAATGCAGGAATAATATGGAAAATGCAGATAAAATGGGTGTTCGTCAATTTGACGGTAGAAATTATGCAGAATGAAGCTACCGATTAGAATTTATACTCGAAGCAAATGAATTGTTGGAGCACTTTAAGAAAGTTCCTGCTGATGACGATTTAAAAGATGCTGTGTGGATTAAATCAGAACGAAGTGCAAAATCCTTGATTATTAAATGTATTCCCAATGATTTAAGTGCTAATAAAATTTGGACAACTTTGAAATCGACGTACAATCGATCAAGTATAGCGAAGCGGGTGTATTTGAACTTGGAATTACACAACATGAAAATCGCTAGTGGCATGAAGATCTTACGACATTTTTTATACGGTTTGAGCCGAAAATTCGTCAGCTCAAGGATACCGGAGAGAAAATGGAAGATAGTGATGTGGTTGTTCGTTTGTTAATGTTGATGCCGAATGAATATCGACCAGTGATGATAAAGATTTAACAATCAATAAAGCAAAATCACGTCTTTTTGAAGCAGAGCTTCGTTTAAAAGGAAAGGTATCGACTGTTAACGTTAGTGAAAATATGGTTATGTACTCACATCAATACAGTAAGCCTGAAAATACCAGAGTAAATAACAGTCGATCGTAACGATTTGTAAAAAGATATAATAACTGTGGACCAACGGAATATTTATTATATGCGTGTCAACAGAGAAATGAATTCGGTCATGATGGTACAGGAAATGCAACTGCGTCGGTTGCGAAGGTGGATGAAAAGGTATTTACAATGATGGTTATGAGTGTTCTCAACGTAATTATGGAGGACGAGTGGTTCGTGTTGGATTCAGGATGTTCAGAACATATGGTTAAAAATTTCGATTTGAGTGAGAGTGACATAAGTGAGCTTAACTCAGCTTTTACTATCTCCGTAGCAAAAGACGGGGAGGATATTAGAGGTGTTATTTCTGGATTTATTTATGCTGCTACGATCGTAAATAGAGAGGATGTTCGTGTAAATTTGCAAAATGTATTGTATGTACCTGGACTTCGTCACAATTTGTTTTCATTAGAAAACTGACATCAAGAGGTAATCGTGTGGCTTTTGCTGAAAATGGAAGTGCAATTATGTTGCTCAACGACACGATCATAGCAACGGCAAGTGTATTGGATAAAAATGATAATTTTTAAAGAGGCAATTGCGAATGCAATTATGATCGAAATAAAACAAATGTTATGTGGCATCGTCGTTTAGGCTATCTTAATATGCGTGGTGTATGTAAGCTACTGAAAGGGGATATGGTGATTATGGTTTGATGGTATATAGTATATAGTATAAATACCTTTTTGTGAACAATGTGCGAAAGCGATGTTGTGTCGACCATCATTTACCAAAACGCGTACACGTGAGAATCGTCCATTGAATTTGTTCCTCAAAACACTCCTGAACTTAATGGAGTTACAGAACCCATGAATATAACGCTTGCTGAGAAAAAATTCGTGTCATGTTGATAGATGCAAATTTGGATAAAAGTTTGTAGGGTGAAGCGGTCAACAATGCAAATTATTTCACAAATCGGATTCCTACTGCTGCACTTGATGGTAAAACACCGTACGAAGCGTGGTTTGATACTAAACCTGATATATCCAACTTGAGAATTTGATGCCAAGCATTTACTGTTGTACTGGAAGGAAAAAGACAGAAATTGGATGATCGCTCTCGTGAATACACGTTTGTCGGGTACGCTGTTGGTGATTATAGGATTGTCGGATACAATATTGTTGATGTGGCATGGCGGTTGACAAAGAAACCGTTTTGAATGAACAATGACTAGATGAGTATGATTCATGTGTTGCAATGTTAGTTGAATCAATGATGAATGATGTTCCCATGTATCATACTACGAAGATATTGGAAATCGAAGCGATGCACAACATTGACGAAAGACAGTTGATGAGGAAATTAAGGCGCTTGAACAAAACAATATGTGGGAAATTATAGAGATCTCCGGTAATGTAAGACTCATTGATACGAAATTGGTTTTCAAACGTAAAACTGATGCAAATGGAAACCCATCCGACTTCAAGGCGCTCGGGTACATGCCACGAAGTGATGAATATGGTGACACTTATCGCGCTACCGGACGACTTCATACAGTTAAAATGTTACTTGCCGTCGGTTTCCAAAAAAATTATCATTTCAGACATCTGCAGCCAAATTCTGTAATTGTGAAACGGTGAAGTGATAAGTTTTTTAATGAAAAGAAACGAAGAAATTTTTATCACTTCACCGCTTCACAGTTACAGAATTTGGCTGCTGGATGTGAAAACTGCGTTTTTGAATGGCATATTAAATGACGTGGTTAATCTTCGACCGCCAGTAGGTATTAATATAGCCGAAGAGAGAATTTTGAAATTGCAGAAATCGTTGTATGGTCTCCATCAATTGCCGAAACGCTGGAATCAACATTTTCACGCAGTTATCACCAGTTTGGGTTTTAAACAGTCGACTGCTGACTATTGTCTTGTTGAGGAAATTAAGTTTTATGGCTTTTGAACGATTAAATTATCTTTTTATATATAAAAAAAATTTTAAATATTAAATTAAACATTTTCATTGCAATTTTCGTTTTGTAATGAAAAATTTGTGATATTCGATTTATGGCTACAGTTCAACGTAGCAAACATAGTATTTTGACTAATTTCGATTAAATGAATATCTATAGCTTCCTGCCAGCATATTTTTTCATTTTTTTTTTATATAAAAATTTTACAAAGTTGAAAGTGGTTAGTATGCATTTTTTAACCGAGAAAAATGAGTTGTCGCAAATTTTGGCGAGTGACGTACCAACTGAAAGATGGGACCCAAATATGCACCGTACTGAAGTAGGAACTTAATCGAACAACGAATAGAAACTATGTATATCTGCTGAATCATAATATAAGAAGTCAAAATTTCAAAGTTACACAATTAGTTACAGAATAAAACTAAACAACTTTCCTGTGTTTATCGTGTCCGAAACAATCAACATCTCGCAAATAAATAAATAATAATCAAGAAAAAACTCAAATATCTATTTAAATTTATATTAAATATATCCTTCATTCCGCATTGTTCAAACTACCCAACTATATTAATATTTTATTATAACATTGAAATATTTTACAAACAAATTGAACTTTTTTTGCGTTACAAAAAGCGAATCTCTACTTATATATTTTGTTTTAATTATTTTTTTTACCTTAATTAAATTAATTTTTTTTGTTTTTATATATATATAAAGCGATATTTTCTCTTAAAATTACAATTAAATATTTCAATTGTATTCTTCTTTTTTTTCTAAGCTTAAATTTAATTTAATCAATTTATTTGTTGTTTTCTGTTGTAAAAATTGTAATCTTAACTTTTGTTGTTTAATATTTTTCTAACATAATTCTATAATCAAATCTAGTTTTAAAATTGTAATTAATAATTAATTACTATATATTATTGTAGTAGTAATGAGAAATAACTAATTATGATTTACTAGTTTAATGGTGAGTATAAATGTGAGTTTGTTGAAAATACATTATTTATTTTTTTTCCTAAAATTTTAATTAGTTTTTTGTGTTATGATTAGTTAGGTGATGATGTTTAACTAATTGATCCATGACGAATTTAATTCTTGTAGAGTTGGAGCTGAAAATTCATGATGCTTGTTTTTAAATAAAATTTTTTGATACTATTGACGCCGGCACTTAAATTCATTTATATGCAGTTCGGGCAAAGAAGTGTTTTTGTATTCAGTCAATATAAGCATCAACAATCTACGAAGTCAGCAACAGCGCAAATCATGATTGTCATTATGATTCTGCCAAATAGTAAAATAAATGGAATATTTCTTTTGATGGTTGGTGAGGTTTGGTTTCAAAAAACTTATTTTGTAGCAAAAAATAATAGTAGTCTATGCGTCAACGGAGAAAATGGAGGATTATTGCTCACACAAAGAAATTGCAGAACGAAGCCAAGAACGATAACCGAGTAAAAGCAATAATCAAAGTCGACATCATTTTCTATCTTTTTTAATGAAAACATCAGTAATTCTGTAATTTCTTATTTAAAATTACATTTTTGTTTTTTTATGTTTATAATATCATATTGTGCTACTAGTGTAAATGGACTGTACCATCGTGTCCTACGAGCGATAGCGAGGATAGCTGATACACGAGTTTAGACGTAGCCTCTGGTACTAGTATCACACAATAGTTTTTGTATAGAAGAACAAAGGCTTGTTATTTTCTAAAAATGGACGCATAGAAGGATCAGTTTATGTGCATTTACAATTTTTGAAGTAAAAACTTCTTTAGGGGCGTTGGACGATTTTGTATGGGTAAACTGTATATATTCGTGTGATCGTCACGCGTGATCATCACACCATATATATTGCTAAAATAAATTTAAAAAGAGAGATTGAGATTAATTGATATCATTTGTTATTCTCTTATTTCTTATTCTCGTTTTCGAGATTAATTACTTTTCATGATTCATACAATAATTTGGAAATACAAAAAAACACAGTTATTCCACAGGTTTAAGTTTTCGCTTCTGTCGGCAGTCCTGAAGGCTGACTCTTTTTTATTTAATTTTCTATCTATATGCCTGACAAGCCACACACCTCTTAACCCACGTACTCCAGTCCCAGCTATTGACATATGAGCTAACGTCAACGGTCGCGCCCCCAATCTTGGTTATGGAATATTCCTTGATGATGGCGATCTATTGATTACTAGAAGAAATGAGTCGTCATATAACTTTCCATAACTTTCCTCAATATAACTTTCGAGTCCTCATAGACTGGTCGTTTCAAATAAAATTTGCTCAGATGCCCTCTAAAAAAGTTTTTTTTGGTGAAAAGACACGAAGACATTTTTTTTAAATAAAAATAATGTGCCGCAAAATAATCGAATTTCAAATATCTCATGAAATATGCCGATTTAAAAAAAGATCATTTAAATATTTTTGTAGGAAATTTAATTCTCTACAAAAGAGGTCGTGGTCATTTTTGGCTGAAACGTATGTTTCTGATATTTTGAAAAAAAAAATGAAATTCATCGTAACATATATGACGAAAAAGTACTAATTTTGTTTTTTTCTTCGATAGCAGAAGAAGAAACGTCAGAATTTTCGTCATCTATTTTATTTATGTTTTTATGAGTAATGAATATTTACATGTTTTTTTCAAAATATCATCAGAAATATACGTTTTAGGCCAAAAATGATTATCATTTGTTTGGCAGAAAATTAAATTTCCTACAAAAATGATGATACGATATTTTTAAATCTGCATATTTCATGAGATATTTAAAAAAAAATCAACGATTTTATCAAAAAATGAAATTCGATGATTTTGCGGCACGTGTTCTTTTTATTTAAAAAAAAAATGTCCTCTTGTTTTTTTTGAGTAAAAAGAATTTAACTAATTTCTAAGGACCAGCCTAATAAACACATACTGTTATGTGAAATTTGATTGTTGTTAGATTTTTAAAAATTACATTTGAGTAAAATCATAAGACCTACTTGATTAACTAAACACTCGATGCTATTTTTGGTGTTCTAAGCGAAACATCTTTCGCTGCTATTTTTTTGCTTATGTACAGGCATCAAATGCGTATTGGTCCGAAATTGGACGTCTAGTCCGAAAAAAATATACACTCATAAATCTTAATTGGAACTGGTCGTCTAATTTCGGAATAGCAAATGTCAAAATCGAAAATACTATAATAGCGCGAAAATTAAGTTTAATCTAAATCAGTATTCAAATCACTAAATCAAATCAGATTACAAACTGTAATTATGATTAGGCAATTATTAAAATGTATTTTGTTGTTGGTATTAATTATGATTAACTATAATTTGCGATTGAATGCATTAGTTGTAGGTTATGAGCTCTCGGAATGTCAAAATTCAAAAGTAAAAAATCGGAATTACAAGTTATTTTAATTTTGCTAATTTTTTCGCCATAGCCATTGTGGAAACCATGCCTTAAAATAGCCAAAAAATATTTATGTTAATAGTATATTATTTAATTAGGAGCTAAAGTGCTACCTATTGTATTGAGTCTATAGTTTGGCCACCGACCTTTGGGAGACCGACGATTATAAAATAAAAATAAAAAGTCACTTTAGCTCTAAAAAAAATAATAGTTCCAAAATATGAAATGTTGCTCTACTGCTTTGATTATATGTCAAAATGACAAAACCTTCTCCCTAGCGGCAGTAAAGTTGAATTTAACAGTTGTTTGCCGAAAATAATATTTTTAATTCTTCCAAATGCACAGTAAATTTCTCCTGCAAAAATATTTATTGCATGCGAAAAACTAAATGTTACACATCAAAATATTTATAAAAGTAGTAAAATGTATCAGTAAAACTTTGTTCCAATTCATGCTAAATTGTTCTAAGCTTGCTTAATCAAATCAGTCAACTTTTTATTTGGCAGGAAATTTGGATTTGGCTAAACCCTCATTTTTCCAAAAGTCTGATTATTTGACATCATATGAAAAAAATAATGAACCTAGCAATATGCAAGAAGATAAATTAGCGTTTTGATAAAATTTTTATATTTTGAAACTGCCATAAGTTCACAATTTGTCTGTGCTTTAAAAACCATCAGGCTTTGAAGATCGAGGATTTTGGATCTAGTATTAGTAATAATTTTGAGTAAAAAGCTTAATTGCGTGCTCTTGTTTAGATCTTAAATTTCTTTAATTTGTTTATAAATGCATTTGTTACAAAAACTATTGTTTATAACTGCACTAGCACAATATACTAATATGGCTTACTGGATAATTTATTTTTGCAGCAAACGCAATAAAATTTATCTTTATATGGGGCACAAAAGTAATAAATTTCTAGACACTACTACTTAGACTTTTCTCAATTCAAAAATTAGAACAAAAATTCATTCATTTGTTTCAAATTTTAACGATTTAGATTTTTTTTTTCATTTTTGTTTATCTATTTCAGGTGAATTATATATCTACATAAATTTTACTAAATGTTTTATGAACAACTGATCTTTGTCATTTTATTTTGTGTTGGTTTTTCCTTTTTCTTTGAAACCTTTGAAATTCGTATTAAAGAAATTCGATATTTACATTTTAAAACGTCAAAATCCTAGATAAATGGATGGGGTTTTATAATTTATAGTAACTTATGAAGAAAGTTAAAAGTCATAAATTTTAAGTGTATTAAGTCTTTAAGTCATAAATTTTATATTTATCACAAAAGTGACAGTTGGTGTTCAATTCAACTAAAAAATATAGCTTTAAGTGCATAGATGTGTGGCGTGTGTACACATCATTGCGTTACACCAGTATTTCAACACTGTAATGAATGGTTTTTACTGGATATGTGTTTTCTCGCCACAACACCCCTCTCGTAGTGCCATCAAAGATCGTCCTCGGTTATCAATACAAAACCTTTCACTTTTACTCTATATAAAACATTATGGTATTTCTACGATTCCTAGAGAATTTTTTAATTTATTTACGATCGAAAGCATTAAAATCATAAAATACTGCAACTTATTTTTCTTCAACGAATACTAAAGAAAATGCTATTAGTAAAACCATATTAGGAAGTAACCCTAAGCGAACATAAAAATTATCTAAGACTGTTGGACTGATGGAGCATCAATAAATGTTCTAGGAGCTGGGTCAGAAGAATTTATGACTAATCTCTAATTTCATTTTCTAGCTACAAGCATCTTTAGCCCTAGAAAACAGAAACAAAGGGTTATTATTTTTTCATTACAATCGATAATATTTAGTTGTTTATTATTTTACTATGCACTAGTGGATAATTAGTATATTGTGTTACGAGCAGAGAATGGTATGATTATTCTACGAATATGAAGGTTCATATTCATACTATCAAACTTGAAATAACATAGAAATAATCGCACTAAGATAACTTTGTTAATTATAGCGGGCGAGCTTAATTGAAGTTTGTGAATGAATTTGTTAAGATTTTTTATTGACGAATAAACTGTTACGCTTGCATTATTTTTGGTTGTAATTTGTTTGTTTCATAATAAAACATACATTTTTGGAAAAATCAATCATTTTGAATTGTTTACCTAGGTGATTTTATCATAATAAATTAACAATAATAAAACATGAAATAATATATATCTTTATCAACTACTGGAACTGGAAGTACCAATTTTCAAACGGAGTTTAGACGAGAAAAGGCTTAGCTAATCATCAAGAATATTTCAGTTGTGACCAAATCAGTTGTTATCCGACAAGCTTGTTTTCCAAAAACAATGATAACCATCCTTAGTTAACTAACAACAAACCCATAACTAATTGGAATATCTGAACGTTTAGTATATTACATACACAATTCGTTCCCTATCCTATGATTTCACATGAACTCGTTGGTAGTCTAAGTACTGGCAGATTATACTTGGCGACATTGACCACCCCTTAAAAAGTATGCTTTAGTAATCGGCTTAATATCGAAGGTAAAAAAATTTCTAAATTTTTGAGCGAAAATAAAATATGAAATGAATAAAACGATGAAATCTTAGCGGTTTGCATCGCAACGGTTAACAGGGATAAAATGCAGAAACATGAAATATATAAACCTGAAAGTTCTTTGTGTTATAAATAATTCCTTTATTAATATCAAATGAATTTAAAATCAATTAAATTACTATTATTAATCATAAAGTTAAGTTTTTTTACTGTTTTTTTAAATATATAATTTATATTTATTTAAATAATAGTTTTAGCTACCGTTTAATAATATTATTTTTTTTTATTAAATTAATTAATTAACTCTAAATATAATTAATTTAGTTTTTGTTTTTATTAAATAAAAAATAAAAATATCTTGCTTTGTCGAATATAAAATAGTCGAATCGACAGTATGTCTAATATATAAATATATAATATAATAATTTGGTAGATTTAATTTAAATTTGTTTTTAACAAAATAAAAGAAAATTATTATATTAGAAAAAATTTTAATTTTAAATTTTTATCGAATGTTTTTTTGACAACAAAATTTGTTATAACTTTTGTTCGAACACATTTTGGTGTGGTAAAAATTTTTTTTAATAAGTGTAACGAATTTTTTGGATTTTTAGAATATGTTTGGTTATTTTTCGAGAATCATATTTGACAGTAGGGATATTTATGGGATTTGGTTATCCTATGAGCTCTCATGTTTTAAAACGTTCGCATGGAAAGATAAATGAGTCGACATTCATTCAGATACTGGATACAGATCTTATGAATTAGTTTATTGGAAGTCTCCCATCGGATAGAAAATCTATGGATAACGCCATGGTATACAAGTACGATCAGTAGGATGATGAGTTAATGTTTTGACTGCAACAAGCCCAGAGTAAGGCTAGATAATTGTTAATTGCAGCGAAAATAAATCGAAAAGACGCATATGACAAGAATGTCAATCCTTTGGAAGTAGAAATAAGGGATTATGTTAGATTAAAGGTAAGTAAAAGGAAGATTTGATTCACCATTTAGAGGACCATATGAGGTCGTAGATATTAAAGATAGTAATGTGAAAATTAGAATAGCAAAAATCTTCAAAGAAGAGTTCAAAGAATAGATAAAGATTGTATAGCTTTAAAGAAGAGGTATAATGTAATATGATGTAGAAAGAATTTTTTTTTAAAACTCCGAGAAAATATTCTTTTCTTAAAAAAGAAGATTTCCTTTTAAAGAGCAAGGATTTAACTCGATGCATCACTCACTAATTTTGATCATTAATTCATCTCATTGTTCAAGTTATTCATAAGAGTAGTAATGATAAATTAACAAATTTCTCAACCTAAAACAAAAGACCTGAAATGTTTAATGTTCAAATGTTCAATCATATATGAACATGAACTAAAATTACAGTTTTACGATGAAAACAATATTTCAAAAAGTAAATATTATTTATCAACATAAAACTGATAATTTAGCGGTTATGATTACGATGACATAATATGGTAACTTCTTTAATTTTAATTTTTTTTTATTTTATGTTGAAAGTAAAAATAATTTTTGTTTTTGAATATCAAAATTTGGCAATGAATTTCTTATGCGATGCATTTTTAATGACATAATTACTAATTGTTTGTTTTTTATTTTTTTGTTATAAAAAAGAACAATTATGTCATGATTTTGTTTTAGGAATTTAAAACGTTTAAATTGTTTTAATTTATGATTATGTAATTGTAATTTTTGGATGATATTATGATTAAGATGAAAATAGAAAATAGGTTAGTAATTTTAAGAAGAGATTAGTTATGTAAGAGAATCAGTTGTTAAGTAAATTAATTGTGTAAATCAGTTGATCAGAAGAATAAATTAAATTAGATGGAGAATATTTCAAAAAGAAGACAGTAAACTTATACATATGGGGCATTTCACGCCAATTAAGTGTGTAAAAAAATTTTTGTGTCTCAAACTTTGGGAATAGGTAGTAATTTTTTCAGATTTTTTGACTCACACCATGGCCGTCAGTGTCGCTTACAAAATTCGATTTTTTGCTTCGATCATAAACTTGTGAATTTTCTAGGCAAATGGGTGCGACTGAAAAAAAAACGGAAAAACATGATTTTATTAGATTAGATTTTATTATTTTGACCATAGATTACGATAAAAATATTTTCAAAATTTTTGGGGTAGTTTTCACCCTTATTTCTAAAATCGTCCAATTTTGAAATTTCAAAAAAACCATAATGTTTTACATAAAATTCTAAATCGAAAGTATTTGGGATAGTTTTTACTTAAGATCTACCGTTATCGAGATTATCTCACAGAATGAGAAAATATGTACGCTTAAACCACGTTTTTTCACCTTTGGGTCTTTTTTGGTGGCAGTTCCTGGTCGATGCCCATCGCAAAACAAAAATTAATCGTAAGGAAATAATTAAAAGAAAAAATTAAAAAAAAAATTGAAAAAAAATCGTGACATATTTGTCGAAATCTCGGTTTTAAAATGTTAAGCCTTAAAATAAGGGTGAAAACTACCCCAAAAATGTTGAAAATATTTTTATCGTAATCTATGGTCAAAATTCTTACAAAATCATTTTCTCCCTTTTTTTCGGTCGCACCCATTTGCCTACAAAATTCACAAGTTTACGATCAAGGCAAAAAATCGAATTTTAAGCTCCACTGACGCCCATGTTGTGAGTCAAAAAATCTGAAAAAATTTGATACTTGTTTTCTCATAAAGTACTACCTATTCCCAAAGTTTGACACAAAATTTTTTTTTTACACTTAGCGTGAAATGCCCCATATATACATGAAGAAAGGGTGTTTCATTTGGAGAGATCATCATCATCATCTGTGGGTGGAGTATTAATAAGAGAAAATCAAAAGGATCGATCAGAAATGGTTCCCGTTTGGTCATCCGTTTCTTTTATTGATTTCTCACCTCAGGGGATAATCCACGAGCAGTTTACTGTCGATACCGTTTTGTTGTTGTTTGGCACAAATCTTTTATTTAACGAATATCCTTTGCTAAAACTATGTTTAAAAAAATAAAATGCAAATATAAAAAAATGAAATAATTAAAAAATGTTATAAAATTATTATATAGAAATGAAGTCAAGGCTAGAAGCAAAATACAGAGAGGCTGTAACTATAAAACGTACACAATCATTTCATGCGTTTATACCCAAAGATGAAAAAACATTGCTCACAAAAATATATTCTAATTCAGCTAAAACTAGGATTTTTCAGATAAGTCATTAATATGCAATGTAAATTTATTTCATATTTTTAATTTCTTTTATATTATTAATAAATGTATATTGTTTTTATTACACAACTTAGAATAAATATAAAAAGTTAATTTTTATATGAATTCTATACAACATGCATTTTATTTCACATAATTTTTCTCACTATTTACTTCTCAGCATCAGTTTTAATATATTTCAGGTACATACATTTATAATTAATTTCGGGCAGGTAGAAATGGGAGAAAAAGTCAATTATGTAAAAAGCATCCACACCCTCAAATACTTAACTTGTATCCTCAAAATAATTAAATTTCTATAAAACAAGAATTCAGGCGGTTTTAGTTAAATAAAAGGCATTTTTTAAAAAACAAAAAATTAAAAAACGGAAATTAAAATTTTGTAAGAATTTTATTTTTAAAACGAGAAATTATGTACTTGGGAAACTTTCGTTTTAGATTACGAACTAATTAAACATTTTTTTTCTGGAAAAAAAAGTGGTAAAAGTGTGGGTACCCCCAACAGCGCCATCTTTGAAAAAAATTTTTAAGTTTAACACACTTTTAAAAAATTATTAAAAAACTTTAAGTAATTTTTTTTATAAGTCCTATCAATTACCTTTCTAATGAGTTATAAATGACTTAAATCGGTTTAGTCAATCGTTAGCAATCGATATTCAAAGATACTCATGTTTCGCCATTTTGAAATTAAAACTCAATATAAAAAACATTTAATCAAAAACACTGATCCATTTTTTTGCATATGTTTATTGTTTTTTACTTATGGCCGATGGCGTCAATCAAGCGGGCTATGAATATTAGGGGTTTTGAAATAGTTGTAACATGCGTAGCTTTGACATTTCATGATGCGGATGAGTTTTGTCACAACAATTTCGATTATTTGCAATTTTTTATGTAATTTAACATTTTCAGACAATTATTTTCTAAGAAATTCAAAGACTGGGTCATAAGGAATAATATTATCTGTATTTTAAAATATTGAAAATAGTTTTAATGTATTTAAATTTCAAGACCAAAATAATATGTTATAAAATGTGACATGGTATATGTGCGTTGGGATTTTTTTCAGTCTGTCACTACACGATTACACTGCTTTCAAGATAATCGTGTTTCATAACTAGATTATCGTAATCTTGTTTTTCAAACACGATAATCGTGAAATGCGAAAAAGAGAAAGAATGTGCAAGTGTGATAAAACTATTTTTTAAACATTTTTAACGAAAAAGCTTTGACAGATAAAAACAATTGCAACATAAAAAATACTAATTAGTTTCAAATCATGATTTCATTATTATTATGTTATAGCTAGTAGAGTTTTATTAATTTTTTATCATTCTAATTTCCCAAATAATAATTTTTGTGTTATTAAAATGTCAAATTTGAAATGAAATTTGTTAGCCTGTGTAGCATCCGTGTAAACGTGATTATTGGGAGTTGGCCGATTATGGATGACAGATGGGGCGGCTGTCAGAGGGGAGTATCTAGGAGTGACGTGGCATAGTGTATATGAAAAGAAAAAGAATAAAGTCAAATTAATTAAAATAAATAGTTTGTTATTATTTATATTACCCGGTAAAAACTTAAAATTAAAACAAAAATATACCATAAAATTTTGAGATGAAAACGTAGAAACAGAATCTGACATTTTTCATTAACATTGAACATGCGTAAAACTTTGTTTTAACTTACACCCCGATTACCGAAGGCAAGTCATGTCAGTTTAAATGACTAAAGTCACATCGCATCCTTTTTCGTATTGTTGAAGTCGTTTTTTACGCCTCAAGTCATTTTATACGACAGATGTCACCTCAATTTTTCATGTGACAATAACTTTTTTCAAACGTCTTTAATTGTTTTTGTGAAATTGAAATGTGAAAATGTAAATTTTTTTAGTTTTGGAGTTTTTTTTAATTAATGTTTGAAATATCTTGCGCTCCAGAATTATTCCAGAAAATTATGGAACGAATTTTGATTGATAGTGAAGGATGTGTAATTTTTATAGATGCTATTTTTATTTTCGCACATAATAAGGAAGAACATGATAGTAGATTGGCAACTGTTTTAGGGAGACTAGCTAAAGCAAATGTTGAATTAAATAAAACCAAATGTGAGATTTGTGTTTCACAAATAGTTTTTTTGGGGCACAGTTTTTCAGAAAAAGGAATTAAACCAACAGAAGATAAACTTGAAGCGGTATAAAAATTCTTTTTAGGTCTGATAAATTACGTAGGTAGATTCATTGCAAATCTGGCAACAAAAACGGGTCCTTTGAGAGAATTACTAAAAAAGGAAAATAATTTGGAATGGAATACAGAACAGGAAGACTCTTTCGAAGCTATAAAGAAGGAAACGAGTCATGACAAATATTTACGGTTTTATGACCCGAAATATGAAACGTGGGTGATTGCTGATGCTAGTCCAATAGGACTTGGGGCCGTCTTAATACAAAGAAATATTAACGGACCACGGATTATTTCTTTTGGAAGTAAAAGTCTTTATGAAACGGAAAAGAATTATTGTCAAATGGAAAGAGAAGCTTTGAGTTTAGTATGGAGTGTTGAAAGATTTAAAATGTATTTACTGGGAATCCGGTTTCTTCTGGTAACTGAGCATAAACCCCTTGAGGTGATATTTGGCCCTAGATCCAAACCGTGTGTTTGAATTGAAAGATGTGTTATGCGATTACAAATTTTTAATTACAAAGTTGTTTATCGACCGGGTAAGACAAATATTGCTGACCCACTTTCTAGACTTTGCCAAGTAGAACCTGCCGAGCAAAATTTTGATAATGAGACTGAAATTTACATAAATAAATAGTAGTAGTTCGACAGGAAACGGTATCTGATGAAGAGATTTCTAAAGTAAAAGTAGCCATAGAAGAAGAGTTTTGGCCAGATGAATTATTTTCCTATAAAGTCATTAAGGACGAACTTTATATAGCCGATAATATTTTGATGAGAGTTACCAGATTAGTTATACTAAGAAATTTAAGAAATAAAGTTTTCTAGCTCACGAGGGGCATCCCGGTATGACTCAAATGAAAATTCGATTACGCTCAAAAGTTTGGTGGCCTAAAATTGATCGGAATGTTGAAGAAATGGTTAGAGATTGTTAAGGATGTCAACTTATTGCAGCATGTCCCACTCCAGACCCAATGATAAGAAGGAAACTACCAGATGCGCTATTGGAACATTTAGCAATAGATTTTCTAGGACCTTTTCCATCTGGAGAATTTATTTTAATTGCAGTAGATTACTACAGCAGATATTTTGAAATCGAGATCATGAAGAATACAGACTCGGATGAATGAAACCATATCCAGGTTGAGGAAAATAATTGCTAGATTTGGTATTCCTAGAACCTTAAAAGCTGATAATGGTGGCTCAACTAAAAAGCAGAGTATTCAAAACATTTTGTCATAGATTTGGAATTAAACTAAATTTATCTACTCCATACTGGCCTCAAATGAATGGGGAAATCGAAAGACAAAACCACACAATCCTCAAAAGATCATAAGAGCAAATTCAGGTAACGACTGGAAGGAAGATTTAATTGAATTTTTATTAATGTACCGGTATAGATTACGAAGTAGAGGATCGAGATCGAGAAAATAAAGTTAGTGGAAAAATTTATGGAGATACAAAACGAAGAGCGAAAGTAAAAGATATTGTTGCGGGAGATACAGTTTTGGTAAAAAACATGAAGAAGACAAGATCAAAAGATCAGGAAGTGAAGTAGTCCTAATTAGGAAAATCGATGGAAAAAAATTTGTCAGGAATGTAGCACATTTACAGAAGATTACCTTGGATTCTGAATCAATTGGAGAAAATGGAAAGAAGAAAATAGTTGGTGAAAGCACTCAAAGTATTGATACTCAAGTGCAAGAAGACCTTGGAACTGACGAGAGGGAAATAAACGGCACTGATGAGATGGAAGTAATTGATGACGAACCTTCACCAGTTATATTAGCTCCAACCACGAAACAAACCGAAGAAGCTGTTCGACCTAAACGAGAATCTAAAGTTCCTAAAAATTTGAACGATTTTATTGGGTTTAAATAGTTAAGTTGTTTTCAAAATTAAAATATTTTTATTGAAGTTTCCACATTTTGGAGTTAATTATTTGGAATTGGTAATATTAAAATTACTATAATAGTTTTGTTAAAAATAAGTTTATTTCCTTAAAAAAAAAAAGGGAGAAGTGTAGCATCCGTGTAAACGTGCTTATTGGGAGTTGGCCGATTATGGATGACAGATGGGGAGGGTGTCAGAGCGGAGTATCTAGATGAAGTGACGTGGCATAGTGTATATGAAAAGAATAAAGTGAAATTAATTAAAATAAATAGTTTGTTATTACAATGCACAATGAAATACTTGAAAATACTTTTACTCATGAGATCCAAGTTTGTCTGAAAATTTAATTTGAGAAAAATTTAATTTATAATATATTTTTCTCAATGAAAAAGTTAAAGATTTCTTAACTTTTTCCTCACGATAGATAGATAATGAAACTAGCTACATTTTAAAGCATTGTGCTACTATTAAAAAATAAAAATAAAAAGTTGCTCAAATCTCATGAGTAAACCCGGACACTACAGCATGCAGAAATTATTAAAGAATATTTCTTTGAGTGAAGTTAGGTAAAATTCTGTAATCGTGTTTGTGTCTGTCATTAAATTTTTCAAATCACGATTGCAATAATTAAAATTGAGATCGCGATCAGAGATAATCGCGATTATGTTTGTGTCTGTGTAAATTTCGGTTATTTATGTTGCGCAAAGATTTTTGAATAACACAATAATAGTAGTTTATTGTGTAAGTGTTTAACAGTATATATAGTTAGTAACATGTATTAATATGAATTACATTATGTTAAAAATTATATGTAAAAAAAATAAAACAAATAGAAGAGACGATGATTTTCTTTTAACTAATTTGACACAATCAAATAAATTTCATTCAATTTCGATCGTTTGAAAATTTAAAATCAGTAACCTTCAACGAAGGACATCAAATTTTGCTCTAATGAAAACAACCACAATCTAATTATACAAAAAATAGTGCATAGAAGTTGCTACAACAGAAGAAAACACCGTTTTTCGTGAGTGAACATTTGTTCACGGAGCGCGTCATTGTCGATGGCGCCAACTTCACAAAAGTAAAACGTTTTCATCTCACGCAGAAAATGCAATTTTTTCAATAGTAAATATAAACGATATCTTCTACATATAAATACGTAAGCACTTTTTTGTAGTACAATTTAAAATTATTTGCTCCAACAAATGTGGGGCAATATGTATATCGGAGGAAATGTCTTGAGTAGTAGATGTGCCGAAAAAAATTTTTTTTTAATTTAGACGATTTTTTGAAAAAAAAGGGAAAAAATGTGTGTTTTTGGCTTTTTTCGGTTATTTTGGTTTTTTCAAGTTCATTGTTTCACAATTCAAAATCAATAAATCAAACTCTGAAATAATATGTTATAGTTATTTTGTTGGGACTTGGGAGATCTTTTGACAATTTTCATTTACAATGGCCCAATTTTGGCCACTGGGCGATTCCTAGTTTATTATAAACAATTAAATTAGTAGATGTAATGACATTTTTGAAAAAATGTTTACACTTTAACTTTCTGTTTTTTGATGTGATATATTTATTTATTTATGACAACTACCTAGTTTCGAGCAATGGCATCTTCAGGTCGTTTTACTAGAACTTGGATTTGTTCGGGTGTTTTGGTCTGTTTTTTTCTTAATTTGGTTAAATCTTTCGTTGAGTTTAAGAAATTTACGTGAAAGTTTTCTAAAACTGCAAGAAAGGTTTAGACAAATTAAAAAAAGTGATGGTATGGATGTATTGTTTGAATATTTAAAATGACATATGATTTGACGTTTTGTTGTAAATTACATTATTTTATATATTTTGTTTTTTTAATATATTATTATTACATTTTTTTAATAAACATTTTACAGTAGAAAAGTTATCCATAATCATAAAAAAAATGAACTCGCTATTTAAACTAAATATTCTATCAACATCAACACAAAACAAATGATAAAAACGAATATTAAACAGGTTTTGACAATTTTAAATTCTATACTAAATGGGTGCGTTTATATTAGATTTGAAAATATAACGAAACTGACTCAATCATAACATACCAGGTCAAAACAAAAACACCCACACAAATTTCCGTTTTAAGAAAATTACCTGAAGATAAGCATATTGCTCGAAACTAGTTGTCAATAAATAACTAAATATATCACAACAAAAAACAGAACGTTTTCTTCAATAAAACTAAAATATAGTAAAATTTATTATATTAAATTAGACAACATTCAACATTCATATTCTAGTTTTTCATGGTTGTATCAGAGGAATTACAATCCGTTATTTAGAAAAAATTATTTGAGAAAAAAATCTACTCGCCCGAAGGACCAGACCTTTCATATGCTATCGACTATCGTAGAAAAACTAATGTTGTTTACATTAAAAATTTAATTTAAAAGAATGTTTAGTTTGTCTCAAGTTTTTTATTCAAGAGCGAGAGAGAGACAAATGCACATTAGATTGAAATTATTGTTTTGGTTGGAGTAAAATCAGAACGTTTTGATTTCAAGTAGGCGAAGCTAAAGGTTGTTCAATATGTTGAATTGTACCCGTAAAACAGTTTTGAAAAAAGTGCGAAAATTGTGCATAATATCAGTCGTACACATGATGTGCACCATACCGTACACATTTCGTGAAATCCGTTGACACATATGTGCACACAAATACTAGCCGAATAATAGAAGCGAAACAAAGAATAACAAAAACGGAGTGAACAAGTAGTTTAACATTTTCTAAAATAGCTAGTTTGGTTTAACTTTTTTATGAGATAATATGACTTTCATAATATTAAATTGATAAATTTTATCTTATTTTTATCTAAAATAATGTGCGAAAGAAATTTTTATTGTGAAGGTAATAAGAATATTCACAAAAAACAAATGGGCACTTTGAGTAATTAATATTAGTGATTCAAAAAATTATTATATTTATTTAATATTTTTTGTCTGTCTAGGAAAAATTCATAACGTATCAGAAGATTCTAGTCACAAAAGTCATACCTTAAATATTTTTGTATTTATGCCGGAAAGTTCTATGCACATTTTGTATATACATATGTTTACATGTTTGAAAAATATTAAATTAAAACAAATAGGTATGACGTTAGCACTCAAATATTTTTAAACCAACTAAATTTAAAAAAATCCACTAGAATATCAAAAAAAAAACTTAAGAATTAATCAAATAAAAATGTGCACGGAATTTCCACAGACTTGTGCATCATGCACATAATGTTTGTCGGGGTATGGAAGAGTTTAATAAATTAACAATAGTAATTGACAGCTAAAATGACAAATATAAACAAATCTACATCAGCATATATTCATCTGCTTTTATTTTTTAGTTTTCTAATCAAAATACTGGTCCTTATCGACTCCAACCACTCTTTGCTATTTCCTTTTTTTACCATTTTCGTTTTTTTACTAGACGATTTGGTAATTACTATTATAGCGCCATTATATTATCAATATTTTTAGTTTAAAAATCAATTAGACAAATTTAATGGTAATTGCTATCAAAGCATAAAAATATTCAACTAGTAAGTTTATCAACCAAGTTGTACAACATGTCATGTAATGTATGGGCTGCTTTAAATACAATTAAAATTATTTCAGAATATGATACAATCAAACGAATTTTTTTATTTTAGTGTGTTGATTCAAAAATCTTTGCGCAACAGAATAAAGCCCCTTTTCCAGTTTGCGTCGTTCGTGCCTTCATTCGTTCGGTGTTTTTTTTTAAACTAATCATATTCCTAAAAAGTGACTAGTTGTCCTTCATTTTTTTCTAAAGAATATGATTGGTTTAAAAAAACGCTGAAGGAATGAACGCACGAACGACGGCCACTAAAACAGTGGTTTAAAAGCTGGTTAATTTATTCTATTTGGTTTAATATCATATGCCATTATAGTTGTAAACAAATAGAAATAAACTTATTTAAAAATATATAAATATAAAAACAATAAATTCAGTTTAATGCGCATGTTCCTCTCTTTCTCGAATCATAACCCTGAGGCATACTATGATTTCATTTGAATCAAATTTCCAATGTGAAAAACATTAATCAATTAATCGAAAACTTAAAAAGGGATTTAAATGATAGAAAAATTAGTAATTTTTTAACCAAAAATATAGCGAAGTGTGAATTATTCATAATCGTATTTATTAAGGGGGTGGGAATTTAAAGGGGTAAAAACACCATTTAAAACTCTCAGTCCAGTGGATATCATTGACCAGAACAATAATTTTAGAAACATTAGAATTTTCAAAATTTTGCAATGCACAGCTTTTGAACTATTGTCACAAAAGTGCATTAAGTTACTCCCTCCTCCTGGGTTTGAAGTTTGAATGGAAAATTTTAAAAAATTCATAGAAACGAAGTCTTAACGAAAACATTAGCGAAGTGTCAAATATTTGTATTTCTATAAGGTATGAGGCTGGGGAAGAGAGAAGAAAGGATTTTTGATCCAAATGAGTGGGATAGAGCAATAACAATTGCATTTGATAGAGCATTTAATTACAGTGCATAGATTTTGAATTATTTACACAAATTTAGAATTTTTAGTATGTTCCCACTCATCGAAATCAACTTCTAAAGGATTAAGTTGTTAAAAGAAATCAACTGAAAAAAATTTTACACCCCGATTACTGAGGTCGTGTCACATCAGGTGACATGACTATAGCCATGTCACGTCGCTTAAAAATTGATATTATTGAAGTCGATAAAAACGGTAACGACTAAAACTAAGAATTCTGAAACGAAAAAATTCCAAAACTAAAAAAAACTTACACTTTACGTTCCCCAATTTCACAAAAACAATTAAAGATGTTTGAAAAAATTATTGTCACATGAAAAATTGAGGCGACTAAAATGTCATTTAAAGTGACATCTGTCGTATAAAATGACTTGAGGCGTAAAAAACGACTTCAACAATACGAAAATTGATGCGATGTGACTTTAGTCATTTAAAGTGACATGACTTGCCTTCCGTAATCGGGGTGTTAGTTTTACAGTTTAGTGATCGAACTAAATAAACTGCTCGTAATAGTATGTTATACATTATTTTTTGTTGGAAATTAAGCCAAGGAAACTTGATAGTTTGTATCAGTTATTTTAAATTTTATTTTTGAAACAAAAGATTATAAAAATGACGTATGAAGGTTAATGTGTACATTATTGTTACATACTTACTTTCGGGTCTAGCAAAAACACTTAATTCACATAACACCGTTATCGCGATAAATTTTATTTGCACTGCGATCACAAGTAATATTTTGGAAAGAAACACAAAAATTTAATAAGCATTAGGGTTCGGGTTCAGGATTGAGGTAAAACTTTTATCTCGTCAGTTCATTTATTAATCTATACAATGGTAATTTCTGTCTGTAAATCCTAAAACAAAGTGAGAAACGAATAACCGTCCAGTTGATATATCCACTATTGTAGCACTGACTTTTGATTGCCGCTGAAAATGCATATACATGGAAAAAGTTTATGACGTCTAAATCAAACTCTAATATCCGCCATCTTTAGAAACAAAACTATTTTGTTAACATTTTTGAATCAAATTACCATTTAAAATTTCATATCTTAAGTCACTTTTTGATAATATAAATGTTTCTTCAAATGGAATTCTTGACATTCGTAAAAATTATTTCAAGTGTTGCATAAATTGTTTTCGCAACTATATTGGCCCGTTAGAGATTGATGGAAATAAAATTGATTTATTTGGTTTCAGAATAATGAATTTCGAAGTTTATAATAGTGTAAGACAAATCTGTATTAGTAAATGAAAATTTAGGAGTTACGAAAGTGGGGAAGACCTATACCCTAAGATGGTCTCCAACCGAGCTACCAAGAACTGACAAAATTCAAATGTATATATATCAAGCAAAGTGACTTAGAGAACATCTGTTAAGGGATTAGATTGTATAGTAAGAAAAGGGTGATATCAATGAGACATCATTAAGTGAAAGAGTTCGAAGCTATATCTCATTAAAAAAAATTGGAATATCTTAGTAACGTTAAGATTAATCATAAGTTGTTAAAAGTGATTGCAATAAAGTATCTACATTCGACCTTCTAAAAGCAGCTAGAAACTTTTCAATAGTTTCCGATTAAGTATCGTTTTTTGACAAGGAGTTGTTACGCACACTTGATAGCTGTTCTAAAGAGTGCTTTCTGGGATTAGCGAAACCGGCACACAAACGTCATATTTTGGGTTACCACATCTTTTTTTCATGGACAGAAATTGGTGAAACGAGTTTCTTTATATAATAAACAAATTTCGAAAAATTATAAATCTCATTTTTCGTTTATTGAGATAAGAGTTTACTAACAGCTATTTATGAAACATGTTGCTAAATTAGGTTATTTTAAGCACGAGATGTGAAATTGGCAACCGAGGCGAGACCGAGGTTGACAATACATCGAGTGCTTAAAACAACCAATTTAGCATCGTGTTTCATACAAGATTTTTTGTAACGAAACAGCAAAATTAAACTTTTATAAAAAAAACAATTAAACAAATTGCATTTGTATCTAGTACGTTTTGAGAAAACCAATTTGATCTTATAAGGAGTAAGTAGCCTAAGTTTTCTTGTAGTTTTCATACTGCCAATTGTGAAAAATATCAAGATGAGATCAAGTGATGATGATTTTGTATCGTCAGATACAGAAAAAGCAGCCAATGAAGCTATTTCTACAATCGTACCGGAAAAATCGAAATCGGCGTACGAAACTTCATACAAACATTTTGATGAGTGGTTCAAAGAATCGAAAACTACAACAATCAATGAAACGGTAATGCTGGCCTATTTTGTAAGAAAACTAGGATCCATGAAACTTTTAACATTGTGGTGCGAGTACTCTAAACTAAGAACTATGGTTTATTTGTACGCCAGCGTGGATATGAAATCGAATACAAGATGCTATTTTATCCATGACTTTAAAAATATTTGAAATAATTTAATGTTTTCATTTAAAACTTTATATCGCCATATTGAAATTAATTTATCATAGAAAACAAGAAAAACAAAACGTTTGTTGTTTATTTTAGATTTATATATGTATTGTTCTTGTTTAAACTTGTTTATATTACTATACCAACAAATCAAGTTTTAAATTTGTTAAGGGAATACTTTATAAATAAAGTGGAATGAAATAAATAAAAGAGAATTTTATATATAAATTGGAATGAATACAATTACAAAGAAAGATATACGCATGGAAAGTATATATTCTTTAGTAGTCGTGGATAAAAAATATTCTTTCACGATGAGGTGATTGATTTCAGCCGCCATATTTGACCGCCATTTTGAATTTTAGGAAAATGACAGACTGCATAAGAAACTTTATAATCTAAGCTTTAATGTGGGCCATAAACACAGTTTTTACGACTGATAGAATTTTGGGCACAGCCTTGATCCGTTTGATGTGAAACGTAACTCCGTATACTTCCCCTGCACTGTGGGGTTGCGATTTTGAAGTTATTAACTAAATCGATTATGGCACTAATACAAAATTAATTTATAATCAGTATAAAATCAAAAATAGCCAGAAAATATGTCAAATGTGCATAATGATACATTTCGTAAAACGCATATTGGACGTTTGAAAAAAAACATATATTAAAAAAACAAACACTCCCCCACGGAGTTTAAGCCTGGACCTTAAACTACACAGTATGAAGTATAATTACAGCTATGTCTCAAACTTTTTGACTGATGGCTTCTAGAGTTATTGACCTTGAACTACGACCTTTTTTGAAAAATGATCAACTTTGAGACTGTTTAGCTCTAGATCCAAGAGTATCCCAAGCTGTTTTAAATTTTTCTAAGTTCTTTCATATGTTGTGTAATTAATCCAATAGTTATTGCTGTGGCTCACCTATTGGCTTACCAGATATTTAGCCACATAATAAGGCAAAAAAGCAACGAAAACATAATTTTCGAATGACCTTGGCCCTCAAAACCACCATTTTATTTATGGTAACACCTACCTAGTATCAAGTAGAATCCATATTCGAAAGAAATTTCATGGGTCACTCATGGTTTTATGGAGTAAAATTATCATATAATTTAACGATTTACCCGTGATCTTGAACTTTGACCTCTATTCAAGGTCAAACGCGCCAGTTTTAAGAGATGGTAGACTGGACTTTTTCTTATCACAGTACTACTAACATATCCTGAAAATTTTAAGGAAAATCGAAGGCATCAATGAGGAGTATAATGATAGTCTAAATAGAGTGATGAAGAAGTTTCAACTTCATCATCGCCTTGTTGGCGTAGTGGATAGCGTGTCTGCAAAAGGATTTAAAATCACTGGCATTAATAAGGTTACGAGATCGAATCCTAACCGAAACAACCATAAATAGAAAAGTGTAGTTTTAATGAAATAAACTGTAAAGCTTACTATTCAGAGAAAACTAAAACTGATTTCGAATGAAAAAAGTTCAACGGATTCATAAAGTTACTTGATTTAAATTGCTCACAAAAATCCCCAAAAATACATAAAATATGTTTGGTAACATTGTACATAACCTTTTCTCAACCCTTACACAAATTCAAAAATCCCTCCAAACAATTAAAAAAAAATTCACACTAAAGCTAGAAACACAACACGGGCGAAATCGTCCGACGACGACGTTAGTAACATTAGAATACACAGGATACATACATTTCAAACACAACTACAGCGATAAACGAAAAAGTTTTTTTCGTCGGAGAAATTTTAGATTCTATTTCGAATTTATCGTCGGCTCTGATTATTGCCAGATATGAATTTTATTTTTATTTGGCTGCAATGGTAATTTTTAATGTTATTGTGAGTGCCGCCAACTGAAAAATATGATTTTCTGATGTTTTTCGCGTTTCGGAGGTTGTAATCGTTTTGTTTTGAGTTGCCAACTGAATTTTCAATTTATGTTCAAAGTTCTGTTTTATACATTTATATATTTTCATAATTTGTATTTTGTATTTTACTTTTAAAATTTGTTATTAGTAGAAAAATTATTTATTAGTAAAAATTAGTTATTTTTAAAATTGAAATTTGTGAAATTCATTGTGACAAAGAACAAAGTATTTTATTTTATGCAATTTTATTTTTGACAGCTTTTGACGCTGACGCCTTTGTTGTGGTTACAACAGCGAATTTGTTGACGTTTTTTTTAACGTCCGGCGTTATCGTTTGTGATGTGTTTCTACCTTTATTGTAATCAATTCATTGAATCATCATACATGTTCAAATGGTCGTTTGTCCGCCAAAATAAAAAAAAACGTTCGAAACCCATTACTGCTGATCAAACATGGAGAAACAACAGAACCAAATTGGCAATATTTCGGCAATATTATTATATCGTTATTAAAAACATAAAATTATATCCCTTTATACTCTTAATTTAATTCCTTTTTAATTTAATTTTGAATAAATTAATTAATTTTTTTCTAATATTCTAATTTTCTTTCTTAATTTGTTCACATTTTTGTTTAAATATTTTTTAATTAGTTTTTGTTTTTTGTTTTAATTAATGCTTATAAAATGGAATGTCGTTAATTAATTAACTTTTTTTTTTTTTCGTTTTATTTTATTAACAAATTTGGATGTGTCACTCTCACTATCATTAGTAATCATTACATATAAATTTTTGTTTTTTTATATAGTATGTATATGTGTATATATATATTTTTATTAAATTATATAAAATTTATAAAAAAATAACTGAATTGACAAAAAATTAATAGTTGTTAATTTAACATTTAAAAAAAAAAGTATAAGAAAAAGCGTTTTCTCAAATTTTTTCGTATTTTTTGTATTTTTTTTTAAATTTTCGTTTTCATTCATAAAAAATATATATATAATTGTAGTATAATAATATAAACAAATAAAATTTTTATATATTTATATATAAAATATAATATTTTTAAAGATTAATTAATATTTATTTATGTACAAATTAAAACTTAATTTTTATAATTTTTTGTTTTTGTTTGTTTTGTGTAAAGATTAACTTCCATTTTGAAATTTTAAATAATTTATTATATTATATTTTTTGTGATCTTAATGCCCTCTTTGAATAGGATAAGTATGTATATATATATTATATATATAAAAAATTATTCAAATGGTTTTTCACTTAATTTTGTCTTTTAAATTTAATTTAATTTTTTCTTGTTTTTATATATTTAATAATAGTATTATTTTTTTTCATCTAAATTTTTTTTAATATTTTAAAACTAATTATATATACAATATAAAATATATTTTTATAAAAGGAAAAAAAAACAAACAAAAAGTATATTGGAATAATGTAATTAAAAAATTAAATTTAAATAAGTTACTGTAACATATCTTGAAAATTAAAATTATCATTGTCTAATGAATTAAGTAAATCTTGGGCTGAAAAATTACTTGCATCACCAACAGGTAAATTTTCTAAAAACTCTAAACTAAAATCTGTATTATTTACATTCAACGTCGATGATGATGTATTATTATTTTGATTAGATGATTGTGATGATGATAAATTATTATTTGACGTATTCGATGATGCAGATGATTGTAAACTATTTTGTTGATTAAATGGATTCATCACAGATTGTTGTTGCATTGACATTGTTTGCGTTTGTGACATATGAACAGAATTCATTTGCATTTGATTTAATAATGTTTGTTGTGTATTATGCTGTTGTTGAGATACTAATTGTTGTTGTTGTTGCATTGGAACATTTTGGTTTATCCCATTTACAAGTAAAGGATTTGAATTTTGACTTTGCTGTCGCATCATTGGATGTTGTTGCATTTGATTTGATTGCATCGACATATTTCCAGCTTGTGGCCCACCAATGAAACCTACTGAATAAAATTCAAGACATTGTTTATTTTTGTTTAATAAAATTTACTAAATTGATAGTTTTATCATTTGAATATTACCTTGACCATTATTAAATCCAGGCCTCATACCACCCTGAACTGGTCCATTAAAATTCATATTTTGTTGTTGTGACATAATTAAATGTCTCCATTCTTGTTGTGATGTGATCGGCAGTCCTTCCGGACCAACCTGTACATTTGGTGGTCGTTGATTACCCATCCCACAACCATATTGTCCATTCATACCACGACCACCACCCATACCAGAGTGATGCATGTACATCGCATGTTGTGGTCTTAAATGCGGTCCTATCACAACAAAAATATTATAAAATAATTTGAAAATAATTTTAAAAAAATATTCTTTCTACCTGATGGAGGAATTGGTTGTTGTGTTCCCATTCTCCTTAATGTATTTGCGTTTGGAAAACGACCGGAATGCATCATTTGTGCTTGTAACATTTGGGATTGTGTTGCTTTATATTCAGGCGGTGGCGGTCGACTGCTATTCATATGTTGTTGCATTACTTGTGCCCTTAACATTTGTTGCTGTTGAATAAATTTGGCTTGATCCTGTCTTATGTGCATAGGAACGTTACCCATACCCATCGGATTACCCATCGCACCGCCCATTCCCATTTCATTGCCAATCATTGATTGATTCATTCCGATAACATTTTGTCCTTGATTCAAATTCTGTTGGAAATTTTGATTTCCCATTCCACCAACACCATTCCCACTAGATAGTAAATTGGGATTCACCGGATTTTGATTATTATTTCCATTGTTTTGGTAATTCATTCCTTGATTTGTATTCATTGGAATATTAGGATTTATTCCAACATTACCACCACCACCACCATTTTGTGAATTCATTACATTACCCATCGTATTGATAGATAAATGTTGGCTTTGTGATAATGTTGTCATATCCGAATTAATATTTGATTGATTTGAAAGCCCGCTATTTCCACTTAAACCATTATTTTGTGGTATTTGATTTCCACCAACTCCACCTACACCATTTGGTAAATTTACACCTTGATTTCCATTAACATTTCCAACACCCACACCACCACCCATTTGATTTTGTTGTGAATTTATATTTGAATTCATTTGATTTAAATTGACATTTCCAGGATTTTGCTGTTGTTGTCCTTGTCCAGATAATCCACCATTTCCACCTCCATTTCCATTATTTACTCCACCAGGCCCTGTTGCATTTTGATGTGATTGCTGCCTTCTCATATTTTGTTGAGTGAAATTTATTGACTGAGACTGTGTCACACTATATGCGTCTTCTGATGTTGCTTGTGTTGAATTTAAAGGATTACTATTATTATTGTTATTTGAACTATTATTATTATTATTTTGAGCTTGATTGTTTCGACTGCTATTATTATTTGTATTGGCTTGTTGATGTTGTGAAAAGAATACATTCTGCTGTTGTGCTGCCACCGAAACACCATTTTTAAATTCTCCACTCAGATGCATATGTTGGCCAGCTGACACCTGTTATGAAAAAAATAAAAAAAAATAATGGTTTATTCAGGAACCATATTGTGACAATTATGGAGTTCGATGGAGAAACTAGTTCCACTAAAAGAATATAAAAACACCTGAATAAACAAAATAACACGTAACAGGAAACTGTTGTTTATCGTATGAGAAAGGAAACGCAGTCTAGTAGAGATTTCAGAAAAACTGTTGATGCCGAATGATTATATGTATATGATCGAGCTTTCTCATGGTTTCATTTGTTGAGCTAGATCAAAAAAAAGATAGCTTTGGCAAGTTCGACAATCATCAAAATCCAACGCATAGTTAAAAAACTAAAGGCTTTCAATTGAAAAAATTGAATTTTTTAAACCGTTATAACGGCTGTGTGGAAAAAAATGTTTTTAAAAAATTCATACATTTAGAATCTTTAAAAATATTTCTATAAATTTTTTTAAAATATAGACATCTGCAGTAAGAGGTTCCTGAGAAATCGGCTCCAAAAAACTTGAAACTGAAGAAGAATTTTTGAAGTGAAAACTTCTTTAGGCGCATTCTGCGATTTTGTATGGGGATAAATTTATATATACAAATTATCGTCACGCTAATTTATTTAAGTATAAAATACCTATATTCGGTCGCAACGTTTAAAATCGCAATATGAATATCGCGGTTGACTGAGGTTCTATAGGTCGAGAATTCAATTCCTAGAGTGAGTACATTTTCTTATTGTTTTTTTTTAATTTTTATTAAATACTATTAAATTTGTTGTTTATTATTGTAATTATTCATGAATTCACAAAAATCATAAAAATTTCTTTTTTACGAATTTAAAATTCGAATTCGAAAAATTCGAAAAATTGATCGATAATACAGTTTTTTAAAATTATTTTTATTTTCCGTTTCGTTCAAATTGTTATTATTTCGATATTAACAAGAAAATTAATTAATTTTTTGGCAGAAAGTGCTAAAAATAATTAAGTGTTGGTTTTCCCATCATTATTTTCCATAATTTCATTCCCGTGAAATAAAATAAGGAAAAGAAAAACTACTATTTGAGCAGGGTCATTCCATTTTAAAGTCAACCTTCAAGCTAAATTTTTTTTCTTCACAAAACTGTAACTGTGGCCTATAATTTATTTTTCATATATTTTACTATAAGATATGGCAACAATTGTGAAAATTCCAATATAGTTATTTTTTTTAGAATTCAATTAAGCGCATGGTTGTGAAAAAGGCTTAATATACGAATGAAAATATGTCTAAAAAGAATATAGCATAGCACAAATATAATAAACTGAATTGTTTTAGACTTTTTATTTTCTGAAAGCTAAAATTTGGAGTGTCTGAATTGGACTGCTTTGCTTTCCAAATAAATGAGGTAAGCATTCTAATTAAATGAATTCTTTTGTGTTACGTTAGTCACGTTACGTTAGTCACACATCATTTTAATCAAAAGCGTCAATTTAGGAAAAACTAACATATTTTTTAGAAAGTTATTGGTTTTTTTAAAAAATACATTAATTGCATTGAAGAAACTTATCAATAAATTTTATGTAAATTTTCAACATCTAGAGAATTTTGGTTCATAATTTAGGTGTTAATTTAATAGTATAAAAAATGTTACGTTAGTCACATTTAAATTTTTATTTAAAAAATATCTAAAAATTTTAATTTAAATAAAAAAGCTTACTGATTTAGATAAATAAACTTGATTTACATTATAAAAAGTCAACAAGTGCTTAAAATAATCTTTACTGTTTTAGTTATATGGGGACAAAGTTGTGAATTTCGGTATAAATGTTAGGTTAGTCACTTTGGAATGACCCAGCAAATATTCCTCTTTCAATATCAGTTGACCTCTTCATCAAATTGATTTAAACACAGTTTAATGCTGCGGACAATTTACGGTATTTAAATTTATCGATGGTGTAGTTTTTTAAGGATATTGCTATTGGCTTTTAACACTGTGTGACGTCAATACGAAGTAAAGTTTAGAATGAATTTAGCGGATTTTTATGACATCTCAATATTTTCTTCAGTTTTTAAAGAAATATTTTGTGGCTATTCTGTTTTTTTATTGTTGTTTTCTTTTTTCATTTTTTCTATTTTCTGGAGGTTCTTGTTGTACTATTTTTGAAGTGAAAACCTCTTTAGGCGCGTTGTACGATTTTGTATGGGAAAAATTTATATATTTGAGACATCGTCACGCTAAATAAATATTAAATATAAAATAAATATTAGAGAGAGTGAGATAAATGGTAATCATTTACCATTTTCTTATTTTTTATTCTCATTCTCTTGATTAATAATTTGTTTTTTTTTTCTTTTTTATTGAATTTGATTTTTTTTCAGTTTAAGTGTGATGTGTAAGTGTGGTATAGTAAGTAAAGATATTTTGTATTTTTAAGTAAAATAAAAAAAAATTGTGTTTGTCATATTTGATGTGTGTTTTTCTTCATACTTTTTAATAAAGAAAACGAAATTGATAGTAGGAATAACCTAAGTATTCGGTCGACGTTAAAAATAATAATTTAATTAAATTTTTAAAAAGTGGAAAAGACAAAGTTGTTTTTTATTTATTTATTTTAAAAATCTAAGTATTGTTGAAATTAACGATAATAAATAATTTTATTCTCGTTCTCTTGATTCATATTTTGGTCTTTTCTTTTTAATGAATTTGATATTTTTCTCAGTTAATAACAGTGTGGAACTGTGGTAAAGTAAAGCTTTTGTAAAGGTTTTGTTGTATTTAGACGATAAAAACACAGCAATTTCAGTTTTAAGTTTTCACTTCTGTCGGCAGTCCTCAAGACTGTCTTCTTTTTTTATATTTTAGTACGTAATATCTACGTCAAGTTATTCAGGTTTTAACTTGTATACAAAACTCTCTAGCCAAGAAATCTACATAATCCAGCAAATATCCTGCCGCTTGGAATTTTTTTGATGTTAGTTTCATAAAATACGATAAAATCACCAGTCTGATCAACCCAACCAATCCAGCATGACAAGTAATTTAAATAAATTATACCAAAAATTGTCATTATCAGAATCGTGCAAATATTCATATTTCAAGCTAGAAACGTAAATATATTAAAACAGAGAAACAAAAGAAAATGTTTTAAACATTTTACAAAAAATTGTTCATAACAAAAAAAAATGTTCCCACGTTTACTGGATCTATTTTAAAATTTTTAATCGTGATTCATAATAGCAATTAATTACATTACTCCCTAAAGTTTAAACAAAAGCACCATAAATAAAATGACAAAACAATCATAATAATACTTTATCTACTACATAATAGATGACTCTTAAATCAATTCTAATTAAATTAGTTTTAAATTATCGGTGATAATTTTATTACTTTGTTATTTTTAAAGAAACAAATTAAATTATTTATACCAAAAAAAAAACAAAGAAACTAGTTTAATTCAAATGTAAATTAAAAAAAAATCGTAATAGTAAAAAACGATATTAAAAAAAAAGGTTGATGACCTCTATTAGACGACTTCACTTGACTTGGGCGGACAAAACAAGAGAATTTTTGTTCAGTTTGTTTTCTACAATTTTTTGTTATTCTTTTTTTTATTTTTATGTGTTAACTCTCTTAAAATGCTGAGCGATGGAATTATATTTCTTTTTTGTTCAACTTACAAAAAAATAACTACAAATTTATTGTTATTTACTGTATTTCTTTTTATTTAAATACAAAAATATAAAACACGAATTGTAGAGTTTTTTTCAATTTGAATTAATATGTAGTATTAGGTGACGTCAGTTTAATAGTTTGTGAAAATAAATGTTTCTATAAGAAATACGCAATCTGTAAAAAGGACAATATGTATATGACGTTAAGCCGGGCATTCACATACAACAGAAACAGAATTTCATACAAATTTGACAGATAAAAATTCGGTTTCTGTAAAATTTGTATGGAATTCTGTTTCTGTTGTATGTGGTTTCAAGCCTTTAGGTTGTACATATCTATCTGTTGAATTTTTTCTTGATAACGCTTAGGCCTTAGGGTATAGTAGAACAGAATACAGTAGTACCTCCCTTAACGAGAATCATAATTCGTTCCAGAATCTTTATCGTAAGTAAACCGAAACACTCGTTAAGCGAAACACTACATTTCACCTATTTTTATGTTTACGTTAATTTCTGGGTTCGTTAAACGAGGTTTTACACAATTAAGCTGCTGCCAATCAATAACTTATTTTACCTTATAAGCAAATGCTTTGGTAATTGCGGATCAGGTAATTCTTTAATTATTAAAGTTAAGCTATGACATGCTTAGTTTCAAAGATCATAACTAATATATTAATCTGGGTAAGAAGGAGTGTTTCTTACAACTATCTATCTTAGACCAGATTTCTGTGCTCGTTTTAAAGGAATTAATATTTGATCATCATATTTTGAGTTGATTTATTGTATGATGGGTATTTGCATATGTAGTTTTCGACCACATGAATGGTGTATTGTGTGTCTCGCCTTTAGTTAGAATGTTGTAATACTCCGTGTCATCAACTAAACACCGCGTTCGATAATATCATTAACTACATGCAAATTTTGGCAAAACAACGTGACATCGACGAAATTCTGACTTGTTGACAATTGCGATGAACCTTGTAGAAAAAAATCAGTACATATTCTATATCGATTAAAGAAATTATCTGTGATAAAATCACTTATGTTCTTATTAGGAAAACGTTGCATATATTTAACTGCGTTGAAATCTATCTTGCGCGTTTGGAGTGCGTTTGGGATGTTTTGTGCTAGAACCTTAAAGTTTTGACCAATTTTTCGTTTTTCATCAAACGAAATCTCTAGGCCGATTTATAAGCGATGACCGATTTGATGAATTTCAAATCCTCATTTGCGGGGTGGGGTGCATTTGAACCAAATTTTTACATATAACATGATCAGAAATATGCTAAGATCTCAAATTTTAATCAAATCTCCAACTGCAATATGATACTGATTGCGAAATATAGATATCTTCAAGACCTGGGAGCTTTAATTTGTAATTCTCAATGGTTTCGCCAAGAAAAATCAATGTAAGTTAACTTCCAAAAATTCTTTGTAGTCACTGAGTGGCTGTGCCAACTCTTCATGACAAAAAATAAATAGAGTTTTTTGCTCGATATTCCACTTTTGAACATTTTCGGATTAAGTTTACCATCGTCACATTTCTTCTGAAATTTGTTGAACAACGAAACATCGGGTGCTGTGGTTTATCCAAATTTGAGATCATATGCGTGTAGGGATCAATTTTTTTTATATTTGTAAGTTTTTCTTTATCTACGCGTGTGATAATCCCGCGTGTGTCCCGGGTGTGATAATCTCACAAGCTAACGTGAGAAATGATATACCACTGGCAATAGCAGTGAGATATCACTAACCAAGGTGATATCTTAGGGGTGCTGCCATGAACTCTATTTAGTCAACGACTTCGACTTTATCTAAAAGCTCCCAATCTCCAAGGCATTCATATATCGCATTCGCAATAGACAAGCTTCTTCTTTTTGCATGCGGTCCGCTTTTCGTTTCTATTTTGCGAAAAAATTAGCGTCCACACCCAACATACATCCTGACCAACCCTTCTGACGCTGCATTTGTAGAAATAATTTATCAAGCTTATTGTTCATAAAATTCATCGCGTCTGCCGTGGCGGTGTCAAACAATTAATCAAGATTCTCCATAAACTCTTGCCCTTTCTCTATGTTCTGTTACAAGACTTGTGTAGCGTTTTGCACTGTTTATGTAATTTCAAAAACTTCGTAATGCAATGGTCGTCTCTTTGTGTTGGAACGCGAATCTTTTGACACAAAATCATTGCTTCTTGCACAGTTGATTTTGCCTTGTCATGAAGATTTATTTTCCCCACTTTTGTATGGTAAAACAAAATTTTCAATATTTGCTCTTGCGAAGACAGTTTCGCCCCATGATATTCACTTACATTTTTCCGATCAAAAATAATCAGTTTTTATTGGTTTGATAAAGGGGAGAACGAAAAAGACGGATTAATGCAACCAAGGTCTACATCTAACATAAAAACTAATTTTTTCTGAATTTTCGCAAATTTAATGCCACTCGTCCATGAGAGAGCAAAATTGCAGATGTCAGAGAGAAAGTGCCTGACACTTATTGTAAACCTGTTTAAAATATTTGCAAGCCTGTTTACACGAGACATAACTTCTCATGATGGACGGGTCCGACCAAGGACCATCACAACAATTTCGACGAAAGGTGCAAATCCGTCGCTCCATTTTTTGGGGTAGGAAGCAGCTGTCACTGGCCTCACTGCTTCAAATACTCCTCGTCATGGCTGGCAGATGACATCCGTAAAGCAGATCCAGCCGACTCCAGAATTCCGGACCTGAACAAGCGAATTAACAAATTGGTCACGGATCATAAAAGAAATCAATGGAGAGTTAGTGACCAAATCAAACCTGGGTACTAGTAAAAGTCTTTGGAAGGTCATTAAGGGCCTAACTCATCTTCGCAAACCACAAAATAATTGCATGATCTCCTATCGTCGAAGGTGTGTTGCGCAAACAAATTTAACACTCAGTTTACAGAAAAGCAGCGTAAACACGAGAAAGAGACCAGATCAGTGTTGAGATACATGCGCAAACTTAACACTGACAACTTGGAGGATATTATATTTTCCGAAGAAAAGGTAGATAATGTAATAAGAAACATTAAGTCATCAAAAGCTATAGGATCCGACGGCATCTCATCCATCATGCTCAAACACATCGGACCCAAAGGATTGAACTTCCTTACTACTACACTTAATATATCTTTAAATACTCTACAGATACCAAATATCTGCAAAACGGCCAGAATCAGCCCCATTTTGAAACCAGGAAAACCTGAAGAAAAGGGAGAGTCTTACAGAGCACACATCCATCTTTTCATCGGTCGCAAAACTTATCGAAGCACTTCTGCTCCCTCAGCTGACAAGATTCTGCAATTTGGCGCTACACCAACATGGTTTCCAGCGAGCACACAGTAAAACCACCGCGCTCCACAAGATACAAAACCAGATCAGTGATGGTCTGAATCAAAAACAACCATGCGCTAGAACAATTTTAGTTGCAATTGACTTGTCAAAAGCATTTGACACAGTGTCGCACGCTGCTCTATTGGATGATATCTTCAATACTAATTTGACAGGTTTAATGAAGCGCTGGTTGTGCAACTACCTCAGAGGTTACCAAACATACGTTGAGTTCCGAAACTGCAAGCCCAAAATGAGAGTGCTAAGACAAGGAGTTCCTCAATGCGGAGTTCATTCACCGTCATTATTCAATCTATACCTAAGAAGTTTGCCTACCCCACCAGAAGGAATAACCATCACGTCATATGCAGACGACTGCAAAATGCTTGCAACAGTAAATAACCTGCAACAACTCACAAATATCCTGAATACCTTAATATTCTGAATGATTGGTTTAAAACCAGAAAACTAAAACTTCCCACTGAAAAGTCTACTTCTACACTTTTCACCACATGGACGAAGGAGGTAAATTCAACACTAAGCATCTGCATAGACAACATACTTATTCCTACAGTAAAAAATCCGAGACTGTTGGGTGTAACATTCGACCCACTGCTTAAATTCAATGCTCATGCACAACAAATAAACTCAAGATTGAAAAACAGGAATAACGCATTGAAAGAACTAGCGGGTAGTTCATGGGGCAAAGATAAAAACACGATCATAACAACGAACAAAGCAATAGGAAGACCTATTTTATATTATGCTGCACCCATATGGACCCCCCAGTTACCAACACTCACTGGAATAAGTTACAAACAACACAAAATGCTGCCTTGCGAACCGTGACCGGATGTCACCTGATGGCCCACCGATCACTTGCACGAGGAAAGTAACATATTACCGGTCCGTGAACATAATGAAATGCTAACCAAACAATATCTATTGGCCTGTCACAAAGAGCAACATCCTTGCAATGACATCTTAACTAAGATCGAACCACCTCGAGACATAAAGATGACAGCAAGATGCTTACTTTAAGATGTCAGACGAATACTTACTGCAACATCGACGAATCCACATATAGAACTGGCTTTAAAGCCCTGCACACCAAAACGGTTAAAAATGCAATAAGGAACTATACTCCAAATCGTGTTCTAAAAAGAAAGGTACCAAAAGTCGCTGCCGAAGAAGTCCAACTACCCCGTAGCACCGGATCCATCCTAGCTCAACTAAGATCCGGTTGGTCATTCTAAACAACAACACGAGCAGAGTTGAACCTGAAATTATTGACAAGTGTCCTGTATGTGAGGGCACGCCACACGATGTAGACCACCTATTCAATTGTGCTGAAAATATAACCAACCTGACGACGGAAGATTTATGGTACCGCCCAAGGGTAGTAGCAGAGTTCCTGAACCAGGACATGGAGCCAGAGGATTGGCATCAAACACGTCGCTACAACAACAACATTAAACAAGCAAAAAATGAATCAATTAAGAGACTCAAGTTTCTATGGGCAAGAAACTCATTGTTCTCACTCTGGAAAGCAACAAAGGGAATCAAAAGAACCGTAGTGCAGATCCCTCCGATTAAAAAAGATAAAACATGGACCAAAAGTGACTAAGTTTTTGTTCAGATATATTTGCAGAGTTACTAGAGGAAGTTTTCAGGCCGTTTGATCGACTAACAGAACACGAAAATATAACGAAAACTGATACACAAAAAATATCTTATATAACCTTACATGGACTAAGAGAAGGAATACGAACCCGTTTGGTTTCTAAAAACGACGAAATCTACGGTTGAATCACTAGTGAAATTGTTATAATACTTACTGATAAAGGTTTGCGCAAAATACTTCATAATTCATATCATATTAATGCAGCATTTTGAAAAACTTTTCTTGCCTCCTTTGAGGATGATACTGCAATTTTGACCATCAGTAAACCGTAGAAGAAGTAAAAATAATCCACAATTGGACAAATAGGTGGAGAATTTAACTGAATGAAATAAAATCCACCCATCTTAACTGGGTCACTTACCTGGGTAACTGCCAACTGGCTCACGGATCAAAAATCAACTAAACACAAGTTCCTTATGCGAACACAGCTAAGAACATAGGGATGATATTGGATACTATTGAATTGGATAAACTGAGGTAGAAGGAGGTTGTGAAACACAAATATGTAGAACTGAATTTGAAATTCAGAAAGATAAACTGGTTACCTAGCAGAAACTCAGTATACTATCTATTCAAGACAAACTGCTGCTATATCATCAAATATTGAAACCAGTGTGAACGCATGGTATCTATGAGGCTAACTAAGAAAATAAATAAACACGAAAATTATACAGTCGTTCCAAAACGAAGAACAAGACTACAAATCAGGACGTGCGCAGTCTGAGCGCTTCTGATGCTCTAACGAGTCTAGAAACAGAGACTGATGGGCATAGCATGAATATTATTTCTACATGAAATTAGAGAACCAAAAATCGACTAACAAGATTTAGATAGTCACTGTATTGGTCATCCTTCTCGAAGATTGATTTTAATTTAAAATTATTTTTCTTGTCGGTGCACGCATACAAGAAGCTGTGATGAGACTTACACGGGTCAATAAAAGGATCTTTTACCTACAAATCCGTGGAACATACATCAATATTTCTTTTAATTGCCGTGCATACAACCACTGAAGTTAAGACCGTTGTCGCGAAGCACAATTTCTACATAGACTTGGAAGAGGTTTTAAAATCAATAAAAACACGCGACTTCATTTTTATGGTTCCTGGTGACGTTTATGGACAAGAGTTGGTAGACATAGCTCTTATGGACTAAACAGCCTGCATTTAAATTCGAAAGATAATGGCGATAGAATGGCTAAGATTGCATTATCATATTATTTAAGAATTGGCAGTACATCTTTTTTCGTATAGATCGATTCATAAGCAGAGTTGGGTCTGACCGAATAGAAACACTCGAAATTAAATTGATCATGTGCTAGTTACAGCACGTTTCTTTTCGACCGTTCTGAGCTACTACCTTGTATGTGCTAAGATAAGGGTTCATTTTGCAAGCCCAGGCATTCAAAAGTTTAATCAACGGCAATGTTTTGACATCTCTCGTCGCTAAAGAATGCTGAAACTGAAGAGAGATATCAAAACTATATTCGTTAGAGAAACATTAAAGAAGTCAGAAAACATTAATGGAGACAGTCGTTGTTCTAAGCGCTGCTGTAAGGAATACTTGAACGATCGTTCAACGAACCAGAAAACCGCACTTACAAAAACCCTGGATGGATCAAGCTTGTATTGACTGAATCTTTAAGCTAGATGGTGAACTACCTACTTACAAAGCAATAGGGCAAAGCATTACAAATTATGCAACACATAAATGGATTCCAACATTTTCTGTCAATTACTGTAACAAGATTCAAACTACCTTAAATTCGAGCTTGCAAACTACAACAAGATCAGAAAACAAGATCAAACTACATCAGTTTTCATGAAAATATGACTCTCTGATATCTTGAGAGCTTTTGGTAGACAATTGTTACGAAAATGTCCTACAAGGCGTACAAGAAATGCATATTTGTCGAGAGACCTATAAAACTCTTAGATCAGATTGCCAGATGCTTGTTAAAGCATAAAAAACTCTGTCAGTTAGCATACATCACATGTCTGTTAAACCTTTCCATAAATAACTTAGAAATTTCGAGTCAGTCGTCAGAACCCCTACTAAATCACAGGAAAATGCATAAAAACGACATCAGTCATTTTTCAACTGACTGTTGTTTGATTGAATACAAGCGATATGAGTAGGATAAAATTGTTAGACCTACGAAATCTTCAAAAGGTGAGGCAAAGAAAACCACTGCACACCGAAAACCACTGCACACCCTCGGTTCTGTTAATTAAGATGAATATACTGATGTGGCGTCCATCCTTGACTGACGTATTCCAGCATAGGCCTAGGGAAGGTCGTATAATGAGCTTTAGTTATGCATGGATCCGAAAACTCTTTGCACCAACGTGCAACCTTGAGCTACCCCTATTCACAATATTTGTGATGTGCCGACGGTGGTTAAGCTTACTGTCACATGTAACGCCTAGATCACGAACAATTTTGACACGTTAAGGAATGTTATTATTTATAAAATATTCATGGTTTGAAGTATTCACTTTCAGGAAAAACCTGATGGATTGACATTTGATTCTAGTTGGTTTTTGTCACACCAAATAACAAAATGGTAAAGATCGTCTTGTAAAAGTTGACTATCAGAATTATTTATAATTTCTCTAAATATTTACATGTCGTTGGGATAAATGGCCGAAGTTTTAATCACACATGTCACACTAAATTTTGACAGTGACAGTGACAGTAAATTTTAATTCTAAGAACACATCAGTGTAAATAAAAACGCTATCAAAAGCTTTATACCAAAGTCTAGCAATTACATCAACCTCGTGTTCTTGTTCCATAGCTTTTACAGTGCGAGATACGAATAAGGATAGTAGTCGTCGGTCGACTCTTCATCAAGCTGTGGATGTATAGAGTGCAATAGATAACACTTTTTAGAAGTTTGAGAATCCATGACAATTTGGTAATTGGTTTGTATTTAGAGACTTCTGACCTACAGTCAATTCCCTAAAGAGATTCGTAAAAAGCGCGATTTTTGAGGACCGGCCAAACTCTTAGTGAACTTTTTTAAAATGCTAGCGGTGGTAGATATTTACATTAATAATTGTTGCCTAAGTTGGGACAGTGTCGCTCTTGTAGATCTGGGTAAAGGCCGTTCTGATGAATCCACTGGTGGTTGCCGGCCATCAAACACATATTTTTCTTTTACGGTGTTGAATAGCGCTTTCCTGTGTAGATCCTTCAGGTTTCCTTTGTATGTAATGGTTTCTAGTCCCGTCGATGGTATCAGGCCTTCTAGGTTCGGACTGTATCGTAGGAACGAGAAAGATTTTGTCAGCTTTTAGACAATATTGGATAAAAGGATGGGGGGGTCCACCATACAACAGGTGGTTTTTTCCACCATGTTTTTTATGTTTGTTGGGAGCATACTAGATCCGTTCGTGAATGAATTTTGATGACACTTTGGAAAAATATACAAATATGTTTGTCAAGGAACTGATTAGTTTTTGAGCGATAGTGAACATAGTACACCGTTTTTTTTTGGAAGCTCTATAACATCTCTACCTGATAATTGAATTGGATGAAACATGGTACATGAGGATTTAGTACGGTTCACAACAGTTCTGCAGTCCAACTTCCGGTTTTTCATTTAAGGTAAAAAAATTTGTTTGTACTTTTTTGAAGTTTTTTCAGTGTCTTTATGCACACACACTACAGTCTACAATAATGAAGTGATTATGATGAAACTTATGAAAAAGATTCCAATTAGTGTGAGAAGATAGTTATCATCTTTTGGAACACATTGATCAAAGAGGGTCTGCCATACAAGTGTTGACTTTTCACACTTTGTTTTTAAAATTTGTTGGGAGCATATAGACTTCATTCATTAATTTATTTTAATGGCACTTTGAAAAAAGATGGAGACTTAAATAACAAAGAACTGATTAGTTTTTGGATAATATTGAAATAAGTGGTGAGGGGCCTCCCGAGCACCTGTTTACTGTGTCACAATTTTTTCAATGTTTGTTGGGAGCACATAGCATTCCTTCGAGAATGAATTTTGATGACACTTTGGAAAAAGATGCAAGCATGTATGGCAAGGAACTGATCAGTTTTTGAGCGATAGTGAACAAAGTGGTGAGGGGTGTCCCATACACCTGTTTTTTTGAAAGCTCAATAACATCTGTACCTGATAATCGAATTGGATGAAACTTGGGACATAAGCATTTAGTACGGTTCACAACAGTTCTGCATCCCAACTTCCGGTTTTTCACTTCCGGTAAAAAAAATTTTTTTGTAATTATTTGAAGTTTTTTCAGCGTCTTTATGCACACTACAGCCTACAATAAGGATGTGATTATGATGAAACTTATGGAAAATGTTCTAATTAGTGTGAGAAGATAATTATCATCTTTTGGAACACATTGCTTAAGGTGTCGGGTGGTCTACCATAGAACTGCTGACTTTTCACACTTTGTTTTTAAAGTTTGTTGGGAGCATACAGACTTCATTCATTAATCAATTTTAGTGAAACTTTGAAAAAAATGGAGAGTTAAATGACAAAGATAGGGATAAGTGGTGCGGGGCCTCCCGAACACATGTTTATTGTTTCAATGTTTATTGGGAACATACAACATTCGTTCGTGAATGAATTTTGATGACACTATGCAAAAAGATGCAAATATGTATGGCAAGGAACTGATTGGTTTTTAGCGAAAGTGAATAAAGTGGTAGGAGTCCGCCAAGCACCTGTTTTTTGGAAGCTTAATAACATCTGTATCTGATAATCGAATTCGATGAAACTTAGTACATAAATATTTAGTACGGTTCTTAACAGTTGCAGCCCAACTTCCGGTTTGTCACTTCCGGTAAAATTTTTTTTTTACTTTTTCTCGTACAACCGAATTTATGTTTGTTGGGATACTGTTGCTTTCTTTAATATTTTTATAATGAGAACTACACGAAATCTATAATATTGGTTAGCCTTAAATTAAAGTATTTGATGGATATTAGCTCACTTTATGTCCAGAACACAATGTTTCCAGAGCTATGGTGAAGTCAGCCTATGCATCAGCGTCGCAATATTTTTTGCTGTTATTTCCAGTATTTGTGGGTTGCGTTGGTCTGAATTAATTGAATGGTTCCGCCGGTCACCTACAGTTAGTGATTGATCTTTGAATCGAGAGCATTATTGGGATATCGTTCCAAGATAGTACTGTTTTGTTTTCCAAATCGAGCTGTTGAGTAGTGATGCACTAGCAAGTGAAAGGTCAAATGAGTTTCTCTACTTTTAGGAGTGAAACGTGTTGCCGATGATTTGCTATAAGGGTGCCGAAATTCGTCTGATCGATTTGATCAGACAGATAGATTCCTCGTTGGTTATTAGTTAAGACAGAGCGCCAAAACATGTTAGTAAAAGGGTTGTAGGGTCATGAGACGAGTTATATTCGTTATTTATATGTATACCATTAATGTAGTCACTGCAAAGGAGATTTAATAAGTTTGAGAAGTCATCATAGCAATAGTACTGAACGTACTGATTTGGATTTTAAGAAGTTGTGTCATTGTCGGTTTCTGATATTAAGAAGGTACTGAAATTGTTGCAATATTCAAATTACAAGTCTACCTACTGCAGAAGTAAAAAACGTATCCTACCTGAACATAGCTTCTGTTATTTTTGTGAGTATAACGTGTGAGTGAATAAGCGTGAAAACGTGTGAGCATATAAGCAAATCCACACTCAACAAACTTCCTCACCAAATAAGATCTAGAACTTTCTACTCTCAAATCAAAAGCAAGCCCTTGTGTGACATAACATCGTGTAACATACGATATGCCGGCAATAGATGTTTGTATAAGAAATACGATACCTACAGTTGGATAACCGAAAATTCACGGTGTTGACTTTAACAAAAGGTGACAAAATGTTGACGTTCTCCACCCACTCAAAACAGATATGTAGTAAGTTTCATATTAGTAATAACATGCTGAGATCTTAAGCATTTTTATGAAACGATAAAGACACCATTAATTATACCGCGCCAGTGTATCCGCACGCTGGTCCCTAACGGCACACCAACAATATCTATACATGACACACAATAACTTGTGCCTGTTAAACTGTCATATAAAAAAAAATATTGCTTAATAACCAACGTCGACCAATGAATTAGTCAGAAATTCTTTTACCTAGGATGATACTATCCCAACTTAGGTCGGGCGTCGGGCAAGAACACAACGGACGTTTATTTAAATGTTTTCGTCGCTTTATAAGCAAGACACTTTTTGATTCAATCTCTATGGGGTTTCATCAAATGTTTTTAAATCTAAAATAAATAAAGTGACACACACACATATGTTTACTGTTATAATACTTGGTATATTATATATATGGCAACACTAGATAAATTGTAGTAGAATATAGCAGATGGCAGATACGAGACAACATGGTCGATTTTACTAGAAATAAATTCATATACATTGTTAGATCTTGAAATAATTATATTAAATAAATTAATTAGTGTTTTATTCATAGAATGTTGAGAGACATTCTATAACATGGTGTCAGGTGAGTAAAATTAAACTAAAAGAAAAAATAAATATATGACAAAATGGCGACAGAAGAAAAAATTAATAATTTAGAGAAAAAAGTAGCCGAGCTTACAAAGCAACTACAGAATCAAAATCAAAAGGAAAATATAATAACACAAAATGTGAATGCAAATATTCCTTTGCAGAAACTTATTGAGTTTACTGGCGATATATCAGCAAATATAAAGTATTTTAAAGCAACATGGGATAATTATGTGATTGCGAGCGGTGTTTACAACAAAACTGAAGCCGAAAAAATTGCTATCTTACTTTCAGCGATTGGCGAGGATTGTTTTAAGCATTATCAAAACTTTCCATTAACAACTGCTGATAAGGTTAGTGCAAATACAGTGATATTAGCAATAGAAAAAGTTCTGGTTCCGGAATGTAATAAGCGTTAATCTGACTCAAGCCCTGAAGCGAACAAATTACCAAATGCCAACGGTTGAAGAAGTGATGCCAGAATCAAGCAAAGCAAAAAAATTTACAATGGTGGATGCTACAAAAAGTTTTTGGCAAATTCCATTAAATGAAGAAAGCAGCTATTTAACGAAATTTTGAACACCTTTTGGGGGGTATAAATGGAATCGTGTTCCATTTGGCATTTCTTCAGCTCTAAAACTCTATCAAAAAATGCAACATGAGATCGTCGAAAATCTTGAAGGAGTAGAGTGCATCTGTGATGATATCTTAATATATGACTGTGGTGAAAATTACGAAGAAGCTATGAAAGATCATAATCTCAAACTAAAAAAATTATGTGAGAAGCTGCGAGAATCAAATTTGAAGTTAAATAAAAAAAGTTACGACTATGCAAAAATGAAGTCAAATTTTTGGACATCTTTTAACGAGCGAAGGTGTTAAACCTGATCTAGCAAAGATCGATGCAATCACGAAGATGCCCGAACCTACTAGTTTCAAACAAATGGAAAAATTCCTTGGTATGATTACATATTTAACGAAATTTTTACCAAAGTTATCTGATTTTTGTGAACCATTAAGAAAATTGTGCAAAAATGATGATTTTGTATGTTGAGCACAATCAATCAACAATGTTTCGTTAAACTAAAACAACTCGTAGTAAAAGCGCCTGCTTTACAATATTTTGATTTGGATAAGGAAATCGTCATGCAATGTGATAGTTCAAGTACAAGACTTGGTGCCTTATTACTTCAAGAGGGAAAGCCTGTATCATTTGCATCCCGAACTCTAACTAGCACTGAACGCAATTATGCCCAAATCGAGATTAGAAAGAGGCTCTAGCAATTTTGTTTGGATGTATGAGATTTAAACAATACATTATTAGCAAATCATTTGTAGTTCAAAGCGATCACAAACCACTTCAAACAATATACAAAAAACCTCTTCTATCAGCACCTGAAAGACTTCAACGGATGTTCTTAGCCTTACAAAGGTATAATTACAAAATCGAATTCGTTCCTGGTACGTAAATGTATATTGCTGATTTACTTTCCAGATTACATTTAAAAGAGAACGAACATTTGAAAATGGAAGATATTTAAAAAATCAGAACTGAGAAAAACTACATGCAGGAAATTGAAAAAATTAATATGGTAGAACATTTACCAGTAACTGATGAAAGAATTAAATCAATTCAAGAAGCGACACAAAAGGATATACTAATGAAAAAACTTTGTGAATTAATTATTCAAGGTTTTCCAGAAAATTTAAAAAATATTGAACCGGAAGCCATTTTCGAAATATCATGATGAACTTTCTACTCAAAATGAATTAATTTTTAAAGGACACAGAATTGTTATCCCGGAAGCGTTACATAAAGACATGATGACACGCTTACATCATTCTCATAGTGGAATTGAGATGAGTCTGAAGCTAGCAAGAGACTGTGTTCTGGCCTGGAATAACTGAACAATTAAAACAAGAAATAGATAAATGTACATCCTGCAAGCAATACTCAGCTAATCAACCTAAACTACCTATATGATGTCAACTGCAATTCCAAATTTGCCATTTGAAATAGTGAGCATGGATGTATTCGAAATTGATATTAAAAAAAGTAATGGCGATTCACGAAAAGATAAATATCTTCTTACAGTGGACCATTAGTCTGATTTCTTCGAAGTAGATGAGATCTCAAATTTATCATCGCGTGAAGTTATTAAATGCTGCAAAAGAAATTTTACTCGACATGGAATACCACAAATGGTAATATATCGGATAATGCGACAAATTTTTTTAACAATGATTTGATCAAGATGTCAATTGGTTGGGAATTTAAAATTTCAACAACTTCTCCATATCATTCTCCAGGAAATGGCAAAATAGAAGCTACGGTAAAAACAATAAAAAATATCATGAAAAGAACAAACTCAACTGGTGAAGATTTATATAAGGCATTATTAACATGGCGAAATACTCCAAATAAAATGAATAGTAGTCCAGTACAGCGACTATATTCACGAAGAACAAGATGTAGTATTCCTTATACAAATAATCAACTTATGCCAGAAATACAAATTGATGTTAGTCAGCGCATTATCGAAAATTAAGAACGATCAAAATATTATTTTGATAGATCTTCAAGAAAAGCCAGACAACTTGAAATAAGTGAGCCAGTATTTGTCAAGCTAAAAGGCAAGAAGAGTCCTTGGACATATGCAAAAGTGATTGAAAAAATAAATAATAGATCATATGTAATAGAGACGGAAAATGAACAAACATATCGTAGAGATAGAGTCGAGATAATTCCTCAGCGATCCAGTACAGAAGTATTACCTGATTCGAACGTGATCACATCATATGAAAATGCTGCCATTCAAGGAGAAAATACAAACCAATTTGAATCGAATTCAAATGATGGTGAAACAACCGTTCCAGTCACAAAGCCAGTGCCATTAACAACAAACAATAAAAGAATACATTTTAGAGAACCGCTCATCGAGACCAATGAACCATCAAAGCAAGTCAGTAAGCTACCCAAACGTTTTGAAGACTATGAACTTTAATATTATTTTAAAACGAAGGAGATGTTATAATACTTGGCATATTATATACATGGCAGCACTAGATAAATTGTAGTAGAATATAGCAGATGGCAGATACGAGACAACATGGTCGATCTTACTAGAAATAAGTTCATATACATTGAAATAATTAATTATTGAAATAATATACATTAAAATAATCTTGAAATAATTATATTTAATAAATTAATTATTGGCTTAGTTTTTTATTCATTTCAATTTCAATCTCGCACAAAGCTTAGTATATATATAACCTTGTATAAAAAAGAAAACATACTTCCACATTCAATCAACGTTTCAAAATCAATTCGTAAACTACCACATTTAAATATATGCCTAAAATCAACTAATGCGAAACATCGGATAACTAACTAAACACACGCACGTTAAAACGAAGTGGTTTTCGGTACCTTAAAATCTCGATGTCAGCCGTTTTCATCCGTTCAGCAAAACGAATAAATACGGAAGGCAATTCATTTCATTTCATACATTGCCCAAACACAGTTTCATCTCTCTATCAAACATTATTATTCCCATCACAAATTTAAAGTTAAGCCAACACATTTTACTAATTCTCAAACTAAATAATAATATTCTTACAAAAAATAATCTTAAGCTTATAAAAACAATTTTTTTTCTTGTTAGTATTCGCATAATTTAGCATAACAAATCGTCATATATTAAATTTAAACAAAAAACCCGCTTTAAACTTTCGTTTTCAAAAATGTAACAGAATAAATACTTTAATAGCCGAAGTTAATGAATTCGTTAATAGTAAATGTATAAGGAAAGATTGCGAAATTTGTTTTCTTTTATTTCCTAACCTTAATTCGGTTGATTATCGGTAAACTTTTAATCACTATTCTTAGCTAAAAGTACATAAACAGTTATAATATTGTTTATAACACAATTGAACCGAGAAATCAATTACATATTCTAAAATTGTTTTGCAACTTGAGAGATAAACGACTGGAAATGAGATTATTCAAAAGTACGAATTTTTTCAACTAATTGAATTGAAGCAGTTAAAGCAGTTCAAGCTGTTTGGATATTTTTTGGATTACACTACTTGTTAACGGTCTTTATAGACTTCATACAGTAGATGGTATTTCTTTTGAAGAGTTGATCCTTCAATACCTACCGTCTTTATCAACCGAGATATCAGTATGTGAATCGTACGACTGATGACGAGTCGAACATTCAGCATGTAAGAGATAAGAAGTTCCCATTTGCCATAACTATTCCGAAAATATTCTGCAAAAGTTTAAATATAGAATTTTTCACAAGGGATTCATCTCCAGAAATAAATAAATTGTATTTTCTAAAATAAAAAATGTTTAAAAATAAAAATTATTATTACCTGTATCCCATGTCCAGATACGCCATGATTTGTTATATGTAACTGTTGTGTTTGTTTCATCTGTAACGTTGTTTGTCCTTGATTATTACTACCAGGTCCAGATGAAGGCCGTGGCGGTGGTCCGGTTGTACCTTGAGTTGGTCCACCCGTCCGTTGTGGCATGTAGTTTTGACCAGGACTACCATGATTAGACATTGGTGAACCATATGGCGAGTATTGCTGTTTATATGAAGGTGGAATTTTTGGTGTTTGTCCCATTTGTCCCATTCGTTTCATTGATTCAAATTCGTTTTGAGGTGAATATAAGATTTCTTGTTTTATCATATCTGGTCCTGGGAAATTACCACCAGGACCACCTACTAAATTATTCTTATTAAAATTACCCATCTGTGCTTGAGGATTGCTCATGAAATCATTACTAAACTGATTAAACTCACGATACGGTGATCGTGAATTATTCACTTGTGGTTGGGGCGGCCGCACAAAATTCATACCCATCGCATTTTTATGCTGATGTTGTTCGGCCATATGTTTTAGTTTTTGTGCGGCTGGTATTAATTCAGATAATCCAGAATTAGGAACATTATTATTAGTATTATTATTATTACTATTATTACTATTTTGGTTATAGTTTGGAATGCCACGTTGCTGCTGCTGTTGTTGTTGTTGCTGCTGCTGCTGTTGTTGATGTTGTTTCAATGATTCTTCATTAAAATTAGCTGATTGATGATATTGTGACATCGGACTTCCTGTTTTTAAAACAAGGTTATCCAATAAGTCTTGCTTACTATCATTTTCGGTTTTAATTTCAATCGAAGGTTTTTGTTCAAAATCAAGATAATCAGGATTGAAATCAGACAAATCGGATATTAATTCATCTCCAATTAAATCAGATAATCCAATATAATGACCATTCGCTTCATCTTTTTCCAATGCAGCTGCACATTGTTCTAAATCAGCAAAATCATTTTCCGGCTCTTGTTTACATTCAATCAAATGTCCCAATTCACTATCCGATGGTGATGGTGATTTAGTTTTATTTTGATTATTGCTATTATTATTCGATGTAGTATTTGTTGTAGCTGTTTGTTGTTGTTGTAAACCGATTCCCACGCTACTACTGCCGCCACCACCATTTCCATTGTTATTAATACCATTCTCACTTTTAACTGATGTATTTGTTAATGCTTTTACTGTTACATTTGTACTGATTTGTTGTGGCTGGGAATTTGCTGCCGATGTTGTAAATTCTAATTGTTGTACAATTTCAACAGAAAACTTTGTTAAATTCTCTGATTGATTGTGTTGTAATTTTACCGGTGGTTCATATGAATCCAGGCCATTGTCGATGTCATCGGATGGCCTCTTTAAAAAGGTTTTTTGCTAGAAAAGAAAAAAGTCACAGAATTAGATTATGATTAAATAATAAATATATTTATTTTATTTAAATAAAAGATGGAATGGACTGGACCATTAGATGGACCATTAAGAGGTCGCCGATCCCATCAAAGTTCGACTAAACTTGAGTCTGTTGTTAGTTTACATATGTACTTCAAAGTCTGAACAAAGTACATGTTGTGTACATCTGTAAGTACAGCTGTAGTTGTTTTTGAGCATTTAAGAAGATTTTCAAAGAATTTGCTCGAAATTCAAAGAAAAGATGTTACAAAAAATAATACTTGAGTATTGTGACTACCACAGAGCCGGTTGTACTTTTCTAAATGACATCGAACCGAACAGTTCAAGGAGCAGTGCGAGGTAAAGGTCTAATTGTGCTTACCCTGGTTGTTTTCTTAATCAGTCGTTTACGATGTTTTTACTGGTTGTTATCTGTAATCCATGTCGGGGTTATTAATGAAATTAATTAGTTTAATTGGAGTTACGTCTTTTGGTTGTTGGAACGTTGAACGTTTTGTTTCTGTTTTAATTTTGAGCAATCTTGGGTCATTCCGAAGTACGGTTTCTGTCTGACTTCAAAACCGATCACCGATCAGATATAAAGGAGTTGTCTGACCTAATATCACCTTTGGGTTCGTTGCATGTTTTCGAGAATATTTGTTGCAAATGTGGCAAAAAAATTGAAGGCAGTGCAAAAGCTCTTTGCTTATACATAGCAAGTGCCACCAGAACAACACCTACCCCAGTCTTTATGGCTTACAGAGCTTCATCTTCTGCATTTAAACGTAGAGTTACGGCTCTCAAGGCTACAAAAAGGTTCAAACTAATGCGAATTAAGAGACTGCAGAAAAAGTCACTAGGTGGTATGGCCTCCTAAAAAATTCGTTCTAGTGAAAAAAAACGAGAAATTTTTTTTTAAATAAAAGGAACACGTGCCGCAAAATCATCGAAGTTGAAATATGCAGATTTGAAAAAAATGCCGTATAACCGTTTTTGTAGGAAATTTAATTCTCTACAAAAAAAGGTGCTAATCATTTTTTACTTAAAACGTATATTTTTTATTTTTTGATATTTTGAAAAAAAAATAAATTTTTCGTATAACATACATGACAAAAAACTACTAATTTTTCTATTTTATTTTCACGATTATATTTTTATTCTTTTTCTCTTAGCAGAAGAAGGAAATTAATACTTTTTTGTCATCCTTTTAAAGAGTTCCGAAGATTTACAAGGTTTTTTTTAAATATTATTAGAAATATACGTTTTAGGCATAAAATGATTGGAATCTTTTTTGTAGAGAAATAAGTTTCCTACAAAAAAAATTAAAAGATTTTTTTTAAATCTGCATATTTCATGAGATATTTTAAAAAATCTATGATTTTATCAAAAATCACATACTGATATGAGAAGGTGCAAAAGCTGTGGGTTACTTTTTGCGAAAAATTATACGCATAGTTTTGGATGGGACCTGTGAAATTGATTTATGGTGAAAATTAGCTGGAATTAAAGTTGAATTTTTGAGAAAGAGTTTTCCAAGCAGATTCTTGGGAACTGCAGAAATATGGGAACATATTTATGAATTAAAGGTGGTAGTGAAAAATGCATGAAGTTATCTTGAACTGATTTAACAACCTTAACAAATTGACGTGAACCAGTTGGATGCTTAACAAACTTCACTTCTTTTTCTAAATTAAATATTTCGCGCTTTTTGTACTCTCTAAAGGGGCTGATACTGGTCTTACTATAATTCGGAAAAGCATTTCTTCTAATTTTGAATGTCTCTTTGCATCTAAGAGTAAAAGGAATCAGCTCTTAGGATAATCAAATTATTTGGTCTAAACTATCCCATTCCTGTAGGAATCAAATCAGAAAAGTCACCGTCGCCTTATTTGGATCCAGATCAGACGAACAGTTTTGATTCCAAAGAAAAGATTTGAAATAACTCCTAAGCCCTTGCAATCATCATTTTTGAAGTTCCAAACACGACGAGGATTTGTTTTAAAAGGCTTAGAAGTTCTACACCCCGATTACCGAAGGCAAGTCATGTCACTTTAAGTGACTAAAGTCACATCGCATCAATTTTCGTATTGTTGAAGTATTTTTTACGCCTAAAGTCATTTTCTACGACAGATGTCACTTTAAATGACATTTTAGTCCCCTCAATTTTTCATGTGACAATAATTTTTTCAAAAGTATTTAATTGTTTTTGTGAGTTTAAAGAACGTAAAATGTAAGTTTCTTTTAGTTTTGTAGTTTTTTTGTTTCAGAATTTTTAGTTTTAGTCGTGCTGTTTTTATCGACTTCAATAATACCAATTTTTAAGCGATGTGACATGACTATAGTCATGTCACCTGATGTGACATGACTTCAGTAATCGGGGTGTTAATATTTCATGGTGACTTCGAGGCATTTTTCGAAGTGAAGATCAAACTATGGTCGGATTTTTCCATTTTCCAATGAGTCAGTGGATTTTTTCTTATGAACAAAAATATATGGAATTCTTTTAGGTTGATTAATATCGACCGTTAAGTTATGATATAAGGTAAATAGTTCAGCCTGTTTTAACCTCATTATTGCGCGAGCTGTATACACAAGCTACGCTATGTTGTGCACATTAAAATTAAATTAAAATCACAACAAATTTACAATTTTACAAGTTTACAATTTTATTTTATTCAAGCGAATTTTTCACTCCTCATAATAGATTAGTTCTCACAAATTAAATTTTTTATATTTTTATTATGTTCTTACTCGTAAGTATATAATTTTAATTTTTTTGATTTCATTCCTTTGGAGTCGATTTTCTGTTTTTTCATCCCATATGTAGAAGAAGAAAATTAGTATTTTTTCATCATCTTTTAATTTATTTTTAAAACAATATGTACTTCCATAATTGATCAAAACATTCAGAAAAATATTTTATTATTGACCAAAATTAAAGTGCGAAAACAAGGGGCATTTGAAAAAAACCAACCAATTTCAGGTTTTGTCGATTTTGAAGGTTAATTTACATGTAATAAAAAATAAAATAATTAATATTCATCAATGTATAGTTGTCGGAGAGGGTGGAGGAGGGTGCTATCATTGCTCAAAGGTCTGCAGGGTCACAAAATCGAATAAAAGAAAAACTATATAACATCTTCAAATATTTGATCGACAAAACAAAAGCAAAAATCTATCAGATAAAGTGATGATTGAGAGAGAGGGCTATCATTGATCGAAGGTCTACAGGATCCCAAAAGTGGAAGGAAAATAAAATAAATTATTTTAAAATAATATATCTTAAAATATTTGAACAAAAGAACAATACAAAAATCTATCAGATGAAGTGATGGTCGAGGGAGGGGGTGCTATCATTGTTAGAAGGTCTGCAGAGTCGCAGAAGCGAGTGGAAAATACAATAAATAAAATACTTGACCGACAGAACAATACAAAAATCTATTAGATGAAGTGATGGTTGAGGAAGGGGTGGAGGAGAGTGCTATCGTTGTTAGAAGGTCTGCAAGGTCACAGAAGCGAGTGAAAAATAAAATAAATAAAAAATTATATCATAAAATATTTGACCGACAGAACAAAAGCAAAAATCTATCAGATGAAGTGATGGTTGAGGTAGGGTTCTATCATTGATCGAAGGTCTGCACTCTGCAGGGGCGCAGTGAAAAATAAAATAATTTAATAAAATATATTTTAAAAGATTTGACTGACAAAACGAAACAAAAATGTATCAGGTGAAGCGATGGTTGAGGGGAGGGCGATATCATTGATCAAAGGTCTGCAGAAGCGAGTGGAAAAAACATAATGTTATATTTGTTTATGTTACTCGCTCTGAAAGAACGGAGTAAAGGAGTGATATAAGAAGCGTGTTGAACTTTGATCTTAACATTGATCAGGGTAGCCGACTTAAAGGGTCGAACTAATTGGATCAAATCTAATCATCGCATCATCAACTGCATCAGAACAGGAATTCGGGGATGCCGCGTTTCAAGTTCGTTTGTTGGGGTGAGTGGTTATAAATTTGTCATAACTTCTAGTTTTTTTATATGATGTGTTAACGTTAATATAAATTAGGGAGGTTTGTACAATGGCAGGTCTCCCTTCTGGAGATTATGGGTGGTAATACTTGGACGTCCGGATTTTGTTATTTTTTTTTAAATTTTCTCGTGAGTGAGGTAGGTCGACAGGATTCACGCCTGAATGAGCTAGCGAGGGGTGAACATTAGGTTTAGCGTGCACGACTAACTGGTGGACCTTCACGGACCACCAGACCTCATACTACAATATTCATGGGTTAAGACCAACTTCATGTGCAATGTTTGATAGCACCTGTATTTTCTACTGCATGTTAGTATGTGTGTGTCTAAACCGGTAGATATCATCTGTGTAGTCTAGATCATTGAGCCTTGCTGGGTCCCATTGGAATCTATTTGGACTTGTATCATCAACCATTCGCATGAAGGTAAAATAGTTGCCTCATTTTAACGAAAATATGCTATTATCCAGTTTGAGACAAGATAAGATAGGTATTATGACCTTTCGATTGGCGTCATGCAATGGTTATATGACGAAAGGAAGAATTAGTTTTTGTTAGCTTGTAAATTTTTTTTTAATTTTTGGTCTACGGGTGTGACAACTCTGCGTACACCTGTTCCTGCGATTGACATAAGCGTTAACGTGAGATAGCACATACCACTTGCAATAGCAGTGAGATATAACTAGTCAAAGTGATATCTTAGGAGTGCTGCCGGATGAACTGTATGCAATTAACGGTAGCTCTCTAATATTAGTTATGGAATGTTCATTGATGATGTCACACTATTACTTGCTCAAAGAAACGAGCCTTCATATAGCTCATATGTGGGTTTTAATCATTGAGGATGATAGTATGTCACAACTCACATGATCAGAGATATGCTATAAGCTGGATTATTGGCAACCCAAAATTCAGTTTTAGTTTTTTTAGAACAATTTCCTCAAATTAATTTGTTTTTTCTCATTAAAGACTTATTCATCGGGTATTCCAAGATGAGGTGTGGAAGATTAAGTCAGTAAATTAGAATTGAAGAACATATTGACGATGCTGTGTTTTACTACAGTGGAGTTAAGAAACAAATAACGGAATTGGATTTTTCGTAAATAAGAGATTAAAGACTTGTATAAGTAAGGTAATGCATAACATTGATAGAATTATAGCAACGAAAATAAATGCAGCACCAAAATTTGGTCTAGTCATACAAGTCGATATGCCTACCTGAATACCTGATTATAAAAACGAGGCGGCGGACAGCGTTTGAGATAATTGAAGAAATCCTGGAGAAGCAAGGAATAATTTGTTATCATATGGTGATGGAATGCCAGTGAAGAATCGGTAGGGAAAATTGGGTTAGGGTCAAGAAATGAAAAAGGCAAAGGACTGATTGAGCTTTGTAAAGTAAAAATGTTAATAGTTACCAACACGTGGGTTGAAAACCATAAAAGACGGCTATAGACTTGAAAGTCACAAGGTGATATTAATTGGAAGCAAATTCATTTTATAATTAATGAGCGATATAGAAATGGAGTGAAAATGGAGCAGACATACAGTGATCATAAGTTACTAATGACGGAGCTGGAATTAATAGTAAAAAAAATAAAGAAAGGAGCAAAGATCAAGAAGTGGGACCTGGAGAGATTAATAAGTCTCTGAATGTTGAGCAAATAGGTTTAGAAATAGAAGCAGAAATAAGGAACTAAAAAAGAAAAATGATAAAAGGCAGTGAAGAAAGATGAATTCTTTCCCATTCAAAGCTTTAAGACAGTGTGAAAATAGAAAAGGGCTTAAGACAAGAGCACGAGCCAAAAAGCCATGGATAACACAGATCATAATAGAGAATTTGGAAGGAAGGTGAAATTAAAGAAATGGAATAGTGGAGAAATAAAAAAGATTATCGAAGATAGAACACAGAACTAAGAAAGGAAACACACAGCAAAAGAGTGGTTCAAGAGCGAGTGTAAAGAAATGAAATAACTGGTAAAACAAGGAGGTATGACATATGATGCAGATTGCAACAAAGTGAGAGAACTAACTGAAAAATAGAAAGAAAAGAGTGGAAATGAAAGAATTAGAGAGCAAAGAAGGTACTACTCCTGAAAGAAGAAAAGTAAATCCTGGAGGGATGGAAAGAGTACATGACTATATAAAACAGACTATAAGCCAAATGTTTTAAACGTAGTGCAGAATACAATGTTTCCAACAATAGACTGTGGCCTACCATCTTACTCGTTGAGGTGTCACTGGCAATGACAGATATGATGAATGGTAAGGCAGCAGGAATAGGCAAATTACCAGTGTAACTGTTGCAGTGTCCGCAGGAGGTTCGCATGAAATAATTAACATCACTGTGGATTGAGATATATCAAGAGAATGGAAAATAGGAAGAAGTCTTTTGAGAGCCGAAATGATTATTCAACTGAGAAAGAAAATAGGCACTAAAAAGTGTGAAAACACGGCATAATCAACCTCAGAGTTCGTTGATCGTAGGTCGATATATCGTGGAGATATATATTGAGATACAAGGATATATATTTATGTTTTTTAGAATTGGAAAAATTTTCCGACTGTCCTTTGTGGGAAAAACTGATGGGGATTTTGAAACGAAATGGAGTTGACTGGAGAGAAAAGGAACTAATCAGCAGGTTGTATATAAACCAGATAGTGGCTTTAACGGTTGGTACAAGGACTAATCGGTCTGAAATGAAAAAATGTGTTCAACAAGGATTGTTCTCCAACACTTTTTAACACATGCATGGACGAGATGGTGCAAAAATGTTGGATGGAAGATAAAGGACTGAGTATAGAAGAAGAATCATCCCAGTGTTCGATTCGCAGAAGATATTGTGTTATTTGGGGAGAATGGAAAAGAACTCAGTAGTATGTTGAAACATATAAAGGAGATCGAAAAGATATATGGAATAAGAATAAACATCAAAAAGACAAGAGTAACGAAAATACTTGCGAAAGAAATGTTGAACATCAGTGTAGATGCAGAAAAGTTTAAACAGGTAAACAGGTATAAATATCTAGCAGGGTAACAGGGTCACAGAAGATTGGTCTGGAGGAAGAACGATTGAAATAAGGAATGCTATGAGAAAGCAAGCCTTAAGCCAAAGAAGATCAGTAAGAATCTTCTCCAAGATAGATTGACAATGGGAGGAATGACAAAGTTTTTGGAAGGGGAGAGGTGGGAGCAAAACGTTGTCTGGTAAAAATTGAGGAAAGGAAAATAACGAAGGTGAATGGAAAATTGAAGAAGGAAACGAAAGAGGAAAATTATTGACAGCGTCAAGTCCGCTTATAATGGATACGGAAAGATGAAAGGCAGAACAGGTAAGAGATAAGCGGAAACACCAAAAACTTTCCTTAGCAGCTAACTGATGATAATGGAGATTACAAAATATATGTTATTTAAAAAAAAAATGCAGTGACAATTCGGCATTAATATGAAAAAATTTATGTAAAAATTCTTCTATGTGAAAGGCATGCGAATATTTTTTGTTGTGTATATTGGTATCAGCACAGATGAGCTCATAATTTTGCTGCTGCTGCTTTCCTTCATTATTTCGGTAATATCGTTTGACAATTTATTACAAGTAACGCTGGTTTGTTTCGTAAAAAAAAGTAAAAAGTTACTCGCACATTCCGTTACTCAAATAAACAGTTTGTTGTCTATATTTAGTGAAAACAGAAATTCATTTTGGATTGTTTTGAAATAATTTTTCTTGTCATTGACAATCTTACGAAACAATTTGATAATCTTCCAAATATGAGAATCATATTTAACTAGTAAATATTAACCAAACCTATTTTTATTAATTGACTACTATTATATCGGTTATAACAAAGAAATTAAATTATTTTACTCAATTTGACATAAAAAATTAATCAATTAAAAAATTTCCTAAAATAATTTGGAATTTTTGAAATTTGGTTCAATTTATCAACGCCACCACCCGGTGTTTGATCGTTAAATTATAGAAATCGATAAACAACACCTCAAAACACTTCTAAAATGTTAAACGAATAACACAAAGATGACCGAAACCTTCTTGAACGCAAAAACTGGTTATGGTTTTTTTATTAAACACAACAAATAATTAGTTCGATGCACAAGCCTAGTCAACGACTATCAATTCTATTGAATATTTGGAAATGTTTGAAAAACAAAAAAAAATAAATTACCCCACGCTGTTAAATTTTTACTTTCAAAAAAATATATAAACAAACATTTCGAATTAATTATAGTTCTCGTCGTAAGCATGTTTTAATAATTTTAAAAAATATTTAAAATAAATAAAAACTATTAACTAAATTGACATATGTACATTAAAATTTAAATCTTTTGAAACAATGGGAATACATATACGCAAATATATTTATAAGGTATTTATTTCAACGATCAAGGCAAACTCAATTATAGAATTTAATTTGTACTACGAATTGGTTGCAATTGTGATCAACATGATTTTCAACACAAAAAAATATATAATTGGACACTATCAAATATAACGTCATCATAATCCCAAGGAAATTCGATTATTTATACATATTAATTTACATGAAAATCATTTAAGAAAAATGATTCAGTGAAAATTTTAAGAAATAGATAAATGTGCCTAAATATGGTGATGAGGAACCTCATCATGATTAAATGATTCATTTGTAATTTTCTTTTCACGACTAAGAATTTTGTTTTTATTCTTTTATCGAAATAGAAATAACTTATATATCGTCATCACAACAATAATAATAATTTAGGAGGATATTGAAATTTTTATTTACTAATAGTACAACATCATATAACAAAATAGACACACATTTAGTATTTACCACAAAATTATAATGAAACATTAAAAAATCCAAAAGATAAAACGGCAAACGCAAAACCACTAACTTTAAATTATCAATTTATTTTGTGTTTTTTTTTAAAACGATAATATTCAAATAGTTTTGTTTTAATAAGAAATTTATTATCAATATATTCAACTTCAACAAAAAAAAATTAATAAAAAAAATCAATGACAATTTTAAAGAAAACTATAAATAATAAATTATAAAACAACACAAAAAAATTTTTTAAGTCCAGACTTTTATTAACAAACAAAAAATCAAATACACAAAATCATCGTAATATAAATAACTCAACCTATTTAGTATATTATAGAAGTATTATTATATTGGTGATATTGCAAAAAAAACAGTAAATTAATTTAAGCAGGATGATGAATAAGTGGATTACCATTGTTGGTAGACACGATTTTTTGACACGTCCTTTGACTTATCTGGTTGAGATTACCATACCCACTTTAAAGATCAATTAAGTTATTTGTATAAACCTAACCAATATTTCTATATATATAAATTTATTTTGGGAGTAGCAGAAATATATTACATAGCAACATTCGCAAAAGAAGAAGATATGGAAAAAATAAAAAATGCAAAAATTGCAGTTGCGAAACGCGAGACAGAAAACTTTCACTGCGTATCTTTAAACTATCCTTCGAGGATTAATGAATTGTTATTGAACATCAAAATAAAAAGTTGGTCAGGTTAATGTCATTTAATTCGATTCAATATTTTATTTTGAAAGTCGAGATAGTAGATTGTTTTCTAAAAAGTTCCAGTTGTGAAAATCACTTTTTAGTGCCGCCGACAGCGAAAAGCTTTTTTTTACTGCCGCTCAAAAAAAGATACAGTGGCATTGAAGTGTTTTAGTGCTGTCGGAAGGCGAAAGTATTTTTCCTACTGTTCCACAAAACGACCGAATAAACCATAACTACAGGACCAAATAAAATAAAATATGTATGGGGTCATTCCAAAGTGACTAACGTAACATTTATACCGAAATTCACAACTTTGTCCCCATATAACTAAAATAGTAAAGATTATTTAAAGCACTTGTTGACTTTTTTAAATGTAAATCGAGTTTATTTATCTAAATCAGTAAGCTTTTTTATTTAAATTAAAATTTTTAGTTCAGTTTTTAAAAAAAGATTTAAGTGTGACTAACGTAACATTTTTTATACTATTAAATTAACACCTAAATTATGAACCAAAATTCTCTAGATGTTGAAAATGTACATAAAATTTATTGATAAGTTTCTTCAATGCAATTAATGTATTTTTAAAATAGCCAATAACTTTTTAAAAAATATGTTAGTTTTTCATAAATTAACGCTTTTGATTATAATGATGTGTGACTAACGTAACGTGACTAACGTAACACAAAAGAATTCATTTATTTAGAATGCTTACCTCATTTATTTGGAAAGCAAAGCAGTCCACTTCAGACACTCCAAATTTTAGCTTTCAGAAAATAAAAAGTCTAAAACAATTCAGTTTATTATATTTGTGCTATGGTATATTCTTTTTAGATATATTTTCATTCGTATATTAAGCCTTTTTCACAACCATGCGCTTAATTGCATTCTAAACAAAATAACTATATTGGAATTTTCACAATTGTTGCCATATCTTATAGTAAAATATATGAAAAAAATTATAGGCCACAGTTACAGTTTTGTGAAGAAAAAAAACTTTAGCTTGAAGGTTGACTTTAAAATGGAATGACCCTATGCTATTTTTCTTCATCTCCAGAATTCATTAATTATTTTTCGATTCAAAAAATTAATTACCAATTCGGTCTGAAAGTATTACAATCTCGAGCCAAAAGTGAAAATCTTACTTCCACTTGTTTTGGCATTTCTCGACGTTTAAGGTCATAAGGATTCTAAAAACGTAAAACAAAAATGTCCGTCTGTCTGTCGGCCGCCCTTCCGTCACAACCTACGAAAGCTACTGGAGCGATTAAAAATTTTTTTTTCTAAAAAAAGGTTATGTGTTAATGGCACGACCCGAAAGGATGATGGGTTCGCTAACTGTACCGGAAGTGTGTCAAAAAAGCAAATTTTCATACTTTTTGCTTAAAATATAATAAATAGTATAACTTTGATTCTGGATAAATCTTGATGATCAGCATCTGTATGTGACACTAGAACCTTGATCATTGTGTTATATATGTGTAAAAAGTTAACTTGACTTGACTTCATCATTTTAAAACAGAAATACACATTTTTTCTGGTATTGAGTAATTTTTTGTTGGGTAGAATAAGGAATTTTGAATGAATTCCGAACAATCTTGTTAAATTTATTAAAGTTTGGAGATAAAATTTTCTCCTCCTGAAAAAGCAATCTTGAACGGATCATCTTTTGAGACATTTTTAAAGTTCAAAGTTATAGACCGAAATTTAGTAAAGTGAATATTGAAAACATGCACTCACTTTTGATATTTTCACTCACGCTTCATGATATCGGAAAATGTGAAAAATATATTGAGTTTTCAGTTCTACCTCGGGTAGGAGTTGCCAATATTAAACAACGAACCAATCTCGGCCCCTTATTGGCGAGCCAAGCCTTGGCTAGTTAACTTTGGTTTCATTCTGGACCAGTGGTAAATGCCTAGACTGAACCAAGATTCAGTTTATTATATTACGCGTCATTCACCAGTATGTTGACTGATATGCAAGCTATATTATGTTTATCTTTATTGTTATATTTGTGGCTCTTTCCACAACCTCTTTTCGATTATTTAAAGCAGGTCTGGAAAAAAATTGGTTTGGTAGACCGGACCGGGTCTTATTTGCCAGATTTGGCCCAAGCCTAGCTTGGGCCCAGGACATCAGTCCAAACTTTGTCCAAGCTTGGTTAAGCCTGGCCTAACCGTCAAAAGCTTTGGCGCACGATTGGTCCAGTAGCTTTTTCTTACCCGGGACATCATTGGATTTCAGTCGCACAGAGTGTTTCAACTGTCGAAATACAGTTATCGAAATAAATTTAGCAAAAATCTGATCAGAATGATCAGAGAACTTGCTCAAGTAAAACATCGACATCTTACCAATTCAGTATTTATGTTAAAACAAATTTTTCAAATATTTCAACTAAATCTTTAAACGCTATACTACTAATATCCAAATTTTTGATCGCAATCATCATTTATATAAGAGAAAGGCGAGAGGCTTGCCTAGACAAGCAAGTATAAGACTCCGTTCGTTAGAAGTTCCAATCATACAATCCAATTTATATTTGACATTTGTAGTCAACCCAACAAACCAAATCTTGTTAAGTCAGTTAAAAAAATATTAAAAATTGCTGTTAAAATAGCAAACATTGAATTATATTGCCTTTGCCTACAAAATATATATTGACAAGAAGACTAAAATGGACCAACATTTATCCAAGTTACACTCAAACATCAATCTGGAACGGCTCCAAAAACGATTCAGTATTTTTAAAATTTGGTGTTTAATATGAAACATGGTTGGAATTGGCCTACAATTTATGAATTGGATATACAAAATTTGTAGATATTAAATGTCGATTAAAATGAATTAAATATATTAGTTTGTCCATTTAATTAATATTTTCCTATAACATACCTCTCCTTACTTCAAAAGATTTATCAAGATTGGTGCTCAAGGTAATCAAGTCGTTAAGTGTGTCGAAAGAATGATTTTCATATATTTTGTATCCCAATTTTTTGAGAAAAATATTATGGGAAACATCTTCGACGATCTTTCTCGTCGAAAATGTTTCCCATAATATGTTTCTCAAAAAAATTGGGATAAAACATAAAAGTAATTATTTAGTTAGATGACATGAAATGTAATTAAATATTAAATTTGACATGAAGTATGTCAAAAATAGCAAATTTGCATATTTATTGCTTAAAAACGTTCTTTTTAAATGATAACGAGTAGTAACATTGAAAGTGGAGAAATGTTGATGGCTTGTGTATGTGAGACCAGGAGCTTGATTATTGTATTATAAGTGTGTCAAAAAATACCGGTAAGTGTGTCAAAAGAATGATTTTCATTTATAAAAAAAAAAAATTATTTATTTGTATGACATGAAAAGTTATTGAACAAGGTTTTGGACATGGAATATGGTTCTAACCAGTTCCAGCTCCTCCCAACTTATAGGAACAGTTGGAAAATATCAAGTTGATGCAGATAGAATGTCGTTTTGATTATGTTATAATTTTTGCAATATTTTTGGAATTTTGAAAAACGAATTTTTAATTTTGTAATATTTTCTTGAGTCATTTTTGGAATTTTGAAGATAGTTGGAATTTTTGATTTTATTATAAGTTTTGGAATCTTGGAAAAAAGATTGAATTTTTCAGGGCCTTTTTTTGAAAAAAATAAAATTAATTATTTGTATGACATGAAATGTAATTGAACATGAAATTGGTAGATAATGTATCGTTTGTTTTTGAAAAGTTAAAATTGCTGAACGCTAAATGGAGAGGTTTTTGAGTAGTTTGCTGAGTGTTTCATCTTTTCACTTTTTATTTCTTTTTATCCTTTATCTCCATTTAGGAGCATAGGACGTCTACTAGACTAGACCATCTAACTCTATTTTGGGCAATCGCTTTTAACTCTCCTCATGTCTTGCAAATTTGTTTCGCTTCTATTAGAACCGTTTTCTTCCAACTCATTCCTGGTCTTCCCACCCCTTCCCTGGCCTTGCGGATTCTACTCGAGGGACATCCTTGTAATATCTTCGGCTGGTTTTCTCAGTGTGTGTCCTTTCCATCTCCATTTCCTCTTTCTTATATCGAACTCAATGTCTATTTGCTCTGTTTCTTGTAGAAGTTCCTCGTTACTGATTTTATTAGGACAGAAGCATTTGATCAGTCGTCTTAAGCATTTGTTCACAAACACCTGTAGTTGATTTATAATCTTCTTTGTATGCTTAAATATTTCACATCCATACAGCAGTGCTGACTTTACATAAGCATTGAACATTCGTAGCTTTGTTTTTCTTGACAGGACGTGGACGCATTCCAGATCTTATGGAGCATATTGAATGTATCTATAGCTTTGATAATGCGCTGATTTATATCTTCTTCAGTTCGAACTGTTTTTACTACAGTACAACCAAGTTACAAATTCATTTATCCTCGACTTGTGTATTGTTGATGATAATTGGTGGTAATGCGAAGTATAGTTTTAATAAAAGTATATATTATACATGTATGTTTAAGGTAGGGAGTGTTCATGACATAGTAAATGGGGTCATAAACGGGACCGACCTATTAACCAAACGACATTTAAGATTAAACACTCGTGTCGGCAAATTTTAAAATTAATTCGGGTTAAAAATCATGGATTGTAAATCGAACTTGAATTGGCACTATTTTTGTTTTGCTAGCATACGGTACAAGCTACAGAGTTTTATCTGCTACGTTAAACATACCAAAACTTTCGAATTTTTTGCATTTTCTGAGAAGATTTACTACAGTAATATATTTTTTTTTCACCATCGGAAAGTAGAGATTTCAACGAACAGAAAGCATACCAAAGTTTTGAAAAAAGCTGATATTTTGACGGGTGAATTTTCGATTGAAAAGTAGGGTGCTTTTTCGATATTAATTCAAAATAAGGTGAAAAAATAAATATTTCAAATCAAATAAATTACAGCGTATTTGGGACATAAAAAGGTAAGTTTTCACCAAATTTCGTGAAAAAAAAAATTTTTTTGTAAAAGATAAAAATCCAAAAACTTGATTTTTTGAATTTTTTACATAAATTTTGAGGTTATGTGAAAAAAGTGTTCATACAAAAGTTTTAGATCTTTTTATTACCTACAACTTTGCCATTTAACTTTTTTAGATAGGACTTTTAGTTTTGCCGGAAATCGAGATAAACCGTTTTTTACCCTTAAAAACTCACCCCTTCCCCTTCCCGATCTCAGATCGCCCGTAAATTATTTTTCCTTTCATTTTTATAATATTCTCCACCTTTTTTAATGGGTTTCATCCTACTATTATTTTTTTTGTTTTCAAAAATTATCGACCCTGGTCTATATATGTGTTTTGAATTTATGTTTAATTATTGTTATTATTATTATTTATGTTTAATTTAAGTTTAACTTATTCGTAAAATATAATTTGATTTTAATTTTGACCTATAGTGGCTATTTCGTTTTGTGGTAGATTGAGCTAGAACGATCCCTTGAAGATGCGATTTGTGTTCTTCTCACTCAATCTGTTTGTGTTGAATTCCTTCCGATTTAACTGGTTGTTATGTTTTACAGTGGCTGGTTTGATTTTGAATGTTGCAATTACTAGTTTATGGTCGCTGTGAAACTGTAGAAACTTCTTATACTAACCAGTACAATGATCAGTTTAGTTCTTGGTTTTCCCATTCGGTGAAGTCCAAGTGTATTTGTGTATGTTTTTGTGTGGGAATTGACTGCCTCCTATGAATAACTGGTTAGTGACAAAAAAATCGGCGAGCCTATCTCCATTGTTGTTGCGCGTTGATTCTAGTGCGCGTATTTGCCCTTACCGATTTCATTCCGGTGTTATCGGTTTCAATTTTGGCATTGAAATAATCTTGTACTATTTTGATGTAATATCTGTGTGGGCTAGCTAATGTTGCTTGTAGTTGTTCATAGAATTACTCTTTTGTTGTGTCATCGGTCAGTGCGTAGCACGGTATGATGGTTGTATTTCTGATTTTTTATTGAAATCGAGCTGTGATTATTCGGTTATTTATTGGTTACCATTCAAGTAGTGCTTTCTTAGCTTTTGGTGTCATTAATATTCCTACGCCTTATTCATGTGTATTGGACTTTCCATATTACTTCACTGCGTCCTAATATCTCGATCTTATATTATTTCATCACTTTCTCATCTTGTACTAGTCTTGATAATTCTGTTAGAGTTCTGACGTTCCAGTTTCCAATCCGTGTCTGGGTACGATAGCCAATGGTCGATATTTGTTGTTTTACAGAATGTTTAATTCTACTAGGGTATGTATTGCAAATCAATTTGTTTAATTCAGATTAATGAATGATTGGTCCATCGAATCGAGCATACCGAGGGCGAGATATCCTTGTTTTTGTGTATTTATTTCATATTTTCATATTATTTTGATGTTGGTTCCCAAGCGGTCACCCGTTTAAGCTCAATCCACTTTATTGTTGCTTAACTTCATGTTAAGCAATGTTGTTGTCTTAACCACTTCTCCATCTCGCCCACCATCTTTTCATTAAATTATGTTAATTTATGATCTGTTATAGTTATCCGGCAACGTATTGATGGTTCGTGTTAGTTTTGTAATAAACTTCTAAAGAGAGATAAAATATCTAGAGATTTCAGTCCTTTCATATTTGTTGCATGAAATTTTTAAACATTATTTTGTGTGAATTAATAGAATGGGTAATATTTCTATTTTAATTAACATCCTAAGTCACGATTGTGTAATCATTATTGAATGTTTCCAATCAATGTGAAATCAGTGGCTGACACAAGGTCAATGCCGGCGAATTTACTAGTTGCTAGTAAACTTGCCTAGAGTAATGATGTTTAAATCTCCTGAGAAAATTGATAGAATGGCAAGGAAAGTGCCTGCTTTTAAAATCACAGAGAAGCAGCTTGTATAGTCGTTCGATGTAATCGATCAAACCCCTTGATATTGAAAGCCTGATTATTTGACGCCTATGCAAAAAATAATGAACCTTGCCATATACCATAAAAATGGATTAGTGTGTTGATCAATTTCTGTTAATTTTTTTTTATATAGAATTTCATATTTTAATTGACGGTGCTAAATTTTTGGAAATTTTTTTTATATAGAGTTTTATATTTCAAAATGGCGCAATGATTTTTATAGACTTTTAATTTGAAATTCGATTCGCCATTTATCCATAGTGCTAAGTAGTAGAACAACATATAATTTAAAGTTCTTTTATTATGTAATAACAAAAATATATTAAACGTATTGTGGCGATTATGGAGTACGATGAACAAAAGAACATCGTCCTGGAAAACACTCTTTAGAGAAAATAGTTACACTAAAAGAATATAAAACACCTAAATAAACAAGAATATAAGAAAAACAAAATAACACGTAACAGGAAATTGTTTTACATCCTATAAGAAAATAAAAGCAGTCTATTAAGTCTTTAAAAGAATAGATTTCACACCTATGTGTCAAAATTTGATGATCGTGTAGTTATGTTTTTGTTGATAATAGGTTGTTTTCTAGGATTTTGTAGAGATATAAATATTATTTCGTCTGGTATAAGAAGTAGTGTTAAGGATATTCAACCAGTTTTAAATTGTCAATGATACTTGAAAGCGTCACCTACAGTCTTGAATTAAAGCATTGATACAAGTGAGTTGTAAATTAGCGGTAACACAAGATAGTCAAGTTGAATAAAATAATTATAAGAGATTATTATAAGTTAAAAATTATTGTGAATATAAGAATAATTAAGGGGAATAAAAAATGAAAAAATATTTTATAAGATAGAATCTTGAACGAATAAAAATTATAATGCATAGAAAATCCATTGTTTTAATTTCCTCATCTAGTGATCGAACCAAATTTTAGTAACTCGACCAAGAAACGTTACACAGCATAATGAAATCGTAGGACACTACGAACGATAACAAAGAAAGGGCTTGCCTGTGGTTCGGGTCACTGTGACTGAAATTATCCCTATCGCTACAGAAAGCTCTTTATTCTCAACCGAGGGTGTTCCGGTGGTGTCTTTAGCTTGCTATGGAAAAGTGAGAAGGAAAATGCAAGCCTTTGGCTTTTTGAGAAATAGATAGCCCACCTCTATCTTCTACTCATTCATCGATTTCAATTCCAAAACCACCTTCTCGTTATTATGTTTTATATTTAAATCTGTATTTTTGGTTTTCGATTTGGTTGTTAAGATTCAGCTCAATTATTCTCTTGCCACCTACCCCAATGGTTTTCTCGTTTCCAACTCAAATTTTTTTTGGATTTGTTTTTGGGCATATTTTTTTGGCTCCTTATGTTCTTGTGTTTGACTTTATTTTTCTTTTTATGTTTTTGTTTGGTCTTGGTAAATTTTTTTGTCTGTCCCGGCTAGTTCAGTCGGTACAGCCTGAGAGTCTATTTCGGGGTTTGGGTTCAAGCCCGGCGCCCATTTCGCTTCTTAATTTTTTTTTATAATTCTCAGGACGAATGTAGTCAGCCGGACTTGCTACGTTCGTTCTGGCCATCAAACATTATGACAAATGTACTGTAACTTTTTTCCTCGTAGATAGTAATATACTATCAACATTATTTGAAAATGTGTTTATCCATATTTTTAAAGACTAGTCATCCCGTCCGCTTTGACTTTTGTTTAACTCTTACGTATATTTGTCATTTGAAACCTTTACGTCTGTTACTAGTTTAACTCAATTTTCTCTTGTTTCTTTTACATTAAACAAATGATAAAAAGAAAAGCTCAACATATGAATTTTTTTATATGTGAGAATTATAGGATTTATTTTAGAAAGTTTTTGTTTTTGAAAATTCAGTTAGTTGGTTTTGGAATTTTAGATCTTTCACTTTTTTAGTAGTAAAGTTTGAGTTGGTGTTTTGGAGTTGAAGCCGCAAGAAGCTTTATGGAATTGTTGAATCGGGTCGGGTTGAAAATTCAAGCTATTTAAGTTGGATAGTTAGTTAAAAATTTAAAAAAATTTTAAGAAAAAAACAAAAGAGTGAAATTATTAAGACGAATATAATTTAAGAGAATGTACCAATCCTAATTTCAACGTCATTAAATTAAATGACCAAAAAATAAAAATAAATAAAAACGAAGTTTGTTATAATTAACACTGTTTGCCGTTGGCACTCCAGAAGATGACCTAACAAGCTGAAATATATATAGAGTAACAGTAAAATTATAAAAAACTTTGTTTTCTTTAATTTTTCTATCAAATGTAGTTTGTTAGCGTTATTTATTACTTATCTGGAATATCGAGAAATTAAGCAGTGTTTGTACCAGGGCTTTTCAAATATTACTTTTGTCACTATAGCAACGAAAGTTATTTGTATAGGCTTTTTTATCATTTGGGAATGAAGTTTAGATTTCAGATGTCGATAGTAGATTTTTATATGGTAAGTAGTACGTCCCTGTATGGAATACTGTTGTCAAGTTTTTGGTGCTGCTTCTATTTCCATCTTGGCCCTCTTGGACTCTGTTCAATAGCGGGTTATACGAATTGTGGGTGATCGAGCTTTGACATCAAAACTTGATTCCCTACAACATCGTCGCACTGTTGCTGACCTCGTTGTTTTTTACAAATATCGTCACCAACAGTGCTCAGATGAAATCAGCAGCATCATGCCTCAAGCTTATTCTTACCCCCGTTCCACTCGGCAATCGGCCACCGCAACCAGTCAAACGGTCGAGATCCCACGGTCATACTGACAGATCGCAGAAAGACTTCTTTGTCCGAACTGCATACAAATGGAATAGTTTGCCGGAATCCATAGTCTCAGGTGGCTTCAATCCGCAGAGGTTTAAAAAAAAGCGTTCATCAATACTTTGGAACGCAAGTTGTTGTGGGACCTAGGTCTGGACCTAGGTCTTAAAATGTATTTATGTGTTGTTGTGATACATATTCTAAACCCTATAACACAACAGTTTTTATTTAAAAAAAAAAAGTAGTAGAAAAAACAAATTTTCAAACACCGTGCGATGTAAAAATTAAATAAAACATTGTAATGTTACTATAATTAAAAAATCGTTTCAAATGATACCGTTCTCGACCAGTTTTAAAATAGTTTAGCAAAGGTGTTCTAAGATCTGAAAGTGGTGAAATCTCCCTCTGTATGGAAGTATGCCTTATTGAACAGCCCTGCAAACAGGGGATTATTGATGTTAGCACAGGCTAACAACCAAACAAATGCGGCAAATTACCAAATCTTCTCTGACAACACACATGAGAATATTATCAATATTCAACAAGTGAAGAAAGCAATGTTGTTCGAACGTAAACCTGAGTAATAAAATAATAAGAAATCGATTTCAATCGAAACCAACCGTCGTACAATCCCAAAACCCAAGCAATCTAAATGTGTTTTTCAAGCTTTTCTTTAAAATCTTTAATAACCAACCACACCCAGTCTAGAAATAAGCCTCAACCAATAAAACTGAATATGAAATTACAATAGTGAGGTCTGACCTTTTTAAAAAAAAAATAAGGTACACAAAACAAATAAATCGATTACGTTGTGGTTAATACAACATTCTATCCTCCTTACAAGATGTCAGAACAATACCAGGGCTCAACAGACCTAGTGATGAACTCGTAAGGTAAAGAAACCGCAAAAAAAAGAAATTTTTAGTTTTTGCAATGCCACTATAACAAAACTACAGACACCCAAACTTTTTCGAAGCGAGCAGTTATAGGATGGGCATACAGAAACTGAACAACAATATATTTGATATTCGCGACATCATTCAATTTTTTAAAGAAACGAATAAATTAATTCTGATTTTCCTCTTGATGTTGTACTTCATCATCCTGAAAATAAAACATAAAATGCAAGACCTAAACGAAAAAAGATGAAGCGTTTAGCAATCATCCATTGAATATTTTAGCATCAATTTACTATTTGTTTCCATTTTATGTTATTTTTAACTGCACCAACTAAATTCTTTGCGCATATTACCTAATATATAATAGAATAACTGTAAAATTTATATCTTTATTATTAGAATTAGTTGTATTACTTCGGTCTGAAAGACCTAAGTATTACATTCATGAGCTCAAAGTGAAATTCTTACCCCCACTTTTTTTGACATTTCTCGACGTTTTAGGACCTCCTGATTCTAAAAAAGCAAAAAAAAAAAAAATGTATGTCTGTCTGTCGGCCGGCCGGCCGGCCGGCCGTCACAACCGACGAAATCTAGAAAACCGCTGGACGGATTTGAAAAATTTTTTTTTCTAAAAATAGGTTTACTTAATAGGAAGAGCCGAAAGGACGATGTGTTCGATAACTGTACCGGAAGTGTGTCAAAAAAATCGAAAAGGTGTCAAAACAAGGAAATTTGCATATTTTTTGCTTAAAAAACGTTCATTTTAAGTGATTACAAGTAGGAACATTAAATTTGGAGAAATCTTGATGGTCGGGATTGGTATGTGAGACCAAAATCTAGATTATTGCATTATAAGTTTGTCAAAAAAATGTTGTCAAGTGTGTCAAAAGAAAGATTTTTATTTATTTTTTTACCTAATTTTTTGGAAAACAAATAAAATTAATTGTTTGTTTGAAATGAAGTTTTATTATTATTATTGAGAATTATGGCATTATAAGTTTGTCAAAAAAATGTTGTCAAGTGTGTCAAAAGAAAGATTTTTATTTATTTTTTTACCCAATTTTTTGGAAAACAAGAAAATTGTTGGTTTGAAATGAAATTTTATTATTATTATTGAGAATTATGGCATCATAAGTTTATCAGAAAAATGTTGTCAAGTGTGTCAAAAGATTTTTAATTAGTTTTTTACCCAATTTTTTGGAAAAAAATAAAATTGTTTCTTTGAAATGAAATTTTATTATTATTATTGAGAATTATGGCATTATAAGTTTGTCAAAACATGTTGTCAAGTGTGTCAAAAGAACGGTTTTTATTTATTTTTTACCCAATTTTTTACAAAAAAATAAAATTAATGATTTGTGACATGATATTTTATTATTATTATAGAGAATTATGGCATTATAAGTTTGTCAAAAAATAATGTCAAGTGTGTCAAAAAATGATTTCATTTATTTTTTTAGCCAATTTTTTGGAAGAAAATGTAGCTGTTTTTATGACGTAAATGTAATTTAAAATGAAATTGGACATGGAAATTTTTGAATTTGTTATAGTTTTGGAAATATTTTTGGAATTTTGAAAAAGTTTGTATTTTTGATTTCGTAATAATTTTTACAATATTTTTAGAATTTCGGCAAAAGTTTTAATTTTTGATTTTGTAAGAATTTTTGGAATATTTTTAGAATTTTGGAAAATTTTAAATTTTTGAGATTATGATAATTTTTGGAATTTTGAAAAAATTTTCAATTTTTGATTTTGTAATAATTTTTGCAATATATTTAGAATGTTGGAAAAAGTTTGAATTTTTAAGAATTTTTGAAATATTATTGGAATTTAGAAAAAATTTAAATATTTGATATTATTCTAATTTTTGGAATATTTTTGGAATTTTGAAAAAGTTTGGTTTTATTTAATTTAACAATATTTTTGGAATTTTGATTATAATTTTCCGGCAACGTATTGATGTTTCGTGTTAGTTTTGTAATAAATTTTTAAACAGAGATAAAAAATACTAGTACTTTAACAAAGAGTTTTGTTTGATATACATCGCTGCCCAAAACTAAAAACCATGTCCTCATAAAAGTTTTTTGCCGAAAACTATATCAAAATCCTTAACCCAGACCGAAGTCTTGATATCTCAGAGCTGTGAGATTTCAGCCCCTCCATATTTTTAATTTACTTTTTGATGGTCAAATAAAAAGATAGATTATGTCGTCGAATATAATCACATCTAATCTCAAATGTGAGCATGTGAGCATAATCGAGTAAAAAAATTTAGTAAAAATATTCCTTTTTTTTTTTTAAATTTTTATAAAATGTTGAAAATTACTTACAATTGATAAAAATTACTTTAGCTTTTTCGAAGATTTTTCGTCTAAAAATATTAGAGAACGTAGAGTAATCCAAATCGAATTAAATAAAACAGAGTGCAAGACTCATTTGAGCACAGTTGGACATGAGTTCTATATGGTATTTGCCTGGCGTGTATTGTTATTTTTCCGTTATGCCATTCTCGTAATTAAGAGTTAAACCGTTTTCTAAAAAGAAGCGTTGATTGGTCTAATTTTCAGAAATCTTCTATCCGTACCCACTACCCAGACAAGTGACTATAAAGCCATGAGAAAATAAGGCATTGTCTGACTAGTTTTAATATAAAATCTGCATGTTGTATTATTTCCTGTTAACTTCAATTTTACGGTGCTCTTTCGATAATCGCATCGATCACTTTGTAATCTATATAGGAGGTTGCATAATGTAAACCACTGTAGACGTTGTTCTGAAGGCATTTAAAATACATAGGCAAGTTTTTGCACAGCGTTCAGTTTCCAGGTTCTTGGCCAAATTTTCTTACAGATATCTTCTATATTGTCACTTTTCAATATAACAGCGAAATCTTCTATTAAAACGTTTACTTTTTAAGGTCTACCATTATTTGCCACAGCAGGCGAAATAAAAGATCCCCGTGGGATTTCTACACATTACTCTTACATGAATTTCACCGATACTCTTCGATTAAATGAACAGGCAGGCATCCATATTTAAAAACCCTCAATCGATTATACATATTTTGGAACGAACAACAAAGTGTTAGAATAAAGGGTTCAAAACCCTAAAACTACTTTTATCGTATTTTTAGCTTATATGCTACAGGGAGTGAATATTATTTGATTTTTGTTTTTTAATAAAATGTGTTGTGTACTAGGAATTACGATATGTGTCACTCACAACTCGATACAAAAACCTTTTAGGACCCAGGTCTCACAAGAATATACGTTCTAAGGTGTTCTAAGGACCAAGACCAAAACTCAAATTGGGGTGCCAATCATCAAAAAATGTTTCATAACTAAGATTGAGGAGCTACCGTTGACTAAATACAGTTCATCCGGTAGCATCCCTAAGATATCTTGGATATCACAAGCCTCACTTTTTTTTCAAGGGTATATAACTCAATGAACTCGCATGTGAATAGCAGGGACTGCAGTACGCGGGGTTGCCACACCCGGAGATCAAAAATTTAAAAGAATTTAAATCACTAAAAACTGATCCCTCCAGCGGAAATTGCCAATTTACGAGTGTCAACTGAAACACCATCTTCGTATAAGTGTTGATCGATTACTTCCACTTTAGCTATAATTTTTGTCACCCGACCGGAAGTAACAACTCTATTAATTTCATATAATTTTAAAGATGAAATCATAATTAAAGTTTTGTTTTAAAGTTATGAAAGTATGTACGGCTAAATTCTTATCTTAGACAAGGTGCGATTTCCTTGGTAATTTAATTGTATTTCCAACAAAAATAAATATGACACAACTTGTATAATGTCGTACAGTTACTATTGCATACATGTATCATAATATTTTAATTTAGCTCATTACAATAACCTTCAGTCGATTTTTTATTGTTATAATTTAAAAGTTATAAATAAAATTAAATGATGAAATGACAGTTGGATAATTTTTTGTTTTTGTAAAATTAAATAATAAAATTATATTTTCCGGTAAATCTGTGGCTGGCTTGAAAGAGCTAAGAACTAAGAAACGTGACGAATATTATGTAGCAGGTGGTATATATGTATGACATATGGATGGACATGTTTTGTATTTGCCTATGACCGGAATTATTTCCCTCTAGCGTTTCAATGGTTTCTCTCCCCTCTCATGCTCTTTCTATCTTTATATTATATTAATGACTCTAAATAATCTCAAGTAATAGATTATTGTAACATATGCGATAAGATCTTAGCCAAGCCCTGTTGCTACTTTGTTCCATGGTTTAGGTTGTTTTCAATAATAAATCTTTGATATTACCCATGAAGCCAGGGTTAACAAATACTTATCAATCCGCATAAAAATATTGCTAAATCTCATTTATCCAATAAATTTTCTGCAACTTGTAACAATAAAGAAATTACTTATTATATCTTCAATAAAATTAATTTTAATACTAAATCCGTTACTCATTCTTTTTAATTCAGATTTTTTTTATAATGTTACTTGTTTTTAAAACCTTCAATAACGGTAACGGTTGATTGCATTTCAATCAAATATGATTCTAATTTAATTTATTTCTTTTAGAAAAAAAATTCTTTTAATTTATGATGTTATTTGTAAGATTTATTACGACAGTAAACTAATAACAACAAACATTTGGAAATATTTATTTCACAAATCACTTGTTTCTTATTATCTTGATGAATGATTTTGAACCGTTTCGAATATGTAGAAATTAAAGTTTTCTTATTAGTTTTTTGTTTCAGATAATGATTGAAGTATCTCATATTGATACAACGCTTGATACTTGGCAAGAAACACGTGAAATCAGCCAAAAACATGCAATTTTGGAAATGAGGTTTTAATTTTGTATATTTAGGTATTGGAATTCGTTGACATCAATAAAAAAAATTTTCTGCGTTTTAGTTTTTTTTTATTTTAGCCCTGTCTTTAGATACAGGGTGATGAAAAATCAATAAATTGCTCGACCCTTGTGTCTTGAAATGGCTCTACAGTCAAAACTACTGATCCGATTTTAATGAATGCTTCCGAATGTTATATAGCTCAAAATGTAGGTATTGAACAGAGCTAATCAAAATAATAATTCACATTATATGACCTTGAACATTTTCTTTTAGAAAAATAACGGTAAAAAGTTCACAATCGATTTTCTAGAAATGCGTATTTTTAAAATTTTTGATTTTTGTAAATTAACATTTTTTAAAATTTTCAGGAAGGGAAAATTTTTTGTTTTTTTTATTAATTTTATTGCAACACGCCTTAAAATTTTTCATCATAAGAAAAAGTGGAGTTAAAAAAATGAAATAAATTTTACAAAAAGTTATTTGAGTTTCTTAATGTAGCAAAATTCATCAGCCACCCTGTATAAAAATAAAAAGAATTTTTCTACGATTCTGTATCATTTGAATGACTACAAAATAGCATGTGAGTGGCATTTTCATGCAACATTACACGTAAAGGACCTTGTGATGGAATTGGAGGAACAGTAAAAAGGTAAGCAGCTAGAGTGAGTCTTAAGAAGAATACGAGAAAGTTATATCAACACCTCTGGAGTTTTATAACTACGCAGCTGCTCCAGGCACTTTTCAAGATAACATGCATTTTTGCTATGTAACGGCGGCAGGTTACATTGAAAAACGAAATCAACTAACTGATAGCGCCAATTTAAAAACAATTCCTGGAACACGAGGATATCACTCATATATTTCTGCAAATGGTCTTAGCTAGACGTTATTCTAACTCTAATGAATTTAGTAATGTAAAATTAAATAAATGACAAAAAATTTGTAAAACATTTAGAGTTAAAATTAAAAATTTATTATAAAAACATATATGTATATCCAAAAAAAATTGTTCATTTTTTTAACTCCACTTTTACTTATGATGAAAAATTTTAAGGCGTGTTGCAATAAAATTAATAAAAAAACAAAAAATTTTCCCCTCCTGAAAATTTCATAAAATGTTAGTAACATGTGTAATGTGTATATACTCGAAGCCGTACCATATGTTTATTCACATGATGGTGTCCTGTTAGTAGTCCCACCATGAGCCTGCAGTCCGACCGTGTCAAATTTAACAGAAATTCGGTGGTTTGCCGGCTCAACTCTGAAGTCAACATCGTGGAGATCGATAGAGAAACTGTTCGACTATCGTTCTTATCCTACCTTTCGAAATATCGATTGCTGGTTCAGGACTTATGAGCTTCTCTGCAAACTCATTAGCTTTTTCCCTTGCCTTGGTATCCATGGTATCCATGGTATCTTGCTGTTCTTGAGCCTGAGATAATTCAAGGACCTAGAATATTCTTCCACTATTTTTGACTAAATAATGTAGTTGTCCAGAGCTTTTAAAGCAGCCTGGCTATCAGTAAAATATAAATGACCTTGCAAGACCGCTTAAGCTCCGTCACCTCTACGGTCCGTCCTATCCGAGTTTGATCTCATGACAACTATTTCACAAACCTTTCTATTTGAATCTTTCTATCTATGAAAACCAACTATATTGGGGATAGTTTGATTGTTCTGGGTTCTACAGTTTTAGAGCCAAAAATCTTAGTTCTGACACTGAAAAGTCCGGGCATAAGCAAAAATTTGATCAGACTTCTCCTTTTCGACAAGACAACACCGACAGAAACGACTTTAACTAAGTCCCATAGTAAAAAGATGTTTATTTAGATGTATATGTCCTGTTAGGACACCAACCATAGAGAAAATTAACATTTTTTTCTAAAATTCTGATAAACATCTTACTTTGCCTGCCTGTTGATGACGCATTCCACAATACCTTCATCCTGAGGTTCGCATTCCCCTTTATTAAAGACAAGCAAACGTTTTTGGTAACCCTAAGGGTGCTGGACCTAAATATTTTGACCGCTCCATCCCTTGCAAGTTCATTCAATTTTACGTTGTTCGGAATGTCACTATTACATGAAATCCATCGCAGTGTGATATTGTTGAGTTGCGCTATGCTCCAAAGACGCAATTACGCAATTTCTGGGCTCCATCCAGTACACTCGTGTCGAAGACCATATTCTACAGAGTTAGACCAATAATAGATCTGTGCGAAACACCTCTTATATTGGTCTTCTGGCCATTTATACGAATCCCAACCTTAGTATTGATTTTATCAATTATTGGTTTCCTTGTTGTCACCAAGAAATCCGTTTGCTTCCTGGGAGTTGTTATTTCAGGTAGTTCATGATCAGTCAATCCCGCGCTTGATATTGTAATTACACGACCAATTTTTCACTCAAATATTAAATCTAAAGCAGCCATTAGACAATTAGCAAGTAGGAACTACATTTTTCCAAAATAATTGAATAACTGACACTTCAATTCGATCAAGACAGAAGACTTTACACGTTACAAACTCAAAACATCTAGTTAAGTCACGAGTTTTTTTAACTTAAGAATTATAAAGGACCAGATGTCGCTATAGAATCCACACTTGTTCGTCTCATCGTGCAGTTAATTTTTTTACCCTAATCATGACAAGCGTTGAAATATTTTAGCAATGACAGAAAAACAAATTAAACCGGAAACTCAGAATATTGCTGTTGATACCTCAACAGATAAAAATATATCAACCAACCCAGCGGAAATCAATAATACATAATAATGCATAATAGTGCAAAATTGCATTATTATATTTAATTAATTTTCTTTATATTAACCTGATATAATTGTTAACGCAGCAAAAATTGCTTATTTAAAGAAAATGAATTACCATAAATAAATAAGAATTATTTTAACATTAAAACTTTAACGTTATTTTTCTTCATCATACAAATCTTCCAGTAAAGCTAACTGTCCAGCACCCACCAGTGAAAAGCGGGTTAGTTATTACTGAAGGATTGTACATGGTCCTTCGAGTCTTCAAGTAAAATAAAGTGACCAGAGAGAACAACAGTCATTAAGATCAGTTAAACATAAACAACAATGGATACAAAAGCTCTGTTCGACCAACAAGCAGAGACAGCTGAAAATCTTAAACAGCTGGTTACAAACTACAAGAAGGATGGGAAAGAAAGAAAAACATATGACTATTGTGAGAGAAAAAAACTTACAGTACAAAGGCTGTATCTGGAGTATCAACGGGTGGACGAAATACTAAGAACCACTAAAGGAGTTGATACGAAGCATCCTTACTTCAAGGAACATCGGCTGAAGGTTCACCAATCATACGAATACATAATGGGTGAACTAAAACAACAACAATCAGTGCCAACAGTCGTAGTAACCAACAACCTAGATGAAGATCAGCAGAATGCCGGTGCCGTTAGTAATCCAGAAAACTCTGTTCCAGATAAACTACCAGCATCAACAACTTTTTCAAGTGGTTTATCAATAGGAACAAAAGATTTGCCAGAATCATTCTTAGCAAGAAAACAAGAGATAATGAAAACACAACTTATTCGGAATTTAAGAGGAATTCGAGACGCTATTAATTTACAAAAACCAAAAGAACTTTTATCAATAAAACAAAAACAGATCGAATCTACCATGGAAAAACTTGAACTTATTCACCATGAAATAATTATGTCTTTAGAAAAGGAAGACAATGCAGGATATGTAAACCAACAAGCTATCTACGAATCTATTACTGATGAAGCAGAAGAAACATTAACTCTTCTGCAGCAATACATTAGTAGAAATAAGGTGAATATAGAAATAAACGAATCAAAAATCGATATTAAGCTTCCACAAATCGATTTTCCTCGTTTTTATGGAGAATACAGCAAGTGGTCATCATTTTACGATCAATTTAAAAGATTCATTCATGAAAATCCTAAATTGACTACAACTTATAAGATGTCTTTACTGAAATCCTACATAGGTGGTGATGCAGCCAAAATTATCAGTCATTTGGAAACAACTGAGCAAAACTACAACACAGCTTGGGAAATTCTGGTAGCGAGATATAACAACAAAAGGTTATTGATAACAAAATACGTAAACACAATTTTATCTCTACCAGTTATTAACACAGAATCGGCTGCAGCTATCAGAAATCTGCATGATACATTAAGAGAATGTTTACATGCAATAAACAACTTTGGAACAGATACTAGTTCTTGGAATGCAATTGTCATTCCAATAATCACCAAAAAAATGGATTCCGAAACTCTTAGATTATATGAAACAACACTCGCTAATCCTAGAGAAATTCAAACATTGGACGAATTTCTGAAATTTCTAGAGGGACGATTTCAATCACTTGAAGCTATCTCCAACTCTAGAATAGCATCAAAAAGTATCATCCAAAGCAGCAACAACCGCAACATTGGCTATTCAAACGCTTCAAATAATAATAGCAATTCATCGACTAACAGTAAAGTAAAAGGGTTTCATGCTGTAAATTCAAACGTCAACAGTTGCCAACAATGCAGTGGAAGTCATCATATTGGGCAATGTCCAGCTTTTAATAAACTATCAACAATTGAAAGAACACAGCTGGTGAATTTATTGAAATTATGCAGAAAATGTCTTACCGTGCACCAGAACAACGGCTACTGTAAATCTGCAATAAAATGTACGAAATGCATGGGAAATCATCACATACTTCTACATACAGATAAATCACAAAATGAAATAAAGTCATCCAATTCCCAAGCCGTTAGTGCATCTAACTTAAAAACGTTTATGTCACTTCGTCAGAATGAACAACAGTCCGGTACGCTACTTGGAACGGCACTTGTTCAAGTTTGTAATCAAAATAATATTCAACCCAAATATCTTCGAGTATTAATAGATCCTGGGTCTCAAGCAACGTTTATAACAACAAAGGCGGCAAATGAATTGAAGATACAAGGACACCAAACGTTTGTTGAAGTAACTGGAGTTGCGGGAGCTAATGCTGGAATTGTACGAAAATCTGTGAATCTAGAACTACAACCTAGATTCCCATCTGCATTTAAGATGAAAATTAACGCTTTGGTTCTTGATGTTCTCACTACCATCCTTCCAGAACAACATATAGATGATAGAGAGTGGAATCATTTAAGCAATCTTATGTGGGCTGACCCAACTTATTACAAACCAGGTCCTATCGATGTGCTGTTAGGGGCAAATCATTACTCGGAAATCATACTAGATGGCATAATTAAAGGTAATACATCAGAACCGATGGCTCAACAAACAGAATTTGGTTGGATAGTATCAGGAAGGTATGGCAGCTCTAACCAAGGCCAAATCAAATCAATGGTTACATCTATAGAAATAGACAACCAATTAAAGAAATTCTGGGAGATCGAAGAAGTGGTACCCAAACGAACTCTTACAACAGAAGAACAAAAATGTGAAGAGCATTATAAATCAACACATAATTTAGGACTGGATGGTCGATACATCGTTCGTATTCCGTTTAAAGAAGATTACAAACCTTTGGGAGCATCTATCAACAGAGCCTTTGCACGACTTCTACAGCTAGAGAAACGATTCGAATTGTGTTCAGAATTTAAAAGATCTTACAAGGATTGCATGCAAGAATACATTCAGCTAGGACACATGCAACCAGTTACATCCAACAACAACGGATCGTATTATATTCCTCATCATGCTGTTATTAAAGAAAACAGCTCAACAACAAAATTACGAGTTGTTTTTGATGCCTCTGCTAAAACTACTAACGGTGTCAGCCATAATGACAACCAAATGACTGGGCCGACAATCCAACAAGATTTATTATCTATACTATTGAGATGGCGTAAACATAAATACGTGTATGGTGCCGATATTGAAAAAATGTATCGACAAATTAAAATTCATGAAGATGATCAGCATTTCCAGAGATTATTGTGGCGCAATTCACCTACAGAAAAGGTTCAAGAATACCAACTTACGACAGTTACGTTTGGAACAACCTCTGCACCATACTTAGCCATCCGAACACTTCAACAGATTGCATACGATAACGAATTTAGATATCCATTAGCTTCGGAAATCATTCTCAATGATTTTTATGTTGATGATCTACTCTCTGGTAACGAAACAATCGAAGAAGCACTTATAACTCAACAGCAGCTTCTTGATTCTTTAAGCAGTGGCGGATTTAACCTTAGGAAATGGTTTGGAAATCACCCTAGTATTTTATCAAACATACCAATTGAGTTTCAAGAAACAAAATCATATCAGATAAAACTCGATGATACAATAAAAACGCTTGGAATAAGTTGGAACCCAACAACAGATACTTTTGAATTCAAGGTAACGATTCCGGATACAGAAATTATTACAACTAAACGAAAATTTCTTTCGGAAGCATCAAAACTGTTTGATCCTCTTGGATGGCTTTCTCCTACAATCATTCAAGCCAAAATACTCCTCCAACAACTATGGTTGACTGGTGTTAGTTGGGATCAACCACTGCCAGATAATGTAAATTCTAAATGGATTCTTTACAAACAGACATTACCTGCGCTAGAAAAACTGAAAATTCCGAGATGGGTCAATAACTTAAAATGTAATACACCTGAGTTACATGGTTTCTGTGATGCGTCAGAACTTGCATACGCAGTATATTTTTCAACCAAAGATGAGAAGGGATTAAAAACATTCACCTTACTAACAGCTAAGACTAAGGTGGCGCCAATAAAAACAAAAATCACTCTTCCTAAATTAGAACTATGTGGAGCGTTGCTATTAGCCAAATTGTTACGAAATGTAGAACAAGCAATGCAAATTTCAAATATAAAAACATATGCATGGAGTGATTCCACGATTGCATTAGCCTGGATAAGAGGTAGTCCAATGAGATGGAAAACTTTCGTTGCCAATCGAGTAACTGAAATACAACAACTTACTGATGCTTCACAATGGAACCACGTTAAAACAGAAGACAACCCAGCAGATTGTGCTACTAGAGGAATTGATCCAGATAAATTAAGTGAACATCATTTATGGTGGAACGGACCAAATTGGTTAAAGGAAAATCAAGAAAAATGGCCAAAATTAACAACTGAATTAAAAATTGAAGATATTCCAGATACAAAAAGAACTGTGCTAACTACGATGATGACAACTGATCCATATAGTCTTCTTTGTACAAGATACTCTAAATTAATAAAACTACAACGAGTTATAGCATACTGTCAGCGATTTGTAAACCGCCTTAGAAAAAAACAGTATCCGACGTCTCTAACCCTAACAACGATAGAGATGGAGGAAGCTTTGCAGCGGATCGTAATAACAGTCCAATCTAAAAACTTTCATGAAGAAATATCACAACTAAAAACTAAAACGCATATCTCAAGTAAGAGTAAAATTCTTTCTTTGAGTCCGTTTCTAAACCAACAAGGTATACTACGGGTAGGAGGTAGATTACAAAATTCAACGAAATTCATTTAACGAAAAACATCCGATTATTTTACCCAAAAAACATCCAGTAACCGAGCTAATAATAACGAATGCTCATTTAACAACTTTGCATGGAGGAGCGCAGCTAACGTTATCTTACATCCGAAAGCGTTTTTGGATTATTAATGCAAAAAGCTGTGTTCAGAATTCAATTCATAAATGCGTAAAATGCCACAGATTCAAAGCTAAGGCCAATCAGCAAATAATGGGTAATCTACCATCATCAAGAATTGTTCCTTCTCGACCATTTTTAAAAACAGGAGTAGATTATGCGGGGCCTCTTAACATTCGAACAACAAAAGGAAGAGGACATAAATCATACAAAGGCTACATGGCACTTTTTGTGTGTATGGCTACAAAGGCAGTCCATATTGAAGTCGTAAGTGATCTTACATCACAAGGATTCATTGCAGCATACAAGAGATTTACATCACGGCGTGGACTATGCACTGATATTTACAGTGACAATGGCACAAATTTCGTTGGCGCCAGTGCTGAGCTCAACAAAAGAAAAAAATTAACTATGCAACAACTTAATCCTGAATTTGAAGAGCTTCTCTCCAAAGACAACACTACTTGGCATTTTATACCACCTCGTGCCGCACAGTTTGGTGGTCTATGGGAAGCAGGAGTCAAATCAATGAAGTATCATTTAAAAAGAGTGATAGGGGAAACAACATTAACCTTTGAAGAATTAACAACGTTACTCACTCAAATAGAAGCGTGCATGAATTCACGACCATTATCACCGTTGACATCTGATCCAAGTGATCTATCAGTTTTAACGCCTGGACATTTTTTGATTGGCGATTCCTTAATTTCACCGCCAGATCCAAATATAGGAGTATCTAACCTAAATGGTCTTAAGCGATGGAGATTGGTTGAAGCAATGAAACAACATTTTTGGAAGAAATGGTCCAAGGACTATTTATCAACTCTGCAACAAAGGTCTAAATGGAATAAAACTGAAACTAACTTAAATATCGGGGAATTAGTTTTGGTAATAGATGATCAACTGCCACCAACAAAATGGATGACGGCCAGAGTAGTAGAAGTACATCCAGGACTAGATAACAAGGTGCGAGTGGCGACAGTTTGTGGCCCGGGGAAGGTCATTCTGAAAAGGGCCTATATCTAAATTATCACGCCTACCTATTGAAAAAGTAGATATTAATGATGATACGAATCTACAACAAAAAGGAAACAACGAAAAGAAGTCTGAAGAGCACAAAACTACCACCAATACTAGATGTACAAGAAGGAACACGGCACCATGCAAAATAAGCAGTAACCACTATATGTTTACAATGTTTATGATATTTGCAATCCTTTGTCCTGGTCAAGCAGCAAACATAAGTTTCGAAAATAATCAGTGTGAGGTTCACAAACTGAACAACCAACCAGGAATTATCTTTGAAAAATTAGGTAAAATGTGGTTCACCAACAATAATTGGAACATAATTGTCTATTTAAATTTGTCAACCTACGAGCAAGAACTAAATATTTTTCACCGCTGTTTGGAAAAAATAAGCCAAATATGCAAGCAAACCAATATTTCAAATTGTAATCAAACATATCAACAGTTTGATCACATGCTAACGGAAATAGTACAGCACGACCAGTTGATCAGACATCCAACTCATCATCGAGAAAAAAGAGGTTTGATCAATGTCATTGGTCGAATAGAACATGAATTATTTGGAGTAATGGATGATCGGGATGCTAATCACTACAAACAACAAATAAAACTACTTCAAATGAATGAAAATCACTTACTCCAGCTGCAGAAAAATCAAACATCAATTGCGGAATCCACCTTGAACATATTAAAAAGACAAGAGGCTGATATAAACAACCATTGGTTACAATTCAAAGAGCAATCTCAATTAGTTTTGGAAGGAATAAATCATGAAACAACATTTATCAAAATGTCTTTATACACAACGCTTCTAATGGTTAATTTCCGAAATAGGCAAACAACACTTATACAAGTGTTGACAAACACACATTCCATAATGGCAAAAACTTCTATCTTAACAACAGAACAATTGCAGAAAGAACTATCATATATTAATGAAAATATACCAAAGGGACAACAAATACCATGGCCAAACAGAAAACACAACATCCTTCACATGTATCGTGTGTTAACAGTCACAGCAAGAACAATTGAAAATCTGCTAATTGTCAACTTCAATCTTCCATTAGCAGACAACATGCTCCATAATATGTACAAACTCACCGCTTTTCCAATGAATACATTTAATGAATCTAAAGCAATTGTACCAAAAGGAGAGATTCTCATCACAGGCTTACACATGGACCAATACTATTTTATGTCAACCACGGATTTGGATAAGTGCTTTGCAGCAAGCTCAGAAGAGTTTTTATGTAAGCAAACACATCCAATTCATACAACTGATCCTACAAAATCGTGTGAACTATCAATACTCTACTGGAACAAAATCAACAAATACTGTAACGTTCAAAAAGCAAAAGCTGTTGATAGTTGGTGCCAATTAAAGAACAACACTTGGTTGTTTGCATTAAGCAATGAAACCAATCTTCGGATCATATGCAAAGAAGAACAATTTATGATCCATCTAAACGGAAGCGGAAAACTTATACTGAAACCAAGGTGCGTGGCAAAGAGTGAAAAAATATTGTTACAATCCCAGGGATCATACAACAGTACCATCTACTCAGTAATTTTGAATCAAATGGATTTTGATGATGAAGTCGGGTTTAACAACTTTAGTCAACTTTTGAATTACTCCATCAATAACAGTATTCTTCAAGAAGTGAGAATCGCAGAAAATTCTATTAATACAGTAAAATATCAAGAAGCCTTACCTTTCTTGCAAAGGCCATCAGTTCATGATGTTCATCATTATTTTATTTTGTATGGACTAATTGTGTCCATTGCAATTATTATAATTATCAAATATCGATGCAGTAAAGCGGTTAATGGAATTCCTGCAGCCCAGCAACTAGAAGTATAACAGTATACAGCTGGGCCCCGGAGTATGTTGATACCTCAACAGATAAAAATATATCAACCAACCCAGCGGAAATCAATAATACATAATAATGCATAATAGTGCAAAATTGCATTATTATATTTAATTAATTTTCTTTATATTAACTTGATATAATTGTTAACGCAGCAAAAATTGCTTATTTAAAGAAAATGAATTACCATAAATAAATAAGAATTATTTTAACATTAAAACTTTAACGTTATTTTTCTTCATCATACAAATCTTCCAGTAAAGCTAACTGTCCAGCACCCACCAGTGAAAAGCGGGTTAGTTATTACTGAAGGATTGTACAATTGCCATCAAATTATAAAATAGTAAGCTTAGGTAAGATAATGATCTATTAGTAACAACATACTGGAGCCCGCATTATGCAATTTGACGCTCTCGTAAAAAAAATGTGACCGAATTCAATTATGCAACAACACCGAGAAAACCAAATTTTTAACAATATCAACGAACATATTGTTACGAAGGTGTTGTAACCGTAAAAATTAATTTGGCCCGCAAACCGATCAATACAACTTATTGTCTTTTTACTCTTATATTTCTTAACCCTGTTTGCAATGATTTTGTTTTCATCGATTGCTGTCTCATTTTGATATGTTCTTGATTCATAATTTTTTTGTTATATGTACATGGACATTTTGTGCAGTACAGTTCCGTGAATATATTCAAAACTTATTGTTTGTAATTTGAAATATAATTCGATTTTTTTAAATTTAAATTCTAAACAAGTGTTTAATTTAATTAAAATTTGTGTAGTTATTAGCTTTATTAAATGAACATAATGAGAAAAATTGAATCTGTTTTTAGTCAAATTTAGTGAAATTTTTGTGAGTTTTTTCTATTATTCGTGTAGTTTAGTTTATAGTAAAATAAAAATTTAGTCAAATATAGAAAACTTAAATAATTTTGTACTTAGAAAATTTTTACAGTGGTAGCCATATTTTAGTCAGTTCGTGAATTTGCTATGTTCTGAAAGACAATACCAAAACATTGAAATATATATTATCTCTGAAAGCCAAGCAGCACCCTTGGCACTAAAATCTACGCGCTTTGATTCAAAACTGGTATGGGAATGCTACCAAAATCTACTAAACGTCTCCTGAAATAATAGAGTCACACTTGTGTGGGCACCCAGCCACACAGGAATACAAGGAAATGCTATTGCTGACGCTTTAGCAAAGCAAGGTGCCAATAAAGGAATGGCCAAGAGTTCGCTCAAAAGCAGAACCAAAACATGGGAACAGGAACAAAATGCTAAATTATGGAGAAGCAGGGAGGGACTAGTACACTCCAAGAAGTTTCTAGGCAAACTCCCTGTTTCATCCTTAAAAACAATCGACTTTAACAAAGAGTCTCTAATAATTTTAACTTGACGCGTTCCTGGACATGAGCCTTTAAACCACCATCTTAACAAAATGGACATTGTTGTTTCCGACAGGAGTAGATTCTGCTACTCGGACGAGGAAACGATGGAACACGTCATCTGCAGCTGTCCTGAACTCTCTTGATACAATTAACTTGGTCATAGAAGACTAACACTTCCACTACCACAAAACAGTGACGTTATATTAGCTAATTAATTTGATTAAAAGTCTCAACTTGGATTACAGAATACAACCAGTAACGACACAGACGACGACTGACTAATAACACAATCAGGGTAAGCACAATAGACCTTCAGGTCGCATTGCTACTTGAACTGCAAGTCTCATAACCGTAATGTAAATTTACACTTTAAAAAGCATTAATACGACATCTGCTAATTTTTAGAATTACAAGCGTAATTAGTTTAATGTTTAGAATTACAAGCGTACAAATGACAGCCACTTCTCATAGAATTGTGTTAACTTTCAGGTTGAAGGTCTTAAGAACAATCAATACTCTAAATAGTTTTCGAACTAACAATGAACTCCACCTCTTACAGGGCTCGGCTTAATCTTCATCAACTGATCTAAAACTATCCCAACAAAACCTTATCGAAGAGGTAGACAAAAACAACGTTAGTTTGATGACATCAGTTAAAACCTTCTAAATCATTGCAACACCAAAAAAAAAAAAACTTTATTTGTACAGACAGACAGTAAAAAACATTAACTATTTAATTTACCTGATTCAACAGAGTAAAGTTGTTGCATGGCATTTGATGACTTACCTGAAAGAAAAAAAAATGAAAATAGATAAACTAAGCATAAATCATAAATAATTATATATTATACTAAAAACAACAACTCGATTTAGGTACTCAATATTTGTGCTCACATTTTCCTATTTATGATTACAAATAACATCAAAATCTCAAAATAGCAAAATAAAAAACCAAGTCTTAAAATAAAATTCAAGACATAGATTAAATGCTAAAAATATAAAAAAAATTATTATATTGTACCTTGAATTTACAAAGTACGCGTAGATTACAATAACAATTTTTTGTTTATTATATTGTGTCGTTTTAGTTGTAATATCATATTCGCATAAATTTAAAATTATCAAGTAAATAGGAATTGAATAATGAATGATTTATTTGACATCGAGCGATTTGCGTCTAGGTAGTTAAGTTACATTACATTATGAATATTTTTTATGATGTTCGTTTTTCTTTCTCTCAAAAAAAAAAATTACAAAACATAAAAATAAAACTTTAATTAGTCAAAACTAAATTGATAGAAATGTAATCAACCGTTATAACGAAGGTTAAAATTAAACCAACAACAGAAAACTAATAATAAAACAAAATACATAGTTATTTATTATGTATATAAGAAAATCTTAAACCAAACATAATAACAAATAACAAAAAAAAAAAATCAAGAATAACGGAAATAGTAAAATGTTTCAATCGGATATTTCAAAATTTCCAATTTGCTTTTAAAATTTAATTCGATCTTTGATTTTTTAAAACATAAAATTTATATTTAACAAAAACATCTACATTGATAATAAATAACTATATATTAGTATTAGTTTAATATTTTTAATTAATTTCATCATGACAATATAAAAAAACAAACCAACATTATTCTTCTCATTATTGTGTTTTGGTTTTTATGTAAATAATTTATTAGGGATCATCAAAAAGTTATTTGTTTTTGTAATTTTCGTGATTAGTGGGGATAACCCACTCTTTCCGGGGCGCTAGGTCGCATTATTTCGACACTATTTAGTTTCATAAACATTTTGTTCATTGTGTATCCAAGAGCTTACAAAGTGCATTTCAAAACAAATCACCGTTACAAACAATCAACTATTATTATTGATAAGTTCTCATATTTATACATATTCAAAAAATTATTTATTTTTGTATTGATTTGTATACAATTTTTATTTACATTTTATCATTTGCAACCAAAATCTTATAGAATCATCTTTTTCTTAATATGTATACACTTTTCATTCTAACACCAAACATATACAAATAATAAGAGAAAAAAAAAGTACAAAACAAAACTGGTCTGGATATATTTAAAGAGTGAGTATATATTTCATTAATTTAATTTAATCAGAGGTAGAAAACGTAGTTTCTGTTTTTGGCTCTGTTTTGGTCATGTAATTACGATTGAGTTTTTGAAAAATTACAGGGTAGCTCAATTTTATTTGTCATGTTATCAAATTGTATTAATTTTTATAGTAAAACTGTTAATGCAAATATGTTATTTGAATTTTCGTACAATTTTATTTTTAGATTTTATTTGAATTGTATTTGTATGTCAAATACAAACACCCATCCCTCGATTTACACGAGTCTCGAGTTACACGTGTCTCGATTCACGCAGTTTCCGCAATAAAACGCAATCATTGTAAATTTCAAAAACAAAAGTGATTGAAATAGATCATTCAAATGTGTACTTCACTCATGTGCGGTTGAATTAAGATCTGCAATTAGCCAGAAATTTGCAAACCTGCTTTATGAACATCGAACCTGAGGCAAAACGAGCACTGAAATTTCAAAGAAGAATTAAAAATGAACTCATGCAGTATGAAAAAGTTTATAAAGAAATGCGTCAAAGAAAACAAATGTTGATTTCTAATTATGCTACGATTTCTAATACAAATTCTATACTCATTCCTGAAGTTCAACTACAGTTGATAAGTGTCAAACTCCAATAACACAGACCACCGCCATTGATGAAATATTTATAAATTATTAGGATAGTGATGAAGTAAAAGGACCAAAGAAAAAGTAAAAGGAAGTAAAAGGACCAAATCGAATCATCGATTTCGAAACTTCTGAAGAAGTAAATTTTCTGACTTAATTTAAGCAAAAAACTCGGCCTCCTAAATAGATGCAAACAATTTTTCACTCCATACCAATTGCTCCATGTTTATAAGTCTTATATTCGTCCCTGCATGGAGTACTGTTGTCAAGTTTGTGGTGCTGCTTCTGTTTCCATCTTGGCCCTTTTGGACTCTGTTCAAAAGCGGGCTATACGAATTGTGGGTGATCGAGCTTTGACATCCAAACTTGATTCCCTACAACATGGTCGCACTGTTGGTGACCTCGTTGTTTTTACAAATATCATCATAAACAGTGCTCAGATGAAATTAGCAGCATAATGCCTCAAACTTATTCTTACCCCCGCTCCACTCGGCAATCGGCTACTGCAACCAGTCAAAAGGTCGAGATCGCACGCTGTCATACTGGCAGAACGCAGAAAGACTTCTTTGTCCGAACTGCATACAAATGGAATAGTTTGCCGGAATCCTTAGTCTCAGGTGGCTTCAATCCGCAGAGGTTTAAAAAAGGCGTTCATCAATACCTTGGAACGCAAGTTGTTGTGGGACCCAGGTCTTAAAAGGTATTTATGTGTTGTTGTGACACATATTCTAAACCCTATAACACAACACCTTTTATTAAAAAAAAATAATAATAATTTTTTCTCTGGTGATTACATCCCATGAAGCGATTTTGCCGTCTGTACAATCCGCTCCCATTCATCTCGTTCAATAACTATTTGACCCCATTTACAAAATCCTATTTCTTGGTTATGTCATCATTCCAGTGTTGTCTGGGTCTTTCTCTCCGACAAAGACTAGCTGGTTGTTTTTGAAGGGACACTTTTATCATTCTTCCTATTGGAGCCCTCTTTATATGACCAAACCATTTAATCCAGTTAGATTTAATAAATATGATATGATTACATCGCAGAATCAAAGGAGCTGTGTGATTTCATAATTCATTCGATTCCATACTGTTTTTTAGCAACTCTACATAAATCATAAATTACATGACCTTTGTTTCGAATGTTGATGAAATTTAAAGTTTTCTACTAAAAGGCTTAAAATAAAGGAATTTAAAAATTCCAGGAGATATATATGTTTCTGGATATTGTTAAAAGTACCGTTTTGCCTGTGCCGATGTATAATCCAAGTCGCTTAGCATTGCTTTCAATCTGTGAGACACTATCTTTGATATCACTTGGTATAGGTCCCCGAATAAAGCAATTGCATCTGCATAGTCAAGAATTTGACTATATTTGTGTCTCGATTCGGGTTTTTCCTATTTCGTATTCAAGCGCCAAATAAACTCGTACGGACGCGAGTGTATCACTTTGTTGAACACTTGTTATTCTCTTAAAGAGGTCAGAAACTGACCCTTCGATTATTATTCTGCAATTTGGATCCCAATGTTGTGAGTATACACCGAGACAAGTTTCTCTGGGATACCATGGCTTAAGAGCGCAAAAAAAAATTATCGTGGATGATACTATCGTATGCTTGTTTGAAATCAAAGTGGAGCTGGTGAATGATGCTGATGTTGTACTCCCAACATATTTTCCTAGGTTGCAAGAATCGGGTCGATATTTTACAAATATCGTCATCAGCAGTGCTCAGATGGAATCAGCGGCATCATGCCTCAAACTTATTCTTACCCCCGTTCCACTCGGAAATCGGCTGCCGCAACCGGTAAAACGGTAAAGATCCCGCGGTCATACTGGCAGATCGCAGAGAGACTTCTTTGTCCGAACTGCGTACAAATGGAATAGTTTGCCGGAACAATTAGTCTCAGGTGGCTTCAACCCACCCACAGATGTTTAAAAAAAGCGTTAATCTACACCTTAGAACGCCAGTTGTTGTGGGACCCAGGTCTAGACCTAGGTCTTAAAAGGTATTTATGTGTTGTGACACATATTATAAACCCTATTACACAACACATTTTATTAAAAAAAAAAAAAAAAATATATAAGCTGCTGCTCTTCCATTTTTAAATAGGTCTGCGAGGATTTAATCGATACCTAGTGATTTATCTTTTTTCATTTTTTTATGGCAGCTTTCACTTCTTCTTTTGTTAAGGCACAGGTAAGGCACAAACCTCTCACTTGACAGTGAAATTGCTTGAATAGAATGAACTTCATTTGTCCTATTAAGTTTCTCCGAGATAATCTGAACAGCTGAGATCTGACATTTGTCCTCTAAATTTCTCTGAGATATTTATGAACGCTGACATTAAACCCTTGAGGATTAAATTGATCAGGGAAAATCCACAATGGTAAGGCATTCCAGAGATGAGAGACTCCGTTGAAAAAGTCACGTAAAAATGCTACAGGTCTGTATCTAATTATTTGAGCCGTTAAAGAATGGGCAGCTAAAATTACTCTGGTTTGTGAGTGTTTAGAGATTTCCTGTTCTTCTAATGCTTAGCACGTTCCATGTATCCTTTATAAATCGCTGTTCGAATTCAGGTTTCTATGTCGTTTTTGTAGTGAATGCAGGATGAGCCGAGACCAGTGTACAGAGTTCACGCTACCAACATTTTCGTGAATAGTTCCGTTTTGATCTTAGGGTTACAGAAAATCTTTTTACACGTTTATATAGAGAGTCGCTTGCTCCTAAAGAGACGTAAAGAGACACCCACTCCAAGCCGCGATTAACGAAGATTTTGCATTAGTTTTAAGGCACCAAATGCATCGTCATGATTGAGTCATTGAGTATAAGCTGTATTTACTCTGATCCTCTCAACTACACCAGCGCTATCCTGTCAACTTTACCAAGGTAGCACAGTGTGGACGTAGAATTTCGAATGTCGCTACCCTCGTATTTTCTTTAGCCACTTTATATAGTAAATTAGTGGAGTGGAACTTATTCACCTATTTAATATGAATTCTTTGTCTCGTTTTATGCGGTTTTGATTTACACGGCTACCCATGGAATGAATCTTCCGCGTAAATCGAGGGATGGGTGCATTCTAATTTTTCGGAAAAGGTTTAGAAATTTGTAAATTTAAACTAAAATATAGTAAAAATATCGATTTTTTGTAAAAACAATTGCTAGAATCATAAAAGCGGCAAATTACAAAAATATCGATAAAATCGATGTATCGATATATAGGTATATCGTTGTATCAATTTATCGATATATCGCTATTTTATCATTCCGATATTGTTATTCGATATATCGATAAATATTGATATATATGTATATCGATATATCGATATTTTTTTCCGGAACTTGTAACGAATTCTAAAAAGTCGTTATCTCATTCATTATAGAAAAAAATATTACGTTAAAGTAGCATGTCGCAATATTTTGAAATAATTAACACTTCTCTATATCAAAAAAAAAGTCAGACAAGTGCGAATAAAATTCGCTCGCCAAGGGTTCCGTGAACACATCATCAAAAATTATTGACAAAAAGTTGTGTTGTAATGTACTTATATTTCTAGACCATAGACGCATAACAAAATAAATGTTTAATCGTAAATGTCAATAGTAAATTACAATCAAATCAACATTGATCAAAAAAAATGTTAATTCAGGTTAAATCTTATCCATAGATGTTTTTAGTAACTTAAGAAAGATTCAATTACACCAGCTTGTAAATGGATTAAATTTGATTATTTTTTCGGTCAATCAAGTGTTGAAATTAGGGGGGTTTTCAATAACACAAAAACTATGCATTGCAAAATTCTAAAAAAAATTGTAATGTTTTTTAAATTATGTACTCCTTCATATGACACCCACTCATTTGGGTCAAAAACGTTTTTTTTACTCTCTCCACACCCATCCCCTAAACACACAGAAATATAATTATTTAAGTCTTCGCTATGATTTTCATTCAAAATTTACCAATCTTCCTGTCTCTGTGAATTTTTTCAAATTTTTCTGTCAATCATCGTCGAAACGAAGGGGGCGGGACGATCTGAATTTTGCACTTTTTTGAATATAACTCGAAACTGGGCACTGCAAAATTCTAAAAAAAAATTGCAACTAATTCTAAATTAGGTGCTCTTTCAAATGACACCCCACTCGCTTGGGTAAAAAAAGGTTGTTTTTACCCTCTTTACCCCGGTCCCCTAAGCACATAGAAATATAATTATTTGAGACTTCTTGCTGGATGTGGTCGCATCTCGCACAGATGACAGAGGTAGTCCGACCTTGTCTTAAACATAAAACCAATTGTCGGGCTATCCAAACTTACCGCATCTGTGCGTGATGTGAACACAACCAGTCAACCATGGATGCCAGAAGATGCCGATTCGTGCTCGGACCCGGCTAGTAACGACGCAAAGGCTGATCATATCATCGAGGATGCGAATTGGAAGACATTGTGGCCCAAATTTTTCTCATCGCACGTAGAAGATCTCTAAGCTTAGCTGAAGGCTACAGTGGAAAAAATGGTGACAGAAGGTAATGAAAATCAAACTTAGCATCGTGTCTACCATTCATCAGTTCTAATTGGCTGTAATAGGAATCATGGTGGTTACGACCAGGTCCCACGATCCAGTCACGATTATTGTTAATGAGTACTAGGATTTGGCTCAGCCCGAATCCATTACTTTTGGGTTATTGTTGATATGGAGGCGAGGAATAGTCAAAATAGTTTTATAGTCAAAACAAATTTTATTTCCAAACCTTTCTTAAAAATGTTTGTTAACAAAAAACTTGCTTCTCAAAAACACATTTCTCAATATCAGTTCCTAAGTTTCGACGCCACGTTCTTTTCACTTATAAAAAACAGACAGACTTGTTAAAACCGTACCTGAGGGCCGTGATGGAGAGTTAGTATATAAGTCTTTAATGAGTTGGCGGCAGACTTTTATCCATATAAAAAACTGAATTGGGCTAACCAAACGAACGACAATTACCAAACTATAATAAGCAAAATAATGATAATAATAATAAACGGAAAAATGCTTTAGTAGATATGAGCTGTTCATTGCATAAATTGATTAACTCCATAAAACAGACTTTACCAGCTACGCTATTCAAAAAGTGGAGTTAATCGATTTTAAAAATTGTAAAAAGGACTATTTCGAATTTTGCTTTAAAAATAAAAATATTCATGCTTGATTGCTTTGTTAATGTTGCTCAGTTAATTGCTTTGTTGCGTTACCACTCAATATTATTTAATACTACAAATTTCGGTCTAGACATAAATGATGAGCATTTTTTGTTTTGTGTAGAGCTTAGTCAAAGTATTATATTTGGGTATAATACGGTTGTGCAAATTTATGTGTGTAGTTGTTGAGAAATTGTTTGTTGAGATGATATATGGAAGTGGTTTGACGTTTAAATTTTCTCTCTATAGAATCGCTTAATTCCAAATATAGGCTTGAGTCAGCTTTCAAACTCCATCAAGCATTCAGTCATGAGAGTGTTGCGTATACACGCTTTCCAAATTTTGAGCTACACGGTGATGGCTTCAATACAATGGTTTTAAAGATTTGTCTTCCAGAAATTACTTTTTTTACAATAGCTTTATACCGGTCCAAACAAAAGTAACCCAAACATTTTTAATTTACTGACAAAAACTGTGGACGAGATTAGAGAAAAATTCCCTAATTGTGAGGTTATCGTTACCGGTGACTTTAACGTCCACAACAAATCATGGTTAAAATTCTCCAAATCGTCCGACGATGTTGACAATAGTGGAAAACTGGCAGAAATTTTTGCCGCGTCTCAGGACCTATACCAAACTGTTAAAAACCCGACTTTCACTCCCCGTAATGGCGGTGATAATAGTTTTCTTTTAGATCTCTATCTTACCACAATGCCAGGTATTACGAGTGTTGATGTCGCGAAAGGTATTATTGGAAATTCTGATCATTATTTAATTTCATCAGTTATCAAAACTGCTTAACTTAAAACTACAGCTCTTAAACCCCGTAAAATATTTCACTACTGAAAAATGGATAAGAGTGGTCTTCAAAATTTTTTCCATGGTTTCCCTTTCGATCGTCATTGTTTTTACACTGACAATGTAAATGTTTTTGCTCAAAACTTTACAGAAACCATCCCATTTGCTATCAAAAAATTCGTCCCTTCTTTCACAATAAAACAAAAATAAAAATACTTTTGTATTCGAAAGCTGCCAAAGCGGCACTTAGAAACAAACGTAGATTATTTAATATATGGATTCATAACAAAACTACCGCCAATCGATCCCAATATCTAAAGGCCAACAAAATATCTAACCAGATTATCTCAAACGAAAAGTCTGAAATTGACAGAGCGAAACCTTCAAAACTTCGTCTATGTCTATTTCTGACAAGAGTTTCTACAGTGCCATTAATTCTTTAAATTCTGGTACAAAATTTTCTATTCCCCCTATTATTGATGGTGATTCAATCGTCAATGATTCCGCAAGAAAAGCTAACTTGTTTGCTGAACGCTTTGCTCTGAAATCCACTGTTTTGGATACCCCAAATCCAGTCTTCAGGAGTTAATATGAATGAACTTCACTTCAAACCCAAAATAGTCGCTAAACTTTTAAAGGGGTTAAACATCAACAAAGCCTCAGGAATGGACAATATTCCACCCATTATTTTAAAAACCTTTTCTAAAGAACTTGCACCAACTTTGACTAAAATATTCTACCAATCCTACAAATCTGGTATATTTCCGTCGTGCTGGAAGTTGGCAAATGTCCAGCCTATCCCCAAAAAGGGACCAAAATCCAATATCTCAAATTATAGGCCAACAGCTTTACTATCGGTCCTATCCAAAGTCTACGAGCATTATATTAATACACACATTTCAAAATTTCTGGAAGTAAATCATTTAATATCCGACAGCCAATACGGTTTTCGAAACAAAAGATCAACTACCGATCTATTAAACTATGTAGCGCATTGTTGGAACAGCATATACTTGATAAAAGTGGTGAAACATACGTTATCGCTTTAGACATCTCCAAGGCATTCGATCGAGTCTGGCATACCAACTTAATCAACAAGCTCGTTGCGTATGGTTTTCATCCCAATGCTGTGAAGCTGATTCAAAATTTTCTATCCAACCGATACATTTCGGTCTCCTTAGACGGATTTTCATCTGAATCTAAACTAATTAACGTTGGTGTACCTTGTAGAGTTCTTGGTTCTACATACCTGTCCTAATAATTGTTTTAATAAATATATGTGTGTGTGGTGGTCGATGAGAAGAGAAAATAATGTAACTGTACCTGCATTCGATCATATTATTATAATATTTAAATTAGCAAATTATTAATCACTTGTCTTATTAACTTGGTTAAATGCAAATCGATTTTTGTAAATAATAAAATTATTAATATAAAAATAAAAGTGGTGATATTTTTTATAAAGTTAAATAAAAGTGTTTTTATTTATTTATATCAAATTGGATATATTAAATATAGTTTACAATTTTTAAAACTATAACCTCAAGGCTCAGTATTGTCCCCAACACTATTTTTGATTTATATCAACGATTTGTTGAAAATCACAGTAACCCAATAAATAGTTTTGCAGATAACAGTACTCTGCACAAGTCGTTCGAGCCCCTTCCTTCAAATGCACGAACGAATTAATCCCGTCCGGAGAGACGCTGCCATACACGTGAATAAAGACCTAAAAAAAGTGGGGTGACCAAAACCTGTTCAATTTCAACTCTAGCAAAACAAAGCTCTTGATTGTTTCCAGATCAAAGACCAAGTTCCCCAAAGATATTTTATTCAGTATGTGTGATGAACCAATAGGTGCATGTAAAAACATTCGTTTATTGGGTGTCACAGTTTCAAATGACCTACTCTGGAACGATCATGTAATGGCGATGGCAAAAAGCGCTTTTAGAAAACTCAGCCTCCTAAATAGATGCAAAAAATTGTTCACTCCATACCAATTGCTCCATGTTTATAAGTCCTATTCGTTCCTGTATGGAGTACTGTTGTCAAGTTTGGGTGCTGCTTCTGTTTCCATCTTGGCCCTCTTGGACTCTGTTCAAAAGCGAGCTATACGAATTGTGGGTGATCGAACTTTGACATCAAAACTTGATTTCCTACAACATCGTCGTACTGTTGCTGACCTCGTTGTTTTTTACAAATATCGTCATCAGCAGTGCTCAGATGAAATCAGCAGCATCATGACTCAAACTTATTCTTACCCCCGTTCCACTAGACAATCGGCTACCGCAACCAGTCAAACGGTCGAGATCCCGCGCTGCATACTGACAGATCACATAAAGAATTCTTTGTCCGAACTGCATACAAATGGAATAGTTTGCCGAAATCCTTAGTCTCAAGTGGTTTCAATCCGCAGAAGTTTAAAAAAGCGTTCATCAACACCTTAGAGCGCAAGTTGCTGCGGGTCCTAGATCTTAAAAGGTATTTACGTATTGTTGTGACACATATTGTAAACCCTATAACACAACACTTTTTATTTAAAAAAAAAATATATATAATTAATCATAAGAGCTTGGCAAGAAAAAGAATTCTGAAATAAAATCTACAAAAAAATTCAAAAATTGATAAAATTTTTATTTATTTCACGTATCATTAATCCCACCTCTGCCACCAATGTTATGAGTTAGAAAGAGTAAAACTCGGTTTCCACCACCAGATTGTAGGTACATTTTTAATAGTCAACGAACAGTTCTAGGTCTGTTTTAGCATCGAATTTCTTACAGAGGTTACGAAAAGATTTTTTCGAACACTAAAAGAGTGATAAAAGTGCAAAAATTAGATTTATTACAAATAAAAATTATATAACATCGACTTCGGTTCTATAGTATAGCCATTAACCACCAGATGGCTTTAACAGTGACTGGAAACATAGATATCAAATTAAAAATAATGCAACAAAGTTTTTATCACTTATAGATTTATATGTCCATGAGACCAAACCTATGAGAATTCTTAGCACACTAAAATTCAGAATCATAAGAAAAGGCGTAAGAAAATATATGATTTGGTTTTTAAAGGTTTCTTGTTGTAAATCTTTTTATTTGCACTGTTTGTAAATTAACTCAACACGTAAAAGAATACAAACAAAAAACGGTAAACCCAGAAAAAAATTTGTTTCCCATAAAGTATTATGAAAAGTCAAAACCTTGCCATACTTTAGAGGTTCCGATAAAACTATTAACTTAAGTACAAGATCATCCCTCAAATTTCAATAAATTTTAATTCCAATCCAATGCAACCAAAAAATTAACTTTTATCGTCCCCCACCTTATAACAAACAGGTGGAATAAAAAAAGTGTCCACGAAAAAAAAAATTTACCATAAGTTCATCCCTTTCAAATATACAAAAAAAAAACTGCAGCTTTCCAAAAATCTATTCCGCTTATCCCCACCGACAATATAAAAAAGCTTTTCTCGTTAATTAGAATACCACATCGAGAAAAAAAAGACAGAACAACAACACAGGAAATTAAAACTAATTTCAAAATCAAAATGAACATGTACTAAAAATAATTCACTGCGTCATTACATAAATAATAATTATAATAATAACCATAATAAATATTATAAGATATAATATAAAAATGTATAAATATTATACATTGATCTCTTTTACACTTTCTTTTTCATACAGCTATGTGTGAACAAAATTATATAATTTTATTTTTTTTACAAACAAAGCATAGTATTTCTCCCCACTTTTGCACACCAAAAAGTAAATAAGAAAACTAGTGTAGATGTAGATCGTAAAAAGTGTAGAGAAGAGAAGAAACCAAAATAAGACAAAAATTATTTATAACAGAAAACATAGAAAAAATAGATAGATAGATAGATAGAAGGGTGATTTTATTTTGCTATCTTTTTTCCTCATATTAAAATATTATTGGAATAATTTATATTATTTTTTTTTGTGCACATTTTCTTATTTGTTTTTCTTCCAAGAATTTTTGATTGTAAATTATTTGAAATAGAGAAATTAAATTCGATGTGGAATAGAATGAAAAGAAATGTCAGAAGTATATGTGTAGAAAAGTAATGAATATATATAGTGGGAAACTAGAGAGTAAGACCATTGTCAATATGAAACACAATGTTTATACTGTAAAACTACAATAATATCAACACATCACACCAACAATACCACTAATAATAAAAAAAAAAGTAAAAACCTAACCTAAAATAAGACAACACATACACATTCATACATTTGTGTACATATTTTACTATAATAAACTCTAAAGGGTAAAAGCAAAAGCAATAAATCTTCAAACGTTTTTTGTTCGATTGTTATATTTGTATATGTATGAGATTTTTGTAAATGTAGATATTTGGAAGATAATTCGATAGGGTGGCAAAAAAAAAATAAATTAATTTGATTAACAGTTTTATCGCCAAGTGTTACAGGTTATTTTCTTTTTGTTCTTATCAACCAATCTGTGTGAAGGTATTGCTTTAATTTAGGATTGCGTGATAAAGGATTAGTTTTGGGTGGCTTGTAGTTGTAATCGTTCTATCTCTTTTTATATTTTTCAACGCGAACAATTGAAGTTAGAGTGAATAGATGGATTTCGTTGTAGGGCTAAGTAAGCCGTTATAAAGTATGACTATTAAAAATTAATAAACGTTGTGAGCCGTTTATTAAAATTTAAGAATAACGGTTAAGAAGTTGTTAAAAAGAATGATTTTTTTTAATGATTTAACATTTTTTTTACGTTGTATTTGGTAGGGGAAAAACTCAGTTTGTTAAATATTTTCAATTTATGAGTTGATGCCAGTTTGATAGAGGATGAAATAGGAAATTTTGGAATGAATACTGATGAAAACTCACAGGATGAAGATCAGAAATATTCAGAAATCATTACCAGGGACATGATCAAAATGGAACTGGTGAGCGACCAGTTAGATAAGTTATTATTAATGCTTAATAAATATAGAAATGTAATAGCGCTCAATATTTTTCAGGTTGGATGTACTAATAAAGAATAGATAGAAAGAGACAAGGTAAGCACAATGGTTAATGATTTAAAAAACGCCAATATCGTCGAAGATAGCGTTTCCGAATACGCGACTCCAATAATTTTAGTTTCAAAAAAATGGAGATGTGCGTACTGCGTATGTGTGTCGATGACCGTGCTTTAAATCGTAAGACGGTAAAAGTCACTTACTATTGCCGCTTATAGATGATCAGGTGGACAGGTTACAAGGTGATGAGTGGTTCACAACATTAGATCTTGCTAGTGGGTATTACCAGGTGCCGGTAGAACAGGAATCGAGAGAAAAGACTGCCTTTATAGCACCTGACGGACATTATCTATTTAAAAAAATGCCCTTTGGGCTGCGTATAGTCCGGCCGTTTTCCAAAGACTTATCAATGGTGTCTTAGGTAGTTTTAGGTATAGTATCGCTATGGTGTATTTGGACGATGTGATTATTCCATCCGTTACAATCGTTGAAGGGTTGGAACGACTAGACACAATCCTGAGGGTCGTTGTGCATGCCGGACTAAGTTTAAACTTAGATATGTGTTATTTCTTTTATAAAAAAATTGATTACTTAGGGTTTGAAATTTTTTTGAATGGTATTGAACGAGGGTCTAGGAAAGTAGAAGGTGTCAGGAATTTCCCAACACCAACTAATGTTCGAGGAGTACGAATTTTAATCGGTTTGGCTAGCTATTTTAGGCAGTTTGTACAAAATTTTGCTGTTATAGCGAAGCCCTTTACGGATTTATTAAAATAGGATACCAAATTTACATGGACTGAAGAATACATAAAAGCATTTGAACACATTAAAAAGAAGCTGACAGAGAAACCAGAATTGGCAATTTATAAGTCAGATGCAAAAGTTGAGGTACACACTGATGCGAGTTCAATAGGTGTAGGAGCTATTTTATACCAGGAACAGGAGAAAGGAGTTCTCAAACCAGTTTGTTTTTATAGCCGACAGTGTTCAAAAGATGAATCAAAATATTCGTCTATCGAATTAGAAGCACTAGCGATAATTGTAGGGTTAGAAAAATTCAGAATATACTTGATTGGCAAACCATTTATTATAAAAACGGATTGTAATAGTTTAAAATTGATAGCAAATAAAAGAGATCTGAATCCCAGAATAGCAAGATGGTTTATGCGAATTTTCGAATTTGATTTCAAAATACAGTACACACAGGGACGAGTTAATCAAGTAGCGGACGCGTTGAGTCGAAATCCGGTTGGTGAGGTGCCGTGTGAAAATGATATTTGGTCAGCCTAGGTATTTCTGTTAATACTGATTGGGTAGCGGCACTCAAGAGCGCCGATAGTGAGATTTTGAGAATTAGGGACAAATTAGAAGAAGGTGATGAAGCTACTCATCAAAAATTCACTATGTATAAAGGTAGAGTATATAAGTATACAAAAAATAAATGGAGATTATGTGTACCGGGCTGTCTCCGATATGATATAGTTAGAGATGGACATGAAAGCGTAGCACACATGGGAATTGATAAAACGCTGGCGAAAATCAAGAGTTGCTATTACTTCCCTAAACTGAAAGAATTTGTAACCCAATATATTAATAGATGCATAAATTGTATTTATTATAAAACGACCTCGGGTAAGAAACTTGGTTTTCTACATCCGTTAGAAAAAGGTACTGAGCCATTTGTAACAATTCATATTGACCATGTGGGGCCTTACCAAGTGAGGCCTTATTGACCATGTGGGGCCTAGTCTTAAAGATTATAAGCGACCGGGGGTCGTCGTTCACGCCGGAATTATTTAAGAAATTTATCGAAGAATATAAGATTATCCACGTCAAGGTATCAAGCGGAAGTGCTCGTTAAAACGGACTCGTGAACTGAACATTAACAAGTTTGGCTTGTATGAGCGAGGGGATCGAATGCTTGGATTGGAATGAAAAGTAGCTGGAATTACAACTTAGTATAAATAACGTCGTACGTATCGTGTAACAAAAAAGACCCCAGCAGAGATAATTTACAAATATAAGCCGGTTTGATACAAGGACAATCCCTTGACGATAGAAACATCCAAATTAAATGAGGAACTGAACCTTGAGTCGATCGATGATAATGTAGCAGAACTGTTGGAAAATAATAGAACGATTATTAAGAAACAGTTTGACAAGAAGAGGCGACCTGCACCAGAAATTGCAGCAGAGGATATTGTTATGGTTCGCAGTGAACCACCGGCAAGTGGAGAAAGTAGAAAGTTAATGGTGAAGTACCGTGGTCCATATGAGGTCGTTAAATCTATTGGCAACGATAGGTACCTAATTCAGGACATAGAGGGTGAATCGCAAACCTCCCGAATATATAAGGGAATTCTTTCAGTTGACCGTTTAAAAATTATTAAACATAAAGATAAATTGCTATAAATACCAGTCATTATGACTGAGAATTAATTGAATGGAATTGGTTGATAGTTAAATTATTTAGTTAAATAACATTATTGAAATTAGAGAAAAATTGAAATTGGTACATCTAACCAAGAAATATCGGGTGTATTTGAGTAAATTAAATCATTTGTTAGTATGTAAGAAATATTATTATATAATTAATATGATATTACTTTTATATTCTTTTGATAAATTAAATTGATAAGAAATTTGTTATAAATAGTGTGACATTCAAATCAATACATGAATAGTCGGTTTGATAGAAAAACAATGAATTTCAAACAAACTCATCTATTGATTTGAGTCTTCGCTAGAAGATGACGAGGACGAGGAATTGTTGCAATCATGAAATGTAAATTTAAACTTAGCAATGAATTGTGGGTAATTTTAAAATACGCAAGGCATTGTGGGTAATTAGTTTATACATGGTAATAAACATGTAGTGTAAAAAGGACGTAAATGAAAAAGGACGTGTTTTATTATATATCGAGAGAATTATCAAAAATCTGTCATCATCCGGTGGTTTATTGGATTAAAAGATATACTACATCAACAGTAGGGGGGAAAGGACCGCGTATAAAACTTGTAGGGTTAAAATAAACCTTTTCGAATCATAAGACAGTTATGTTTGGTTAGAAAGAAAGAGAATTATCGGTATCTTCACTTTACTCCACTCCTTAGTAAAAGGTAAAACATGGAGTGAGGATATGACATCGAGACTAAAATTAAGATTATACTACAGATTCCTTAATAGAGAGTTTAACTTCGATAAGAAATACGTGCTTACGTGAGTGACAATTTTACTAAGTACCAGATGAGTAGTGACGCTATCAGATGATATGCAGATCGATCTATGTGATCCTTGAGTGAAATACGTACAAATATTATCCAATCAATAATGTTAGTCTTAAGACAGTTTAAACTTTATGGATCTAATTGAGTTGTTCAATCAAAAATGAAGATATTTGCTCTGCATAAGTAAACGTTTCAAGAATATTGGAGTGGGAGAGAAAGAAAAATCCAAATTCAAAAGAGAACTGTAATCAGTGAATTCCTTTAAAATCCTAAACATTTTGAAGGAAGCAGATTTGCAAGATTAGTGCTGTAGTCACTAGGGAATAAAGTAGTGTTCACTAGTAGGCGACCTATGATTTTTTATTACAGTACACAAAATAAATAAAGTAAGAGTTTTTTGTGCTATACTGTTAAGTTAAGGAGGAATTATGCAGAAAGAAAACAAACCAAAATAATATTTTTACACCTTTAACGTTCAAGATGTTATAACCGAATTCACCCCTTTAACAAGATGTATTTTTATACTATTTTCATGGTAATAAAAATTCTATTCACACACATATATATATTCCTGTTCAAAAAAATATACGTTGGTTAAAATTAGCTTTTTGAACCTTACTTTAAATATATTATTAACATTTTTTCTATTAATGAAATTCATTCATTCACTATACTTACGAGTAATCGTAAGAAAAAACAAATATAAATGTCAGAAACTAATTTATTGCAAAATTTACGATACCGAAATCAATGCATAATCAAAAAAAAAATTAGCGTTGCATATTTTTATTGGTAAATAGATATAATATTAGTCAATTTATATAAAAAAAAATCATGTTAAAATTAGAGTATGTTTTGACGGCGAGAAAGGTTTTCGCTCTTTTTAAATTCAAACAAAAAATTTTGAATATTTGGCGCTAAAGTACTTGAATCAGGAATAAAATAAGACCCTAATCCATTATAAAATGTTCTTCACATCTGACGAACTTGAAGTAAACATTACTATTATTACATTAAAGACTCACACAATTGGTGAGTACGTCATGGTCATATTGTACAGTCTACCGCTATTGGGTCATAGTGTTGCAGTTTTTGTACTTGTTCCGGATTTTTATTAGAATGAAAAATTTGCATTCTAACCGACTTTCTTTTCTTATTAAGGAACAGTTATAGTAACGATAGTCTGTTTTTATGGAATGTCAGAAAATTATATTCTAGCATTAATATTTTTTAATTACAAGCTGTTAGTTCTAACACTACCAATCGGTTGCACATATCAATTTTCTGATTGACCACCAATCATTTCGTTTAATTTTTCAAAACTAAAACCACTAAATCTACATTACCAATAAAAATATCAAACTTAAAGAATTTCGTATTTAATAAGACTGAATCTAATGAATCTTATGAAATTTGTTTGCTATCCACACAATTGTCGATCGATCTAGTTTCGAACCGATAAGAACTTTTTATTACACCTTCAAAAAATAATATCATTCTCATAAGGGCTTGCCGACTAGATACACTACCAAAAAAAGTTAACGCTATATAAACCAATATTGGTCTACTGCTCTAGCGAAGTATAAGAAAACAAAAAACTTTCATAAACATATATTTATTATATTCACGTTTAATCAATTTATTTGTCTAGTTGATCACTATTGTTGTTATACTCTAACCAAGTTAGAATTGGATAACAAACTTGTATCGGCGAGAAGAAGATGACCATCTTCATTTGTGTCTATCGACACATTATCTACAATTAATTCAATGAATTATTTGTGATATTACATCACTATTACATCAGATAATATGTCGATAGACACAAGTGAAGATAGTCATCTTCTTCTCTCCGATACAAGTTTGTTATCCAATTCTAACTTGGTTAGAGTATAACAACAATAGTGATCAACTAGAGAAATAAATTGACTAAATCTGAAGCTAATAAATATATGTTTATGAAAGTTTTTTGTTTTTTTATACTTCGCTAGAGCAGTAGACCAATTTTAGTTTATATAGCGTTAACTTTTTTTTTTGGTAGGGTATCTAGTCGACTAGCCCTGATGAGAATGATATACTTTTTTTTAAAGTGTAATAAAAAGTTCTTTCCAGTTCGAAACTAGATCAATCGACAATTGTGTGGATAGCAAAAAAATTTCATAAATTGCACACCATATTTTGTTAGATTCAGTCTTATTATTCATGATGAAAAATAATTATAAAGACTGATTAGTGTAAAAAATAAATAGATAATTCTATTTATTTACTTGAACTATACTCCATCGAAAGTATTCCATCAAGAGCAGGTATAGTGGTTAATAAATGCTATTGCGGCAAAATATGTTAATAGTAAAATTAAATCACGCCTGTGTTTTTGGCGCTCATTTTTAGGGTTCCGCTTTTTATAACGAACGAATTTTTATAACCAATAGGGCGGTGAGAGTAAAACGAGTTTTTCACATTATATCGATTATCTCGTACTATAAATGCTATGGACCTGAAATTTGAGGTGCGTATAAAACTAACCTGTTCACTAGGTTGGCCCTTAAAAACCGATTATTTTCGTTTTTTTACGGTACCCCCTAAATCGGTTCTAATGTTCCTAAAAATAACATGTGCAAAATTTGAGACCATTCCGTAAATGTTAACCCGTGCCCCCGGGCCTCTAAAGTTGAGTTAGAGTCATTTTTCAAAAAAAAGCGAAAAGTCCCACTACAACTTTTCTGTTGGTGTATCCACAACTGTGGAGGTGTTGGGGATTGATAGTCCTCCATTAGAAAATGACTTCGTAATTTTTTTAGATTTTTTGGCCAATCCCTTTGCCGTCGGTGACGGTCACAATTTTAAAATTTTTTCTTGAACGACAAACGTCTCCATTTTGTAGGCAGCTTAATGCGTATAATTTTTTTTAAAAAAAATATTAGTTCGTTAGCATTTTTTCCGTAGAAGACGATAAAAATATTAAAAAAATTTTTGAGGGTAGTTTTCTCCCTTATTTTGAGGTTTTAAGGTTTAAAATCATTTTTTCGGAATGTAAAACACGTTTTTTTTTAATTTTTTTTTTAATTTAGTTTAAAATATGCACTTTCAAATAATGATTATCGAGTGATGGAAGTTGTATCGATGTGAGCGCTAGAGGGCGCTGAAACTTAAAACCACCCCCAAAACTTTCAGCGCGCTCTAGCGCTCACAATGATACAACTTCCTTCACGCGATAAAAATTATTTGAAAGTGCATATTTTAAACTAAATTAAAAAAACAAAATAAAAAAAACGTGTCACGGGTTAACATTTACGGAATGGTCTCAAATTTTGCACAGCTTATTTTTGGGAACGTTAGAACCGATTTCGGGAGTACCGAATAAAAAATAAAAATAATCGGTTTTTAAGGGCCAGCCTACTGTCCACATAAGATGACAGATAAAAATAAAACTAAAGTTGTTTTCGTTGGGTTTGCAGTGTTACCATGTGAGACCTTTGATAAAATACGTTTTTTATAGATTCAAGTATAGATTCAAGTTCATATGAAAGGTCTTCATTTCAGTATTTCTTAAAAATTTATTTTGGAATTTTACACCTCACCATTTTTTGTATAATTTTGAATAATGACGTTTTCTTCGTGTTTTCTTACCTCGATTAGCTCCGAACCTAACAGATCGAAAATCTTCAAAGGTATTTGGAATGAAAGCAAAATAAGTAAGTTTCTAATAAAAAATATATAAAAGTGTCACATACTCGTAATTATATTTATTAAGGTGGTGGATATGAGAAGGGGTAAAAACACTATTTAAAACCAGGTCAAGTGGGGTGTCATTTGAAAGAGCACCTAATTTAGAAATCATTGCAATTTTTTTTAGAATTTTGCGGGGCACAGTTTTTGAGTTATTGTCAAAAAAGTCCGACTTACAGACCGTCCCTCCCCTCCTACGTTTCGACACTGATTGACAGAAAAATTTGTAAAAATTCAGAGTTAGGAAGTTTGGTAAATTTTGTATGAAAATTATAGCGAAGTCTCGAATAGTTATATTTCTGGGTTTTTAGGGGAAGGGGGTGGAGAGGATAAAAAAATCTTTTTTGACCCAAGCGAGTGGGGCGTCATTTGAAAGAGCACCTAATTTAGAAATCATTGCAAATTTTTTTAGAATTTTGCGGTGCACAGTTTTTGAGTTATTATCAAAAAAGTGCAACTTTCAGACCGTTCCGCCCCCTACGTTTCGACGATGATTGACAGAAAAATTTGAAAAAATTCACAGAGATAGGAAGATTGGTAATTTTGAATGAAAATCATAGCGAAGTTTCAAATAAATATATTTCTGTGTGTTTAGGGGATGGGTGTGGAATAGGGCAAACTCTAAATAGGGCAAACCCTAGAAAGGCGTTTTGTATCAGGCCCTGATCAGATTGCCCAACTAGGGGTCAGATACGAAAAATCCAATCAGGACCGGATATATCCAAATAAGGTTAGCCCTAAAAGGGTATTCTAATTCAGGTCCGGAACAGGCCCACATCAGATTGCCTTAATAGGGCTTGCCCTATCTGACCCTGATCAGGTCTTGACTGTATTCAGGCTTTCCCTAACTAATTTCTGCTCGGGGTGATAGTAATATTGACATTTACGATTAAACATTTATTTTGTTATGCGTCTATGGCCTGGCAAATGGCAATATAAAGACATTACAACACAACTTTTTGTCGATTATTTTTGATATTGTGTTCTTTTACATTCACGGAACCCTTGGCGAGCGAGTTTTATTCGCACTTGTCTGGCTTTCTTTATTAAAATGTGTTGTGTAGTAGGAATTACAGTATGTAGAAACAACAACACATAAAAATTTTTAAGGTCTAGGTCCCAATGAGTCTGAGGTGTTGATAAAGGTAATTTTTTTGTTTTTTATTTTATTTAAAGAATTACTGAACAATAAATCAAATCACATAAAAAATATGAGATGGGCCAATTTTTCACGATAGTATAGAGCAGCGTTTCTCAACCGGTGGTTCGCGGATCAATATAGGGCCACAGTAAGAGTTTAGTGGTCCGCCAGTTTCTTTAAATTTATGGCCTTTATCACCAGAGTTTCCCTTTTTTACTCCTCATAAAAGTATTCACAAATTATATAATTTTTGGGTGAACTACTTATCATAATAATAGATGAGCAAGACAATATCTTTTTTTGGTTTAGCTTAGGCTAGAAAACAATAAACCCAAGAAGAACGTCTGTAGAGACAGAAAATATTTGGTGAAAAATGAAAATATTTGGTGAAAAAAAATAATAAAGTATTTGATTTGAAAAAGAACGTTGTTAGGCAAGTGGCATTGCTTCAGACCAAAGACCATTCGTCCTCGTTCTCTGAATGTTTTCCTATCAAAATAATAGGAAACTCGATTACTATTTTGCGCACTAAGGAGTAAAATATTTAAGCCAACATACACTCAAAAGAAAAAAAAACTTTATGCTTATTTTTCAAGAAACCAACACATATATTAACAGACATGAGCTTTGTGAAATTTTTTTAGAAGACTGTTTAACCCAAGTATTTATTTGAAATTAATATATACATAAAATAAATTAAAGTGGTTGCTATAGAAACTTAGGAAAAAAATAAAAAAAACAAAAGAGATGGCACAAAATTTTTGAATTGATGTCTTTCTAATGACACGTGGCGTTTTAGAGTCAAAATGGTGGCTTCAAAATGGTGCCAGCTTATTTTTGGAAATATGCCTGAAAATTTGATAAAGATGATATTTTGCTTCGGACATTTTGAATAATTTTTGAAATTCTATTTAGAAACCTAAAATATATCTTTCAAGCCGTAGAATAGTAAAAATGAGCAGATTTTGTTAGTAAAAACACAAATTTGATTAATTGACGCCATTTTGAAGCCACCATTTTGATTTTTTTTAGTAATCATATAAATTTTTAATGATATTACTTCTACAATTATTTTAAAATCAACAATCTATTTTTTATAATTATTATTTTTAAAATTATGGCCCTCTGAGAGAATAAAATAAAATTAAAATAAGAGGCAAAAAGCAAATTTGTTTTATATATTTGCAGGAACAAAACTAAAATGGGTTCCGCATAAAACTGTGTTCATCATTCGCTGGAAGTTTGAAGGTGCACCCTTAAGACCAAAAGGCATTCATGTAAATTGGTAGTGACCTTCATCAATGCTAAAAGCAGTTTTCATCCGATCTGCTTCATTAAGGTTAATCTGGAGGTATCCACTATATAGGTCTAAGGAACTAAGATATTGTGCGTTTCCTAAATTATCACGGATTTCCGAAATATTTGGAAGAGGGAATATATTATCTGCAGATATTTAATTAAGTTTTCGGTAGTCTACGACAACGCGCCATTTTCTATCAGTCGTAGACGATTTTTTAAGAACAACCGGCAATGGAAAATTCTAAGGACTAACGCTGTCTTCAACAATTTTGTTTTTTACCATTCCATTTACCTGGCGCAAATTCATCGAACATATTTTTATAATTAGAACTACACGAAATCTATAACAACAATGAATTATTAATTCCAGAATTTCAAAATATTTTTTATTATAAATCCATATTGTTACAAATTATTATATATCAATGAATTATTAATTAGATAAATTAATTATTGTTTTGAGAATAATGCTTCGAAGATGATGTTTTATCGATTAGAAATGTTTTGGTATGTGTTGGGAACTTCTGTGTGTCTTTTACCACTTATTGAAAATATTGACTTTTCTCTTCATTTTTTGTTAATTTCTTATTTTTGACGCCACATATCGCCTAAAAAAATCGCCAGTGTTTGGTGTAACAAAAGCCGGATAATTTTTTATTAATAAATGTTTTCACATCATCCATTTTCAATTCGACCCGCTTACTAGACTCCGTTTAACCATATACTTCTTTTCTCTACACTAGAAGCGTTTTCACCCAAAAATGAGAATACAGCTTGAATCTGAATCTTTTCTTCACAAATATACCACAAATTACTACATATTTCATTTATTAAAGCCCTCGTTAAGTTTTGTAGTAAGAATTATCTCGCAAATAGTTCAAGTCCAACTTTGATGCTTAAGCGACTTTTGGCAATTATTCTAAATTTCCACATAAAATCTTACGACAAAATGCAAATCCTTCTCTTCTGGTGCTGGTACCTTAAATTCTTCAAGAGAAAATAAATAAAATTAGAGCGATTTGAAACAATTCCTAGTAATCAACCCGAGAGCATGTTTCATTGCCAATTCAATCTTACAATAACTCGCTAATGCTGTTTTCCATCATTTAATTGTGTTTGGACCTTTTGTATCATGTATGCCTTCTTTAAAATTATCTTTATTCAAGTAGTACCAGGCATTCTTGAATCTCCCTAGTAATGGAACATTTGTTCCAGTTGTGTGCCAATTTTTGATTTAAATGCGACGCGCAATGTAATTTCATAGATGTGATATCGATAAGGCGACTATACGTTTTGTTGTAGTTTTTGCTCTAAAAGAAAATCTGCTTTATTTAATCTTCCAGAATTTGCATTTGTTGTATCAAAGAAGCCGCTACAACATCGTTAATTGCACTGTAATCGATTTGGCCCTACGCCATTTCATCCTACGCCATTTCTCGTAGCACATGACATTATTATTTTCTTTACGTTCACTCTGCGATGAAAATAATACTTTGGAATCTACTGTAATTCATTTGCTTTTTTCTTCAAGCTATCTTCGTTTACGATTATGTTTTGCTTCCACACGCTTAGATTTCCCCTTTTCTTTTTCAGTGTCACCTTGACTGGCTCCACGCAACTGTCCAGGATACCTTTCCTCAAGCTACGACGACAACAGCAAATGCTTGTTTTTTCATCGAATGTTATAAACAAGGCATTTATATGTGCTATATCGAAAATATCGTCCAGTTTACTATTAAAGACAATATTGGTGCTAACAATAAATACTCTTGGCCAACAAGATTTCTGTAGTAGACCAACCCGTAAAATTAATTGCCATTCTGCCAATATATCGCAATCGCTAACTTTCGTAGAGCTGTCTTAAGAATATTATTAAACGTAAACTAATAAGATTTAGTTATTACAAACTTGTTTCCTTTTCTCGAAAGATTCGGATTTGAAATTAAATTAATTCGCATTTCGTTGTTTATGTAGGACACATTGGCTGTCATCAAGTGTCCAAACTTTCAATTCATTCAATTTTTATGGTCTAGTTTCATTTGAAAACTTAATTTAATTGATTTGTTTTATATAGGTGATTAAACTACTCCGTAGTATTAGCCTATTTTGCAAAAAATGTACTGAAATTATTTTATATTGATGTTATATCAACTTTGAGACAAATTGTTTCGTTGTAACTAGTAAGTTGGTCAAAAATTCGATTAAAATTTTTATTTTTAAATTTTCTTATCCAGTATTGTTTTTTTTACCGAAAATTGATAACAATTGTAAAAACTAAAGTAATTATAAGTTATTCAACCTAAAACTATTAAAAACTTTCGCAAAAAATTGATAACTTTTACCATATTGAATTTCTTAGGATTAAAAAAAATGGCATAAGGGACTATAGGATTATGAATTAAATTTTATTGGGAAAGTGACTTTTGTTGACGCATTAGGTTAAGCATCGGTTTGTTCTCACACGAGTTCAGAAAATTTTATCAAAGCAGTATATAGAGTTATAGACTGCAAAACATTAAAATATATTTAACCAAAAAACAGGCAAACCATAATTTTAGACGGAGAATTGAATTAAAAGGCTTACAGAGAACTTGTAAGGGAGGTTTCATCCAAATAGGATCTTTCAATGCTAGAAGTTATTTAAGTTTATAATAAACAGGTGGGAGAAACCTTCTCTTACTAGATCTAATTTCCACAAAATTTATTTTTTCAGTTTTTGTCATAAGTGCAGCTCACGTACCAACACTGCAAGAAAAACTATAACCACTTTTGTGCCAACTGAATACTTTTTGTCACAATAACCTCAATTGGTATGTCTTATCTTCAAAAACCAAATTTGACACAACACAACAACTGAATGAATGAATTTTTCAATTCCAATTTCGAGAGCATGAATTTCTCGCAATAAACTTATTTTATTAGTTTGATATTACATACATTCCTTTGGAACCAATTAGCTGCTCAAACCAGCTTGCGTAGATCATCAAAAGAATGTCAAATAAGCAAAATTTAAAGACAATTTGTTTGAAGTAGTGAAGTAATAGTAAATTTGACCAAGTTTGATCTTCAATGAAACGTGCCTAATAATGCTACAAATCAATTGGAATTAGTGATACTGATGATTGTGGGTTTGAAACACGAAACCGAAGAAGAACAGCTTACAAAAATACTAATATCCATTGTTTTGGTATATACAAATACATTTTGGGGGTTAATAGTAGCACTCCATCAGCAAACAATTTGGATTTTTTTTAGATTTTTTGGCCAGCCTGTTAGCTGTTAGTGACGGTCCCAAATCTGAAATTTTTTCTGGAACGACAAATGTCTTCATTTTGTAGGCAATTAAATGCGTATAAAATTTTTGTAAAATAATATTAGTTCGTTAGCAGTTTTTTCGCAAAATACGATATAAATAATTTAAAAAATATTGACCGCCATATTGGAGTCGCCATTTTGAATTTTACTAAATTGACACCGGATTTGGGTTCAGTGACTGTGATTATTTTATAATACATTATTTGAACTTTAATTTCCTTTTCAGCACAAAATATAACGTGAAAACTGGTTTTAGTGACGGTTTTAACCTTCAGCGCCATCTATCGTTCACATCGATAATACTTCCATCAATTTAAAAAAAAATACAAAAAAACGTGTCATTGTCATACATTTCGACAACTTTATTTTAAAGTTCAAAACCCCAAAATAAGGGAGAAAACTACCCGAAAAAAATTTCAAACATTTAATAATATTCTACAGGAAAAATGCTAATAAACTAATATATTTTAAACATTTTTGATACGCATTTATAACTAAGATTTCTATTTTGTTTTTGTTTATTTGTTCAGTCGTTTGTGACGTCATGGTTGGTTCAGAGTTTACAATTTTATTCTATTCAAGCACTCATTTCACTCCTTAAAATAGTATTCACAAATTAAAATGTTTATAATTTCAATATCGTTCTTCCTCGAAAAGTAAATTTTTTAGTTTTTTCGATTTCACTCCTTTGGAGTTTTTATTTTATTTTTATTTTCTTTCATCTCATTTGTAAAAGAAGAAAAATAGTACCTTTTCGTCATCGTTTTTATATACATATTCTTATAACAATACTTGCAAAATTGAACAAAACATTTACACAAGAATTATTTATTTTTACACACTTTTATTTCACTTGGGATTTGTTTGTGATAAATTTTTCAGTAGTTTCCATGTGATGAGTTCCAAATTTAAACGACAAGTTTGTCGAAGCAGTTTGTACCTTGTTTCTAAAAAGTTTAGACCAAAAAACTTAATAAAACTGAAAAAAAATTCAAATTTCAATACCGAAATCCATATAATCTGATTGACCCATTTTCAGTGTAGGAATTTTGCTAATATGTACTGGGGATATCATTATAATCGAGAACATCATACACATAATCAATAATATTCCGTTACATTTTTTACAAACAATAAAAGTCAATAACTATGGAGAAAATGTGCAAATTCTAAATGCTAAATTTTAATTAAATTATTTTAATTAATTTTAAATTACTTATAATATGAAATGGGATTTAATACGCTGACTGCGCCATCCCTTTTAAATTTTTTTAAAAAGACTGTAACTGAAAATTATTTATCTAACAAAACTTCTAGTTAAGTAGTATCTGTACATCTAATTTTTCCATCTGTTTAAAAAATATATAAACATTTATTTTCTTATTATAGTTTGAAAGCAAACATATCTATGTATTAATGAAAAATTTAATGTTTGAACGTAACCTTTGTTTATGTGGAACATAATGTTGTGTAAAAGCAAAATTTATTTTCAAGTTCGTTTTTAATAAAAGTATGTTTTTTAAATTTTTTTTTACTGCAGAGCATCAATTTTGAAGCAAAAATTAAATGTGATTATTTGAAAGAAAATATTGATTTTAATTTAGGACCAATTGGAATTGGACTATAGACCAATTGCAATTCTGTCGGTTTTAGCTAAAATATTTGAAAAATATGTTAACTACAATTTGATAGATTATTTGGAAATGTCGCAAATTATTGATGATAAGCAGTATGGTTTTCGTAGAAGTCATGCAACAGGTGATCTGTTAGCCTACGTATCCCATCTCTGGAACAAATCGCTGGAAAACCACGGTGAAACATTCAGTATTTCACTTGACATTTCTAAAGCATTTGATAAAGTGTGGCATAAAAATCTTATAGCTAAATTGAAATCTTATGGCATAGACCATCTTACTGTCTCATGGATTCATAGTTTTCTTACAGGTCGCCAATTTCATGTTAATTTAGATGGTATCACATCCAATATTTTCACAACCAATGCTGGGGTTCTCCAAGGTTCGGCACTCTCACCAACCTTGTTTCTTTTATACATTAATGACTTACTTATTTCCACAGTGCACCCAATCCATAGTTTTGCTGATGACAGCACATTACATGCATCACATGCATCTCCTAAATTTCGATCTCATACTGCAGTTACCACTGATAGAGAGTTGCTAATTGATTCCATCAACAAAGATCTGGAGCGTATAATGGAATGGGGTGATCGTAATCTCGTTTCATTTAATCCAACCAAAACCAAATTATGCCGTCTTTCACGAATGGAGCGACATAAAAATTTTCCTATTCAAATAAACCAAGAGGAATTGCGTGAGGTTGAATCAGTTAGACTTCTTGGAGTGGATATTCAAAATAACCTGAAATGGAATAAACATGTGTTCAACCTCGCTAAATCTGCAATGCAAAAATTAGGATTCTTGAGTCGATGTAAAAAGTATTTCAATCCCGAGCAAATTTTGCTAATCTTCAAGTCCTTTATTCGTCCATGTATGGAGTACTGCTGTCATGTTTGGGGAGGTGCTTGTCAGTCAACAATAAATTGTTTAGACTCTGTACAGAGAAAAGCAATACGGTTGATTGGTAATACCGAACTAACGGACCAGCTTGATTCACTCCAGCACAGAAGAAATGTGGCTGAATTGTCAATATACTATAAATATAACTTTAGCGAATTCTCCTCTAAGGAAATTCAAAATATTCTTCCATCGTGTGCGCAGTATAATCGACAAACAAGAGCTGCCGAGTTATCCCATCCATTTGTTGTACAAATACCTCGTTGTAGAACTGTGTCCTTCCAAAACGACTATTTCAATAGAGTGGCCAAATTATGGAACTCATTGCCCTCCTCTGTATTTCCCGATGAATTTTCTCCTCAGGCATTTAAAGAAAATGTCCATTATCATTTAAAAAAATTAGTATAGTTATCCCTATATCCCCATTCCTTCCATTCCTTTATAGTTGACATGGTATCTTCGGATATTCAAAGAGTCTAAATAATGAATATTTCATATTTAGTGTGCTAAACATGTCTAACTAATTAATAAAAAAAAAAAAAAAAAGGAATAAGAACAATATTTTATTATTTTTCACTCTTGTATTTCGGAGTGTTATATTATTTTTAAGTTACTCGCTCTGAAAGAATAGAGTAGAGGAGCGATATAAAGAGCGTTTTAAACTCTGGTTTGGTTACATTTAAAATTAGGGTGTAAAATTTTTTTTGTCAATATTTGACGTTCTAAAAAGGTGGCAACCCTAACTCCAAAATCAGTTTCTTTTTATAATTACTATTTACAATTTCTGAGTGGTGCTCTCAACAAATGCAAAAACTGTGAAACACTATAAGTTGGGATTCAGAGTTATTGAAAAACGTACAAAAATCTCATTCACTAAGATTTATCAAAATCGGATGTAAAGTTTTAAATAAAGAGGTGTTCGGGAGACGCCAGTATTTTATTCAATAACGTTCAAGATCCATCAATCCTTCTTGGTGTTGACTTAGACAAAAATATAAAATTTTGTCAAAATGACTTTACAACGAAAACAAGATCATCAGAAATTGAGAAAAATTTACCGGAAGTGTAGAACCGGAAGATCTTCCACTTTCATGTAACTTTCATGTAGACTGTAGGTTTACCGATGTAGTTCATTCATGACATACCAAAGTATTGAATATGGTAATCATTTTGTCAATTTTAAGCAAAAAAAATGAAGTTGTTGTTGTATGAAATTAGACCATGCAAACAAGCGTAAAATTAAAACCAAAAATAATTAAATGTGAAAACAGGAAGTTGGGATGCAGAATTGAAAAATTTTGACTTGAAAGTTTTAATTCAAACTTCGATAAATTTGGATCTCTGGCCTTGAACTTTAAAATAAAAAAATATTCCAAAAAGTTTGACCAAAATCGTTTTATTAATGTTAGCTGACTAATATCTGTGGGGTTTTAAGAATAATGACGTACACGCACGTGACGTGTCAGTTCACTATAACAGGATAAAAATTGAAAAAATGGATTTTAACGGTAGGGTTTATTTATATATTTTCCATTGCCTTTCAATATTTGACGTATTAATCCTTTAATTTCCGTTTTGATAGACTTCCTAAAAAATTTTGAATTATCACACTTGATACTGTTTAGGTGAGATGAGCACAAAGATCTTTTAAACTGATACAGAAACTAACATTCAATCTATTTACGAGGGAATAGTTTACGATTTACTATAGAAATCATAGAATGCAGAACTAAAAAGCTTATTGCTCTGACACCTATCTCGACTTTACTTAAAACCAGTTGATCAACAACTCTGATCCTAGCTAACTTTTTCCTCTTTGGAAAATACCTATGATGTCTCGTCAATCTATCTACTGAAGACTAAAACAAATTCCAAAGAAAAAATTCAATTTAATAATATCATTATCAAAATTAAAATATGTTGATACGAATACTATGTTTACGGTTGGTTGAATTATTTCTTATTATGTTCTCAAACTTAAACAAAAACATTTGAATGAATCAAATAGAGAAAGCCAAATATATATAATAACGCGAAAATAACACATCATTCCAAAAAGAGAACGAAATCAAGTACAACGACCAAACCTCAACGCTAAATATCAATTTGATAGCATCAACACTTTTGAACATCAGCAATACAAACAAAAATTCAATTAAATAATAATTTTGTGCTGTAAGAAAAAGTAAAAAAAAAACTAACTACTGATTGAATTAATTAAAATAACTTTAGATTAAAAGAAAATGTCTCTCTTATCATTTCCTTATCGGTGTATATTTTTACTAACGACTGTAATTTTGGAAAAAAATTTTTTTTTTCAAAATAATTAATTGTCCTTTTTGGCTAATTTTTGTTTAATATTATCTAATATCATGATAATACGTATAAGGCAACTCTGGTTTCTATCTTTCCTCTCAAATCAATATCTCTTTTTACATTTGTCGTTTTATTAGTAAACGAGAAGGATACGTGATGCTAAGTTTCTTGTATATATGTAATGAGGGTGATGGATGCTGGTTTGGTTAACTAAAATAAAACATATATTTTATATATGTATAACCAGATATATTATTATACTGCAGTGTTTGTTGTTTCGGTTTCTTTATGTACTATAATATTTAATATGTATGAACAATATTTTTTATTTGTTTATTTTGAAAAATATTGGTTTTCTCCGCTTGGTAGCGTCACATCCTTTTCAAATGATAGTATCGAGTTTATGTGATACCAACAAGTCGCCGCGATCTTTTAATATACTAACAAAACGGTGATACGAATCACTTTCTATGATAAGCAAGCAAAATTTTACGATTAAGAGATAAACTGCTTAAATTTTAGCAATGCTAGATTTTTGCAAACTAGAATCATAATTTAAAACAAAATACGAATAAAGTTGTGTTATTCGTTAATATATACATAAATAGATAACCATGAGCGTTTTCAGCTTTAAAAAAAAACAAATACAATTGCATATGTCGAAATAAATCACACGTAATAGTAATTTGTGCAAAAGGTCAAAAAGTGTCGCTTTTACGTACGCGTCTAATTTTTCTGAATGAAGGCTAGACACTTTTTGATCAAGGTACATATTTTATTTGTTGTATGTTGTCCGAAAATATTTGTTTCATAATTATTATTTTAAAAATATATTGTATTAGATTTTACTTCGGTTTTGAAAAAACCAAAGTATTGAATTCATGAGTCAAAAGTGAAATTCTTACCCCAACTTTTTGTGGCATTTCTCGAGGTTTTAAGACCTACTGATTCTAAAAAAGCAAAAAAAAAATGTATGTTTGTCTGCCGGCCGAACGTCATTACCTACGAAATCTAGATCTAGATTGTTTAAAAAATGTTCATTTTAAGAGAAAATGAGTAGTAACATGGAATGTGGAGAAATCTTGATGTTAAATTATTGCATTATAAGTTTGTCAAAAAATTATTGTCAAGTGTGTCAAAAAAAAAATTTTTATTTATTTTTTAACCCAATTTTTGGAAACAAATAAAATTAATTATTTATATGACATGAAATTTTATTATTATTATAGAGAATTATGGCATTATAAGTTTGTCAAAAAAATAATGTCAAGTGTGTCAACAGAATGATTTTCATTTATTTTTTTAGAAAAAAAATTAGTTATTTGTATGAAATGAAATGTGATGAACATGAAATTATTATTATTGAAAATTTTATTGCATTATAAGTTCGTCAAAAAAATATTAACAAGTGTGTCAAAAAAATGATTTCATTTATTTTTTTAGCCAATTTTTTGAAAATTTTGGAATTTTTTGTATGACGTAAATGTAATCGAACATGAAATTGGATATTGAAATTTTTGACTTTGTTATAGTAAAAATTTGTTATAATAAAATCATTAAAAAATTCCAATCAGGATTTAGAAAAGATCATAACTGTGAATCTTCACTGAATTTATTACTTTCAAACTGGAAAGATGAAATTGAAAATGATAAAATGGTCTTAGCTGTTTTCCTCGATTTTCGTCGAGCATTTGAGACTATTGACCGATCATTGCTGCTAAAAAAATTAAAAAAATATGGTATACGTGGGAAAGCATTACAATGGTTTAAAGAGGTTACAGTCGCCAAATAACGTCCCCTTTTTGTAAAAAAATATTCACTCCTAATATTTTTAATAAGTAATAAATAAAAGGTCAAAGTTTAGGTACAATATTTCTTTATTTAAATACTCAAAAAACCAATAACTTTGTTACTATTTCTACAAAAATAGCTTTAACAAAAAAGTAGAAATTCTGAAAATACATTTTTCTATTTTGCGTCTAAAATAAAGTCATTTCGATACCCAAATGCGTATCGAAATGGCCTTCATTACGATACGCAAAATTTGGTCTCTCAAGGTTGGTCACATTGGTCATACAAACGTCAGTGAACATTAAAACGAATAATTATGTAAATAAAATTAATAAGAATATCTAAATTAGTGTTAAATATTTTAATTAATTAAAATAATTAGTAATAATAACAAAATTTCAAATTGACTATTTTTTAATAAAATACATATTTTTTAAATTTCAAGACAAAAGATGCAAAATAGAAAAAATAGTATAAAAAACTCGTTTCATAAAACGTTTTTTCTATTTTGCGTCTAAAATAAAGTCATTTCGATACCCAAATGCGTATCGAAATGGCCTTCATTAAGATACGCAAAGTTTTGTTTTTCAAGGTTGGTCACATTGGTCATACAAACGTCAGTGGAAGTTAAAACGAATAATTATATAAATAAAATTATTCTTATTAATTAATCTTATTATAAAAAAATAATCTAAATTAGTGTTAAATATTTTAATTAATTAAAATAATTAGTAATAATAACAAAATATCAAATTGACATATTTTAATAAAATACACATTTTATGAAAGCTAGTTTTGCAACAAAAAAATATATAGAAATATGATGAAACGCAGAGCTTACTATTTTGAATTGAAATTTTTAGAAATTTTCTTTAAAACATTAAGACATAAAAAATATTTTTTAAAATTTCAAGACAAAAAATGCAAAATAGAAAAAATAGTATAAAAAACTCGTTTCATAAGACGTTTTATCGCACTTATCCTTTAGAAAACTCCCCGCTGCGCGGGTCGTTTTCTAAACAGATTGCGTGCGATAAAATCGTCGATTATGAAACTAGTTTCTTAATATACTATTATCGCACTTATCCTTTAGAAAACTCCCCGCTGCGCGGGTCGTTTTCTAAACAGATTGCGTGCGATAAAATCGTCGATTATGAAACTAGTTTCTTAATATACTATTTTGGGCACCTAATTACAACCCGGGGACGATATTGAGATCACAATAATCAGTACAAAACTTAAATTGTATTTTTAACAATAATTATTAGTAATCATAATTGTTTAAGTAATTCTAATTCTCTAAGCAAATTGCACAGATAATTTTTTTTTGATGTCAGAAATTTTATTTTTCATTCATACAAACTATGATATTTAAACAGTAGGCTTTGTTTTAACTGTCGGCAATTCTTCTTGTCGTCGATAATTTTGCTTTGTCGTCATGAGAATTCTTTGTTGTCATTTTTTGTTCTAACAAAATGAAATATAATGTCATCTTAGTAGGCGCATAAATTTGTAAACAAACATGCAAATATTTATGAATGAAAACGGACATTTTTATTATTTGCATTTTTACATAATTTTGTATTATTAAATAATTTGTAGAAAAATTTTATTTAGAAACTATAATTTAAACAAAATTATAATTAAAAAAAATTATCTCATTAAATACCACTCTTCATTGAAATTTTTGTCTAAAATTTTTCAATTTTACTCATTAAATTATTTTTAAGCAACACTGCTCAATCAAACCACTACTTAAACCACTCGTCCTTCGGACTCGTGGTTTATTGTGCGCTGTGATTCGCAGTGTTGCTAAATAATTTAATTCGTAAAATCAAAAAATTTTCGAAAAAATTTCAATGACTCGTGGTATTACAACCGATAAATTAAAGTAATTCAGTAAATTATAATTGTTATTTAGTTAAAACACACTTTTTTGATATCTATATGTTTATTACAACCGATCGATTTCGAAAGCTAAGCTTTCATTTTCAAGGATCGTTCTAAACTAGTTTAGAACGATCCTTGAAAATGAAAGCTTAGCTTTCGAAATCGATCGGTTGTAATAAACATATAGATATCAAAAAAGTGTGTTTTAACTAAATAACAATTATAATATATTAATGATATCTAGTGCTCTAAATAAATAAAAAAATTAACTAATTCAGTAAAGTTTAAGTGATTCTAAAAACAAATTAAATTATAGCAATTCAGTATAGTTTAAGCAATTTTAATTTTCCAAACAAATTGCACAGATAAAATTAGTTCCTGCATTTTCAACACAATCCTCATGCATCCATTTGAAACATTTTGTGCATCTTATCCATTTCTCTCCCTTTTTATCTTGTGAAAAACTTTTATGACAAACTGGACATTCGGCGTCATCATTCTCACTATCTTCTTCGTCAGTTGGAACTAAAATTGGGTTATCATCAGACGTGTCCTCATCAGAAGATTGATTTTTTTGCGGCTTTTTGGTTTTCTTTTTGTAGTTTTTTTTACAATTCTAGCTCTTTTTTTCCTGCTTCTTTTACATATCGCAATCGCAGTTGCATTCTGCTGTCTTTCATCCTTTTCCTTTCTTTTTTTCTTCAACATTTATTATATTTTGTTTATGTGGCGAAGTCGTGACTAACATGGCGTTGCCTCGCCTAATTGGCTCAACAACTGGAATAGGCTGTTCGTCTGCTGGAACTATAAATGGGGATGACGAGTTGCTTAACCCTGGTGCCGTTGGTATCATTGGTGTTGACTTTGTGGCATCCCAAGTCAGTTATACATAATTTATCAAAGATGTCGCACTGTTTGCATCGGTTGTAACAGGAGCATTTGGTGAGTCAAAAAAAAATGTTTTCATTGAGGAGAAATATTCCTGTTTTTCGGAAGCCATTTACAGTGTTGACTTTGTGACATCCCAAGTCAGTGATACATCATTTACCAAAGATGTCGCACTGTTTGCATCGGTTGTAAGAGGAGCATTTAGGGAGTCAAAAAAAATGTTTTCATTGAGGGTAATATTCCTGTTTTTCGGAATCCATTTAGAGCCGTATCGATTTTACATGCTTTTGCATAAGCTTTGCCAAATATTTCTCTAAGTTGGTAGTGAGTAACGACTCGCCCTGTGCGATTTGTCAACCAATTTTCTATTTCTTGGGTATAAAAAGTTTTTAACGGAAACATAAATGAAACGTCCAAAGGCTGCATATGATCGGTTGAATGAGGAGGAAGGCAGACTATAGATACGCCATTGTCACGTCCAATGTAAATCACATCCAGATTTCAAGTGTGACTATCTAACACTAGCAGAACGGGGTCTGATGGTTTTACTATAGTCACGAAATGTTTCAACCCTTTTGTAAACAACTCAGGCTGGATCTAACCCGATAGATGACATCCACCAATGGTGCCTGGAGGTGCTCCATCAAGTAGTTCTGCTTTCATGTTTTTTCTTGGAAACACCATTAATGGAGGAATAAATTGACCAGCAGCTGACATACAAGTCACAATAGTTATTAGGGCTCCCCTTTCAGCTGACGACAATTTATGAACTGCTTTTTTGCCTTTCACCGTTGGAATTTTTCTTACTTTATGCTGAACGGTGCTGATCCCGGTTTCGTCCACATTAAATATTTTATTGGGGTTGAAATTTATTTTTTGTAATTCAGGTTTCAAAATGTCAAAAAAAGCTTTAACGTTTTCTGTAGTAAAACCTTGTACGCGAGCTCGTGATAACGATTCTGGTTGGCGAAATTACAAGTTAGGATGACGAGCCATAAAAAACTTCATCCATTTTTTGCCTGCTTTTTTTTAGTTTGTGAATATGGGTGTCGAATATTATTTCTAATGGTCAATTGGAAAGCCATTCGTTTTAAATCAGAAGCGGTGACACCATAGTAATTCTTTTCCATTTGCATAGTTTACCAACTCCTCTTCTAATTCAATTGGCAAAACTGGTTTTCGTCCCATTTTTCCAGAAACTATATCTTCTATAGACTTATCAGAATTTACGTAATCTTTTAAAGTAGCTCTTGGAACATTAAATAGCTTAACTGCTTTTTTATAACCCATTTCTTTATTTCGGACAGCTTCAACGGTTTTTTTCATTGCTTCCGGAACCCACAACTTTCTCTTTGGCATCTAAAAATTAAATATTTAAATATTAAAAACAGTGCACAACAAATGACAAAGTGAACTAAATATCGTTCCCGGGGCGATATTACGCTCACGTCTGCCAATTGTTTTGGTAATCTCCATTCAACAAAAAAACACATGATGACATAACCTAAATGAACTTACAATCGATTTAAATATAAGCGACAATAACAAATTTTGCCAAAATTTCGTTTCAATAAGTCATACACATCAATATTTAAACAATACCGATAATATTTCAATAAAAAACTCACCTTGAACAGTTTTTTCTTTTTTTAAATATCTTAAAATAGGAGCGACGTTTCACCGCCAAACTTTTAATATGTCTGACTGACATAAGTAACTTTAAATTACAAGTATAAAAACTAGATGGCACTATTCAGGAAAATAGAAACCGATGGGGACGTAATTACGTTCGGGGACGAAATTTGCGACCCAAACTTTATTTGTTTAATCGAGCCCAAAAAGTAAAATATGAAAACTCAGAATCGTCAGTGAAAAACAATAGCTTAGGAGTACCGCAAGGTTCTGTTCTTGGTCCGTTACTTTTTATTTTGTACATCAACGATATTAGTAGCGCAATTGATTTTTCGTCAGTAAACCTTTTTGTTGATGATACTCTAATATCGATATCCGCAAATGACATCAACACAGCAATAAGTCTAGTCAATTCTGACTTATCAAAACTAGTACTGTGGCTTAGATTTCATAAACTAAAATTAAACACATCAAAAACGAAATTCATGATGATATCTAATAAAAAAATTACATCTGTAGCAAATGGAAATGTTATTATTGATAATGATATAATTGAACGGGTTGAATCGATAAAATATTTGGGTATATTGATGAAAAACTTAAATTTGATGTGCATCTTCAATATCTAACAAAACAAATTGCAAAAAAAGTTGGTTTATTTGGTCGAATAAGCAAAAAATTAATACCGAGTAGTCGAATCTTAATATACAAAACCATAATTGCACCACATATCGATTATTGTTCGTCAATCATATTTTTGGGATCAGAAAATGACTTTAATAAGTTACAACTATTTATGAATAAGGCAATGAGAATAATATTAAAAGTAAATAGATACACGTCAAGAAGATTGATGCTGGACACACTACAGTGACTCAGTGTAAAACAAAGGATTTATTTCAATTCATTAATCTTCATATTTAAAATTGACAATAAAATTCTACCAGAACACTTGTCTGAAAAAATGAAAAAAAATGAAGATATACACTCAATACATACAAGAGGAAGTGCACTTCAGCGTCCTACACAATACCTGAAGACGTCATGTCAAAACTCTCTTTTGTATAAGGGAGTATTAATTTACAATGAATTTTAAAAAAAATGTGACACCTGTAGCATAAAAGAATTTAAAAAAAAACTTGTCGATTTTGTGCGCACTAAATTCCCAATAGATTAAACATTTTTCATTTAATTTAAATGTCAATTTTGATTTAATTTTTTTTTTCTTTCTTTCTGTATGATATAATGTAAATTTGGCAAAAAAAAAATAAATACAATATTATTATAAAGTTTTTGAAAAATTTTTGGAATTTTGAAAAAAGTTTGTATTTTTGATTTTGTAATAATTTTTGCAAATTTTTTAGAATTTGGAAAAAAAATAGAATTTTTGATTTTGTGAATTCTATATATATACTTTTAGAATTTGGAAAAAAGTTTCATTTTTTGAATTTGTAAGCAGTTTTGGAATATTATTATAATTTTGAAAAATTTAAAATTTTTGATTTTATTATAATTTTTGGAATTTTGAAAAAAGTTTCAATTTTTGATCGTGTTATAATTTTTGCAATATTTTTAGAATTTTTAAAAAAATTTTAATCTTTGATTTTGTAATAATTTTTGGAATATTTTTAGAATTTTGAAAAAAGTTTGATTTTATTTAATTTTTACAATGTTTTTGGAATTTTGAAAGAAATATGAATTTGTGATTTTGTTATATTTTCTCGAAATGCTAAATAGAGAGGTTTTTGAGCAGTTTGCTGAGTGTATCATCTTTTCACTAAATTATGTTAATATTTTTTTTTTAATAAAATGTGTTGTGTAGTAGGAATTACAATATGTGTCACAATAACACATAAAAACCTTTTATGACCAAGGCCCCACAACAACATACGTTCAAAGATGTTGATGGACGAAAATCTTTCTTTTTTTGTTTTTTTTATATTTTTTGTTAAAGAATGAATAACTAAACAAAAAATCCTATGACCTATCACTGACAAAATATGACATAGGCCAATATTTTATGATAGAATAGAGAAAATAAAAGTAAATTAAAAAGTAAATAGCAAATTTTTACAAAAATTTGCTGAAACAAAACAAAAATGTAGTTGCCAATAATCCAGCCTAGGGTTTGCAATACGGTTAATCGGTTAACCGGTAAATCACCGAAAATTATATAATCAAAAACCGGTAAATTTCTAACTTTTTACCGGTTTCGGTAAAAATTAAACAAACTTATATTTATGCTTATTTAATTGAAAAATTAATAATTATCATATTCTGAAGAAAATTATTTAAAGATCGAAGCTTACAACAAATGCTTGAGCGTCGTGCAATGTTCTGTCATCGTTAAAATTGTGAATTGCAGTGTGGTGTGAAAATGTTGGATATAATACCATCTTAATTAACATGAAGTTAGGGTTCCATAAAATAACTATGAATTGGTGAGACAGTAAGAAATTTTGTCTCATCCGGAAAGTTTGTTGTCAAACCCGGAGCCCGGAAATTATTACGCTTACAACTTGGAAACTACAGGTCAATCTCGCCGAGGTGGTTACGCTAGATAAACCCAGCTTAAAGCTTTTAAATTAAAGTACGAAATTTGTCTTGTTATACTGAAATTTTTGAAATTCATTCAAATCTAATTCATACTAAAAATTAATTCTATAAATTTTAATGTAAAACAATACATATTCTGGTATAGTTTAATCGCTAAATACACTCAGAGAATTTTGTTAGTAAATTTAATAACCGCCCGTTTTAAAAAGGCGTAATAAGTTATTTTATTAATCTAATTACGATTTTTGTTAAAGTTATTGTCACAGTAATTAGATTAATATTTCTTTAAATTATTTTAATAAAACTTTTTATTAAATTAAAAATATGGTCAATATTATTAAAATATTCAGAACTGCTGATTAAATTAATCACCAACTCTCATTAAAAAATTGATTTCAGACATTAAAATAAAAAATCTTTTTATTAAAGTAGAGCTATTAAAATAAAAACATAAATTATTATTTTTGTAGTTAAATTTATTAACCATTTTATAAGATTAATTATGGACGTTCTTATTTTTAAAACTTAGGTTATTAGATTAATAAAAGCATACGTTAATTTATTCTTTGGTTATTATTTTAAATGTGAATTAAGAAAATCTTAAGAAGAATCACAGTATATATCCCGACGCTGACTACAAAACATTAAAAAATGTTTGTATTTTGTTAAATAATTTAAAGTTAAATAAATAATTTTTAAGTGAAATATTGAAAAAGTGGGTTGGTTTTATAAAAAAAAAATAAAAATTATGTGAAATTAAACAAAAATAAATAGTTAAAGTTGAACAGTTTAATGAACAGAATAAATGGGCTGCAATTGACTCTGTATGGGACTGAACTAAGCAACTTAGACTCAATAAAATAGTAGAACTTACATCGGAAATTTGGAATAAAGGAAAGAAATATAGATCACAGCTTGGTTATATACTGGTATTTAAAACTGTATAATAGTATATTCGAATAAAACTTTAATTAATATATTTATTTTTAAATTTTCAGATTGACATTGATTTTATTTATTTCTTTCAATCACTTGTTAATCTTGTTCACTTCAATCACTTGTTAATCTTTCCATTAACTAACATATAGACAAAAGTCCAACTACATATTAGTAAATTACATCAAGAATCAAATCAAAACAAAAAAAATTATGTAGTATTAAAACATTAAAAATAAAAAAATAGATTAAATTACATAATAACAAATGAAACTAACCTTATATATTCAATAAATAAATTTTGAACAAATTATTTTAAATCAGAATAAAAAGAGCAAAAATTTATTCAAAGTCAATAATGAAAAATAAAAGAAAGCTAATTTTACTATTTACAGTGTAATTTGCAGAATTTTCCAAATTTGAACGCAATCTTTCCAAAAGTCATGGGTTTTAATAGTAAATTACAAATTTTTATCAGTAATATTTGTTAATGTTAAATCATTTAATGTTAAATGTTAATGTTAAATCATATTATTTGTTAAATCGTTAAAATTTAAACTACTTAAGACAAAATATCTATAATTTAAGTAAATAATTAAAAACGAAACATTTTATACAAAATTTATAAGTAAAGGGGTCGTATATAAGTTACGAAAAATACTTAAATATAATATACTTCAAATCAAAATAAAAGCTTGAATATTTAAAAAATAAAAATTATTAAAATAAAATATAATTATTAAATATTTATAGCCAAATTTTTTTTTTCTTTCTTAAAAATCTTCTTTAATTATTAACTATATTATTGTTACAAATTTTTCTCCAATTTTTCGACCTTGCGGGTCATGTTCAGGGGTTTTATTTAGTTATATTTAATATTGCCTATAAAACAATTATTTAAAAAATAATAAATTTAAAAAATAAAATGTAATAACTATACTGTCTTAAATTAATAAAAACTTAAATAAAATTAATTGAAATAAATAAAACTGTAAACAAAATTTTAATTTTCTCTTTTATTTAAAATGTATAAAATACAAGTTCCATTATTAATTTAATAATAACTTATTATTAATTTAATAACATCCTTTTATTAATATAATAACATCATATTATTAATCTGATAAACCTACTGTTGTTCTAATGACAACTTATTATTATTCTAATAATTTATGCCATTTATCCAATGCCTACCTGATATGAACTTAAACTATTCTGACATTAATTTAAACAAATTCTAATTTAATATAAAAGCTATCGTTTTTAGATTAAAAATTTTATTTTTTTTTGTTAGTAAATCTTACCAACGAAAATTATTAGTTTAATAATGACTATTATTCCGAAATCAGTGAAAATAATCACAAGTTGTGATTAGCTGTATAATAATCACCAAATTGTTAATCTAATGGCTATTTTTATAATTTTTAATGACAAAATTCTCTGAGTGTATTAACAGAGTTCTCGGTTGTTTGTAAATAAAAATTCAATCAAATACCCGAACCGAGTACCCGGCCGGGTATTATAAAAAATAGGCTGGGTACCCGCTACACGGCTTTTTGTATTTTTAGGACCCGGTGCATCACTAGTTCATACTTAATAGAACATTGATTCAATTACGACTGATGATGCTGCCATTAGGAAAAAATAGAATCTTTGATTAATGCTTATATCGCCAATTGTGTTTATTTCCTTCAGCTAACGGTTATAAATATTTTATATAAGAAGCATCAGCAATATTCATGTAGGGGAAATAGATCTTTTGAAGACGAAGAAGATTATGCGCTGTATTAGTTGCATATCATCTTATGTTGTTCATGTTCAGCATGCATAACGAAATAAGTTTCGTAATAGCAAAAATTAGAAAAGTTGTAATATTTGCAAATTACCAATAAAAAAAGACAACCGCCAAAAGCATGGTAATGTTGTGAAAAAACAACTCACCTTGATTCTAGACTCAAGATCAAGCAGCCGTTTTACAATACTAAATAGATTTGGTGTAATTAGGATAGTGTAATTAGTATAAGTTTGCCTTTGAATCTGATTTATACTTTTCGGACAGTGAAATTGTTTAACTTATAGTAAAAAGCCCTGGCACCCTATATAAGTTACTGTAAAGACAGTGTCGATACGATGTAAATCTTTATGTATCTAATATAATATTTATGTTAGATGAACTTAGTGCACAAAAACCATTCACAACTAAAGAACTTAAGTAAGTTCTCGTTATATACGTTTCAAAGAAAGTACATATATTTTTCGAATATTTTACACCCATACACATAGTTATATGAAGGCTCGTTTCTTCAAGAAAGCAATAACGTCTCCTCATCAAGGATTATTTCACAGCTAAGATTGAGGGTGCTACCGTTGACTGAATACAGTTCATCTGCCACCACCCCTAAGACGTGACCTTGGCTAGTGATATCTTACTGCTATTGCCAGTGGTATATGATCTCACGTTAAATCGTACGTCAATAGCAGAGACTGGAGTACACGGGGTTGTCACACCCGTAGATCAAAAATAAACAAAAATTTCAAAACAATAAAAACTGATCACTCCATGCGGGTGGATCAGTCCATATATGATCTGTTATAATTTCCGGCGACGAATTGATGTTTTGTGTTAGTTTTATAATAAATTTCCAAACATTCTAAACGAATTCTAAACGATTCTAAACGAATCTGCTAAATTAGTTAGATACAAAAGTGATTAAAGCAATGGGAGGAGGATATGATGCTATGGTCAAGAAGGTGTAACAATCGAGATTAGAAGTTCGGCTTTTTTGGAGCTCAACAAATGATTAATATTGAAGGGCGCTGCCTATCTACAAAAAATCCAGAAGAAACGAAAAATCTGATGTGGTTATATTGCTGCAATTGTGGAAAAAATTGAAAAAATTAACGGTTATAGGAAACGTTTTAAAGATTGAACGAAAACTATAGCGGTCGGCTCATCATTTAAAATATTATTTCGAGGGGGTGGGAGTGAAAATTTTGAAAAAAAATATTTTTGATCTTGACGAGTGAGGTGTCATATGAAAGTTGAATTTTTTTCTGTTCGAAAATAAATTTGTTTGTAATTTAAATCAACAATCACTATTATTAATGATAATTTTTCGAAAGTTAAAATTTTACTAAAATTATAACTAAAATCATTTCACTTAACGAATTTATTTTCTAACGGATAACGAATTAGAGTATATTGATTCTGCACAGAATCAATATACTCTAATTCGTTATCTGTTTAATAAAAAAAAAATATACATATATGTTTCTCATTAAAAATAAAATAAAACAACAATTGAATATACACTGAAATATAAGAGCCGTTAATTGAGTTCGAATGAAAGATATACATTATGAAGTAATAAACTAAAAGATGAAGTTTTTTATACAGTGAAACGTTGTATACGGTCAGATATTATTTATGAAATGATCTTAAGTAGTTTGATATTACGGAATTAATGTGTTGACTGTTTGTTTTTAGATTTTAAAAGAAAATGTCTACTGAGCAAATTTTTGTTGGCCGTTACACAAAGAACCCTCGACGAGTGAGTTATACTCGCACTTGTCCGATTTTTTTTTCAATTACATAGCTTAATCTTAAGACTTGAAAATATTGTGTTCATGTTCATTCATATTCCGATTTATGAACATTTTAATTTTCATAACCAGTGACAAAAATTGACTTTCTATGTCAAATATGTTTTCTTTGTCTTTGATGGTTTTCTCCTATGATAAAATGTAACACCTTTACCTAATTCCTCTTGTCTTTTAAAATTTAAATAAATAAGAAAATAAAGTAACATAAAAAATTCAAAATAAAAAGTAAAAAAATAATCATAATTTACACATTTTCAATTGAATTAATCTAAAAAATAAATTTCACACATCAGATTAGTATTTATATGTTTGATTTCTTTGGTAAGAAATCGTATGAAGTTTTTTATATAAAAAAGTTGCAGAGGGCGTAATTATTATAAAGGAATTTCATGCGAAAATGGGCAGTGAATGTTCTGTTCTACTTTGTTCATTCTTATTGCTATCTTTTCCATGTCTTGCATAACTGAAGCTTTGAAAAAATTAACTGGTGTGATAAAAGTTTAAACAATCGGTAGGTGGGCTGTTACCAATTTCTAATCGATAGAATTTGAATTTGTAACCATAAAAGGGTTAAGTCATTTTATGTAATGTAATATTATTTAAACATTACACCAAGAAGATTCGATTCTACTATTCAAAATTCATTTTCTAATCAACAATAATAAAACTCATTTTAAATTTATTTTTTAATTCATTATCTCTTGACAAATTCTATTATTTATTTTTTTCATTTTTAATTTAAATAATAAAATATATCTATACCAGTAAATTTTCTCACTCAAACTAAAACATAGAGGAAAATTAACGAGAAAATTGTGTTTACAAAAGAAAAAAAATCACAATTTATCATTTTCACCTTAATAACATATATTAATCCCTTTCACCCTGTTAAAATATTTTGTATTCCATTTCAGAAAAGTTTTATAAGAAAATTTTCCAAATAAACATAATAAATATATCCAACAAAATTCAAGAACATGCGCATATCGTCGCCTAGAATTGTTTTTTTTAGTATTAAAACATATCAAGAGCAACAGCAACAAGAAATATCATATTTATATATTTCTATTTCATTATATTAAAATACAAATTTATTATTTTTTTTTTATGTGAGACTTCTTAGTATTTTACACGATGATATTTATAACTTTAAAACAAAAATCTTATCTTAAAATATTCTTATTATTTTTCGTTGTTTATTTTTATATGGGTTCAATTGAAAAGATAATAATAAGTATATAAATATTATTTTTTAAAACTATATATGTTAATACAAGGATTTTTTAAACGTATGTATTTTAATGTCACCAACAAATCACGAAAGATAAATAAATATATGCAGATAATAGGGTGGGTTGATAGCTAGTTAGCCATAAAACTGATTGGCGTTAACTAAGGTGAACAAATTATAGCGTGCATACATCCTTAAAAGGACTATGCAATATATGCATACGAGTAAAAAGAAATTTTGAATGGTAGAGAAAAACGTTTTTCAGGATGATTAGTAATTAGAAACTAAAATAGAAGACTTTTTCGTTGGTTAAAGATATCTTGCGCAATATAATAGTGAAACTTTTTCTTTCCACAGTCTAATGCATACTAGTTAATATGCTCTCATGCTCTCTCTCTCTCTCTCTCTCTCTCTCTCTCTCTCTCTCTCTCTCTCTCTCTCTCTCTCTCTCTCTCTCTCTCTCTCTCTCTCTCTCTCTCTCTCTCTCTCTCTCTTCCTCCCTCTCTCTTCCTCCCTCTCTCTTCCTCCCTCTCTCTTCCTCCCTCTCTCTTCCTCCCTCTCTCTTCCTCCCTCTCTCTTCCTCCCTCCCTCCCTCTCCCTCCCTCCCTCTCTATCTCTTTCTCGAAAACGTAATTTTGAGTAAGTAGCTGAAGTTTCAAATCTAGTAATGAAGAATAACGACATAAAAAAATACATGAATATGGAATAGTAAATTGATGCTAAAACATTCAACTACCAAAAAGTATAAAAAAATTAAAACAAAAAATTTAATAATTTAATTAACAAAATTAAGTAATTTTTTTCACCGTAAACTTAATCAAACAAAACAAAACAAAAATGTGTTAATAACACATTCATCAATTTAAAAATTACAACAAACTCTTCCCATTTCTCGAAAATATATAGTAAAATTTTTTTAATATATAAATTCTGTTTAGGTGAATTATATTTTAACATAAATTCATTATTTTATGAAAAACTAATTCGTATCATTATATTTGGTTTTGTTCATCCTTTTTGATTTTAATCTTTAAGTTGTTATAAAAATAAATATGTACGATAAAACGTCAAAAACTTAAACAAATAGGCGGAGTTTTTTTGTAACTTAAACAAAATGTTTTTAATTTACATATTTTTTTAAAATATTTTTCACCGATATAAGCAACAACGAGTTGAGATATAAAGCAAAATATGAAATTATTATTACTTAAGAAGTCACAGTGAATGCAAATAAATAATCAAGGATTAAAAATCTATAAGTTTTTTAATTGAGACAGAGGTTGGTTGCTTCTTTTTTCAGTTTACTAAAGACAATAATGCAAGAAAACTTTCAGAACACTAACAAACATTTCAGAACGTTTCGAAATCGGTTTCTACTATAGGCGTTTTCGGAAATAAACCACAGTTACTTTTAAGTAATTACCGAGCACATACTAAATATTACAAATCTATTTTCGAAAACGTATGCTAATTTAAGTGCAATTTAAATGTTGTTGTTTTTATTTATTTTTGAATAAAATTAATTTTTTAAAGATAAAAATAAACTATGGAGGTTTGAATACGTTTTTATTAATTGAACCATATTCTTCAATAACATTTAAAAAAAAAAATATAGAACAAATTTTTGTAAATTATTTTATAATAATTTTTTAATCAATTTTTGTATAAGACGCATTTTGAAATAGATCCCAATTATTTTAAGTAATTAACGAGCGCCGACCAATCTGAATCTATTTTCGACCGTGTTTTCTTGCTTTATTTATTTTTGAATTAAATATTTATTTATAAAGAGGTTAGCGTAATTGATTAATTTTATTAAAACTCCGCCCCATTAATGATGTTTTGACGTTTTTGATATTAAACATTTTTGTAATTTAATTCTACTATTTTATATTTTTATTTAATATTTTCGGTAGAGGAAAACTCTTCTATTGATTTTACACATAAAAAATGAAACTAAAAAAATTATTCAAAATTAAACAATTATTCAAACAATCAAAATTAAAAAAAATTGTTTTTTAACATAAAATTTAACATAAATACAAATTGTAAAAATTTGCTAAATAAAAATTAAAGTGTTACGAAATTCAATGTTTGCAGTCCAAAAGATAAAATCTTGGACAAATGGGCGGAGTTTTATTATAATTAACAAAAAAAATTTAAAAAATTTTTCTATTTAAATCAGTCCCATCAAAAGTGTGGCAATATGTAACGATATACATGAGAAAAAATGTCATGAGTAGCAGAAGTGCCGAAACAATTTTTTTTTAATTTTGACGATTTTTTCAGAAAAAATTGCAAAAATGTGAAAGGTGTGTTTTTTGTGTTTTTTGTTCGGTTATTTTTTTTTTTTTTTTCAAGTTAATTGTTTCAAAATTCAAAATCAATCTATTTCAATTAATTAAACTCTGAAATAATGTGTTGTAGCTATTTGGTTGGGAGGTCTATTTGCAATTTCTATTTACAATGGCCGAATTTCGGCCACTGGACGATTCCTAGTAAATTAAAATCTTCACCAAAGAGCTAAATTTTATTTTCTTATTTTTCGCCCTCAGATATTCTAATTTTACTTTAGAATTAAATTTTTGTACGTGGTATATTTTATTTTTTTTACTTTTATTTCGTTCGAAGAAAAGAGGAATAAAATTTGTTTTGTTTTATTCTGGTTAGTTTTCGTCCTACTTCGTTGTTTGATAAGAAAAGAAAGATTTTAGAAATTTATATGATTGAAGTGTAATTTTAGATAATGATTGATCTACATTTTGGTAAATAATTTTTTTAAATAATTTAATAATGAATAATTTTTATTTTATTATAATTTTTTTTTTGTTATGCACGAATTAAATTATGAAGTAAATAAAATTATTTATTATTATTTATTTAAAATGATTTATTGAACGAATTTAGTTAAAATAAATAAATATAAACTAATTAATTTTTTTTCGATTATTATTTTTATTAATTAATTAATTTAAATAAATTTTATTTCTATCTATTCCGACTGATAAGGGCAAATGCACGTTTTTCTTTTTTTTTTAAACAGTTAAAAAACATAAATCGCGTTCGATTTGACTGAAGTAACTGTATTATATGAAAAAAACTATAGCAAATTGTTGTTGATTTTTTCGTAAACTACGCTATTTTATATTCATATCGACCTCACTTATTTTCATTCAAATTTTAACCAAACTAAACCAAAAGAAAATAAAAGCAAAAAAATTATTGTAAAACAAAATCTCTGAGAGCATTATATTTATTTTTTTCAAATAACTATCTGCCAACAAAATCTTTTCTCGTAAATTTTTATTTTGCCTATAAAGAGCTTTATCGTAAACTTTTTAATTTTATCCTAAGTGCTAGAGCGAAAAACAAAAATTATATACAAATATATATAATATACAAATGACACTTAAGGTTGGAACGTTGAGGATTATAAGTTTGTATGTTCAAAAAAATGAATTTAATTTATTTTTTAAGAAATAGAATCGCTGAAAACTCTACCGGTTAGCATATCTGATTTTCTCTCCTCATAAAATGGATTTAATGGGTTGTTGCGAAGTTGTTGCCCGCGTAAAAATTAATTCGTTCTAACAACTTTCTTTTGCATGAATCAACGCGATCAATACAACTTATTGTCTTTTTATTCTTGGACTGCTAAGTTTTTTTTGGCATGAAGAGTGGGATCGACGGTCATTAATAGGGTGAGTGAAACATTTAATTTAGTTTTCTAAGTGTAATAATCGTAGTTATGTTAATGTGTGGGTGATGATCTCGGTTTCTTCGGCCATTAGGGTCGTCAGAGTCCCTGCTCTTTGTTCTCGCTTATTTGATTCTGTTTGCACAGTCTCATTTGCTTGCATATCTGATTACTTGTACTGAACTTCGTGAGATTACTTCTCGGGCACACATGGCTGAAGTTTACTGGAACAAAAACCTCGCTAGGCATGCACTCCTCCGATTGCTTCTTGTTAGTGACATTACTAGCAAGCAGGTCCAGTGTTCATTACAGAGTCTCTAATCTAAATTCAAATATTGTGTAAAACAGTACTTACAAAAAGCGTTTTTTCTATATTTGATTACGAACAAAATTAGCCTTTTTAAGTCAACATCATCTTCGAACAAAAAGACATTTTTACCTAATTTGCCTGCAGTAGTTGTATGTTTTATGGTTGAATCTCTCTTTTAATCCTATTATGATCGCTGAAGAAAGTTTCAATAACGCAAGGCTCTGTTGTAGCTTTTACTGTTGCTGGTTTATGAATTTTTCAAATAAAATTCTATCTAGAAAACACAATTTGCGGCAAAATTTGCAACAAATTGTTTTGGAATGCAAAAATAAATCAGGATCTAAATTTTTTTTCCAAAAATCCTACTCTCCAAATAACATTTAAAAAGGACACATCGCATATTTTTTTAAATAAGTCGAAAACTATGCTGTTGAAAATTAGAGAAACAATGGGAATGGGAAACAATATAACGCCCCACCCACTCGTCTAGTTCAAAAATAATTTTTTCACAAATTTTTACTCTAAACCTCCCCCAGATAACATTTTGAAAGATAAGCCAACCACTATAGTTTTCGTTCAATCTTTATAACATTTAGATGGAGCGTTGGGTGTCAACAAGTATATTCACAAGCGGTTCAAGAAGCTGGTAGAATTCGAATTTTCAAACACGCTGAAGTCATAGGTTAAGCATTTTTTGAGTTTTTAGTTTTAGTTCAATCTGTTTAGTTTTTCAATCCACGTATAAAACAGTTGATTTCAGATGAGCCGTTCTCTAGCAGTTCGATTTCAAAGTAACCCTAAACTTGAATTTTTAGTAATCTTTCGGACCATTCTGTTCTAAAACTATGAACATTTAAAATGTTTGTTTGTTTTCTCATATTATTTGAACTTGAATTTTTAGTAATCTTTCGGACCATTCTGTTCTAAAACTATGAACATTTAAAATGTTTGTTTGTTTTCTCATATTATTTATTTTGATCTTGACTTAGATGTCGACTTCACGCTCAAGCATATCGGACTTTCACCTTTAATAGTTAGCCTTAAAAAAATCTCAGTTACCATCGGTCCTATAACGATGAGGTATAATGAGCACTTTATGGCGAGTACCAGTTTCGGTATTGAATTGCTGAAAGCACAAACACCTGAACACTCCGATCCCAACAACAATTAATTAGTATAACATTTTCTAAAACCACCTATCATCAAGGTCTAATATCTTTATGGTATAAATTACATAAACGACATTAATTACATTTTATTGACAGCAAAAATACTCTCAATAACATGAATATTATTATTATTATTATATGAGTTACATTGTAATCCTCGTAAAAATCATAGAATATATTATTTATTTTTTATTATAGTTTTTTGTTGTATTTGTAGGAAATCAGTAAAAAAAAACAAATTTACAATGCGCAAATGTTAGATCTTTTTATTCGGTTTTTTGATTATTAAACGTATTTTTTGGTTTTGTTGTCTGATTATTGGAATATAAAATTGTTGCTTGAAAAATCGAAGAAATGAAAAAATTAATAGGGGAAAAGCTAATATTTTGATGAACGAATTAAGGTATAATTTTGTTTTAAGATTTTTAAAGTGGCACGCATTTGCTTGCTCGATGGAAGAGCCTTCATGTAACTCTATATGTGTTCTTTAATCATTGCAGAAAAATATACGACACATTAACAAGGTATATGCCACTACCTGGATTATTTGCAAACGAATTTTAGTTTTGTTACTGCAATTTTTTTTAAATTTCTCTTTACCTCTTCTTTTAATTTCAGATCCTCCCAATCCTGAAATATATTGGCCTATGTTCTATTTGATATGTGACGCGGGGAAAAAAAATTCAACCATTACGCATCCAGTTCAGTGCAGTAACTATTCATACTTCATAAATCCCAAAAAATTAAGTTTGTTTACATTCTTTTCACGATATACATATTAAATTACTATAAAAACACAATAAAAAAAATTTGTCTTAACAAGATAAGAAAAATATTAAAATAAATACGGATTGATTATTTCAATGTTTTGTAAATATTACGGTTGAATAAAAATTCGATTATTAAGAGATAATTTAAAAGTGTAATTATTTCAAAAAAAATTATGGAAATACAATATTGCACTACTAGTTGAATGGAAAGGAAAATGTCGTGTAAAGCAGAGTTTTTTAAATGGTGAGTCACTTCTGACTGTGGGTCACAGCAAATTGGTGATCTAATTTTCAACTCTTACTAAAACAACAACAAAATTAAAAATTAATTAATTTTTTTTAAATATCTATTTTATTTTTTTTTATTGCAATTTAGTCAAGTTTAGTGTTAAGCCGGAATTAGACTATTGCAGAACTCTGCAATATTTCTGCAATAGTCGTGCAATGGTAGTGTGTAACATGTTCATTGCAGAAAAGTTTGGCAATGAACTCATTGCAACACATTGCAATGAGTCATTGCAATGTTTTGCAATGAGTTCATTGCCAAACTTTTCTGCAATGAATATTTTACACACTTCCATTGCAGAAATATTGCAGAGTTCTGCAATAGTCTAATTGCGGCTTTACTAATGAGTTATAAATTAACGTCTCTGAATATCCGAAGACACCATGCCAACTAGGATTGGGATTCTAAATTAAGTTACCTTTGGGCATTTATGAACGTTGATTTTAAAATTTTGGGGATTAAAATTATCAGGAAAACGCCACGCCGACAAGGAATTCTAAGAGTAATAACTGTTTCGGGGTGTTTCAGTGAAATGAAATGTTAGGACTCCAAATCGAAATTGAAAATCAACAGAATGAGGTTTATTTAAAATATGTAGCGTTACATTACATGCAATATAACAGTAGTAGAATAAAGCTAATAACTATTTCCTTGCAAGAAATTGCTTTGTCCTAATATTATGAATTTTTCATTTTAAAATAAGTGTTTGAAATTAATCGAAGTTTATTTAATTTTCCCATAAACATTGCGTGCGGTTGCCTCAACTACACCGTTCTATAACTGTACAACTGTTAATCAATTTCGGAGTTCGATTCACCATATCCGCTCTCGCGGAGAGATGGAGACTCTGTAAACTTTTACACATTGCACTAAAAAACCAAGTAAATTTTACAATTATTTTATACAATACACAAAATTTTTCAATAAAAATATTGTAAATTGAAAAAAAATTTCAAATTTAGCTACAAATTATTTCTGGATTTTATGAAAACATATGAGCGACGCTGATGCATAAGCTGACTTGTTTTTTTACTTTAAAGGAAGTCTTTGCATCATTAAAAATAAAATAAATTTTTTTCAAATTTAAACCCTTCACCACAGTTCTGGAAAAAAATATTCTGGATATATAGTAAGTACTTATATATATTAAGAATACTCCAACTAACAGCTAACATTGTTATTGACTTCGCGTAGTTTTAATTATAAAAACAGGTGCGCTGGCGGTTCTAATCATATTTGTCCATTATCGTTCAACGCTTATCAGTTCTTTCTCATATAAATCTCCATCTTTTGCTACAGTTTCATCAAAATTAGTTAATGAAAGAGAAAGCTGTAGCCTGTAGTATCACAACACACATAAATTACGAATAGAAAAAGCAAAAAAAATTTTTGCCGGAAGTGACAAACCGGAAGTTGGGAAAAGGTGTCAAACCGAAAGCAGAAGTGTTACAAATCATACCCTAAGCATATTTTCCAAGTTTAATCAAAATCGGTGCTCGGAAGGCCCTCCACAACTTATCCCAATTCGTCCAATAACTAATCAGTTCTTTGTCATTCAAATCTTCATCTTTGGTCAAAATGATTCATAAACCAAAATTGATTCATGGCCGAAGTCTGTGTGCTACCAACAGTTCTGACAAACTTTAAAAACAGATTGAAACAAGTCAGCAGTTGTATGGTGTACCGCGCGACTTTAGTCGATGTGTCCCAAAAACTGATAATGATCTTCTCACACTAATTGAAACCTCTTTCATAAGATTAATCATAATCAAATAATTATAGGCTCGAGTGTGGATAAATACACTGAAAAAATGACCAAAATTTTTCTTACCGGAAGTGAAAACCCCAAAGTAGGGATGCGGCACTGCTGTGAACCGTGCTAAATGCTTACGCAACAAGTTTCATCCAATTCGATTATTGGGTACTGATGTTATACAGTTTTAGGAAAAACAGGGGCGACCCCTCTCCCTTCCATTGTGTTCAATATCGCTAAAAATCAGTCAGCTCCATGCTATAAATATTTGCATCTTTCGTCAAAGTGTCATCAAAATTAATTCATGAACGAATGTTATATGCTCTCCACAAACATAAAAAACATAGTGAATAAAATTACCTGTTGTGGACCCCCTAACCCTTTGTTCAATGTAGTCCAAAAGCTGAGAAAATCTTTCTCATAATGATTGAAACCTTTTACCAACATTTTACGAAAATCAATTTTATTCGGAAGTGATGAACCGGAAGTTGATATACAGAAATATTTGAAACTGTGCTAAAACCTTATATACTAAATCTCAATCAAATTGAAACCCAAGATTAGAAGTTATTGAAGAAAACTAACAAATGTTCGGGATACCCCCTATTTTGTTCAATTTTAAAAACAATTCAGATCTTCACTTTAAATACCTTTACAACATGTTCGTTGATTTTCGTTGTTGAAAAACATAGACCAAAATTATCTATATATATAAATACGTGTGCACTTTTTTGGGGGGTACCATTTAAAGTTATTTATACAAATACAAAGAACGAAGCGAAATTCAACAAAATTTTGTTTGTTAGAAAATATTAAAAATTAGCAAAGATTGTGCAAAATATTAAAAATGTCAAATCCATCCTGACAATTTTATTAACATGGCGTAATCGAATTATAAATCGTTCTTTTTTACGAATCGTTTTACAACCTTTTTATAAATGCTATGACGATATACAGCACCGATGAACCAATGAACTATTTATTATTCGTTGAGAAAATAAAATGTTTTTAATAAAAATTTGTGTCGGGGATCTGTACAAATTTTTATCGACAAGCGCATATATCGACAAGTGTACAAGCATTTCTCGACGTGTTGGGTCATATCTAGTCTACATAACCAAACAAAAAGGCCCGTCTATCAGCCGACCGTTTTATTAAAATGTTAAAGGGAAAACTAAAAACAAATTAGCTATTTCAGTCTTCATCCAACAATCCAATAAATAAGCCGGAAAATAATGCAAAATCTAGAAAAGTGGTGGCATAGCACAGATTTAAAAACTTCTTATTTCCTGGATTCCTTAGAAGCACTAAGTCCTACATTAATTAGAAAAATGAGAAAATTAAAAACATTATTTCCGCCATCCCAAAGTATCACAATCATACAAAAATTTCAAAACTTAAAATTTCTTCTCTAAAATCATCGCTGATTACGAAATCGAGATTCAAAAACCAGTGAAGGTGGTTCCAACCCTTTAAAAACACTCCTAGAATTTCACACAGGAAATCTTCTTTGCCTCTTGGGTTTTTTAAAATGCCCTCTTCAAGTGTTTACATGCCTTCTTCTGTAGTTGGATACTTAATTCTGGCTTATGAATGGAGATCTATAAACATACTTGCTACTACTGCTATACTTTCCCTCAAAAACAGGCAACAATGGCATGCGCTGCATGACAAACAAAGTTGTTTAGATTTTTAAATATATTTTATAGTTTGATTAATATTTATAAAGAAAGATTATGTAGTAACAGTCATAAATATTATAGTGAATTCTTTTCGACTGTAACGAACAAGTGTCAACTTCCAACACCGAATTATTGAATTTTGTATTCTTATGGAACTAGCTGCAATACAAAAAAAATTTCGATAATTTGGTGTTGGAACTGTATAGAACTAATATAGATACGTTGCCTCCCGCTGTTAATGTCTAAATCAAGTGCCCTGTTGGATAGAATTATTAGCAAATTCAGATTACGAAAGCACCGCAACAAATTCAATTGATTGGAATTGGCAAATAATCGATGGCGTTTTGCATCCCCTACAAATGATAGAACAGCCCGCGCCAAAAAGTATTATGAATGCAATAATATGTGGATGCCATACTGGGTATAGGGTGAGGTTGTAGGAAGAATGGCATATACAGCTCATAAAGTTGTAAATTTTGTTACGGAACCAACTGCAATAATTGGGAGCCACCTAGAACTACTGACACTACGGTGGTTGGACTGGTTTTACCGGCTGGAATGACAATTCAACAAGATGAAAGTTAGTATGAAGAAGGACCCACCCCAACCTTGCATCAGCAGTTCTTGAATTATATTAATAAATTATAAACTCCCATCATTGGACGATTGAATTTCTTTTATCAAGAGACGATTTTCGATGCGAAATATTAATTTTTGAAACAAGTGCCACTTCTTGGGGTGGTTTTGAAAGGTTAGAACCACCTTCACTTGCCTTTGATCATCGGATTTGCAATCAGCGATCTCGAACACCACCGAGAGACAATTTCCGAGGTGAAATTTTAAATTTGCAAAAAAATGTCATCTGTCACAAAATTTTCTCATTTTTCGAGGTAATGCAAGGTTGATGAAAGTTCCTGAAAGTCAAAGGATTTTTTTAAAACCGGTGCTGTTGTACCACCTTTACAGATTTTTCGGCTTATTAAGTGGTCCATCCATACTAAACCCTTCTCACATACAAAAATGTTGATACATGGAATTTGAACGTTTTAAGGCCATCATATTTTATAATTACTTTGAGGTTTTTTATCGAATTTATGGAAAATTAATGAAATCTTCAAATTTGCGTAAAATTTATTCGGGTTTATGTTGTGCAAAAGTTGGTACCCCTGCACATCTAGCGTACTTCTCCCAATATAAGGGTACCGCCGTTTTACAGTAGACATCCAACTAGAACACATATTCAAGAGCCTAGAACCAATTTCCTATATCTGCTTGTCAGCTGACGGCAACGATCAATCTGACTCGTCTTTCAGTTTTAACGGATTTCGCAGAATTTTAAATTAGCGGTTCCCGATCGATACAAATTTGCTATTTGAAATGGATGGAAAAAATTACCAAAACTAAAATAATATGAGCATGTCCACTACAAAGTCAAAGTATAATGAATTGAAATTTTTCGATGCTTATTACGCTCTCGGTTTTTTTTATTCAATGTTAGGCATGTTTAGTGTTAACCATTATAGATTAACGTCTCTGAATACCCGAAGATATCATGCTAACTAGGGAACTTGGGCTCGAGAGTATTTATCAATTTTCTTTGAGGAATTTATTAACTCTAACAATCAATGTTTTGAGGATTAATATTATCAGGAAAGACCCACACAGGCAAGGTATTCCAGAGATGAGAAACTCTGTAAAAAAAACGCGTTGATAAGCGACAGTTCTACATCTTGTCACTCGAACCGTATAAGGATGGATGGGCTGCTATTGAGGCTTTGGTGAAACGCGCGACGCGTCTACGCAGACGCCCGTTCGTCCATAATATACTTGTGAAATACCGTCAAATCAGCGACGTTTCTTCTATGTTTCAAGGAATCAAGCTCGTTAGTAAGATTTAAGTTGCCGATCAATTTAACAGTTCTCCACTGTATGGAATCAACATATTTCATTTTTTTTGTTTAGCGCAAATTGATTTGTTTTTGTGGTTTTGACTACATCGCGGACCTGTTATTGAATGAAGAAGATAAAAGACAGATAAAAATGTTCGAATAAAGAAAAAAATCTTTTACACACAAAATTTCACATCAATGTCTCTGGATTTGCCTTTTTTAAAATTTTTCTTGACTACAATTTTCAGATGTATTTCCCAATAAAATCGTTGGAGAACTCGGTCTTCGAACACAATCAATAACTGTGTAGAATCAAATGGTGAAATCAAATTAACTAAATTTTTGTCACTCCAATCGTCAACTTTTTTAGCCTCGTTTATATTTAATACAATTTGAAATATCACATTTCGTTTGTTTTGGGAGACCAACAATTAAGTCAACTTTCACAATGAAGGAAAAATACTAAATTTGTAGAAAATTTTGTTTAAAATGGGTGCAAGTTATTTTGAAGATATTTTTATAATAATAGGAGGAATGTTGTCCAGACCCTCTTAAAAGTTTCTCGATAATTTTGGTTTTGAAATGAAGTTTTTCATATTAACTCCTGAAGACTGGATTTAGAAATTTTCTTTATGAGTTTCCATAACAGTCGAGTTCAAAGCAAAGCGTTCTGTTGAGAAAGTTGTTTTTCGGGATAGAAGATTAGTACCAAAATTTAAAGAATTTACGGAACTGTAAAAACTATTATCAAAAATTGACATTGGTGAAATTTTTCAGCTTTCGATCTGTCGATTTCTGCTTTTTCGTTTAGATTCGGGATTTTATTATGTATCCAAATTAGAAATAATCCACGTTTGTTTCATAAGAGTAAATTTTCGAGCGCCATCAAAAACAAGTATTTTGTTGGGATTTCAGATAGTGCGATGCGTGTCCTTTGTTTTTTTTTATTATAATAAATGTTTCTAATAAACAGAAAAGAAACATACAAATTTGTATGAAATGAATATATTGCTAGTTATTAAAACGTGCTCACTTACAGTTAAGAAAATAAACTTGTTATTGTTTAGACTAATTTCAGATACCAGCATGTGTAACAAGCAGAACTCTTTAAACATACTTTCACACATTGTTCCAACGAAGCGCACTCAAAATCACATTACAAAACTGAATTAATTTATGGTGTTGACAAAAAGTAATGTGGTTCGCCAATTAATTAGTGACGAAACATGTCAAAAATGATTAATCGTTCAAAATCAAAAGATTAATTGCAAGCTATACTTAAATAATCGTAGATTTATAATTATTTTTGTAATCAATGTTGCAAATTTTTTAAACATTGAAAATTTATTAATAAGAATTAGGTTGCTAACTAATAGTTAATTATTGACCTAATTAAAGCTAATAAATGATACGAACTTATAAAATACGGAATAAAGAGTGAACGTAATGCGAAGAATTATATTTGAAATAAGATTTTAAACGATTCGTCAACATGACTTTGAAATAACTTGCTTAACAGTTTTTGTTTGCGGATATTTAAGGTAGTTTCCTTTTTGTAATGGGTGGAACAAGATAGACTAGATGCATCGAGATATTTTGGACTTCCGAGTATTCCTTTTGAGGCAAACAAATGTGATCATTAAATAAATGTATTTTTTGAAAAGAAAAAAAAACGGAAGATTCTCCTAAATCATAAATGAATTCCTCAGTTTCAATTTTAAAAAAAATTATGTTCATTAAAAGAATAAAAACCAAAAGAAAAGTAAAATAGATTACGAATGTGAAATCAATAAGATAAATTTTTTCAAAGCAAAATTTTTTCAACATAGAAATTTCTCTTTTTTTTTTATTATAATATATGTACAGGAAGTTACGTTTTTGTTTTGTTTCAAACAAAATAAGTAAATTTCATAACACATTTCACTTAATAAATCTAAATCTAAATTATAAGTTTTGTCGTTAAATAATAACCTTTCTCCATCTTTTTGTCAACATTTTCTTTTATGCTTTTTACCGATTTTATACCGATTCTTATTTTAGATCTGAGAAGATAAAAAGAGATATGTATATAACATGAAATCGAGAACTTCATCCTCTAATTCTAGACTCACCGGCAGAGAATACGGTGATTTAATTGGTTATCTTAAACTCTACAAGCAATCTAAAGCTTCTAAGCGATTTGGATGAAACTATACACGATCCAGGTTTATTTAAAAACTAAAACTCTAAGTCCTGTTATTTGATTTTGAAGAAATTTAGTACACAAGTTGTCCTAAAGGGATCAAACAATGATTACTTTTTTTTGACATGTTAAACAATTTGGTGGCGCGAGACTACCAAACATTTCTTTGTTTTTAAGTTAAACCAATTTTGACCAAATTTGAAAAATAAAATTTTTACAAGACAATAGTTATGCATCATACTCCGGATTTGTTTCATAATTAAAAACAAAATAAAAATGAAAGAATAAAATTCATAGAAATAAGTATTTGAAAGGTAGTAATTGGTTTAGTGAATCTCTCTACGAAATTTTTAGTAAAAAAAGTGAGGGTAATCACTGTAATAAAATTTTCAGTTGTAATTTCCCAAGGGCGGTGATAATTCGAAATATATTTTTTGCCAAAAATTTCGAAAGCAAGTATATTGATAAAAGAACGAGGCCGTAGGCCGAGGGCTTTTATCAATACCACTTGCTTGAGGAATTTTCCCAAAAATTATGAGAATTTATCAACGAACGAGGGGAATTCGTTTAGAAAATTTTTTGCCATTTTTCATTTATTTATATATTTTTTATGAATTATACGTTGGCCTACTGTGATTATCAGTTAATTATTTCAAAATTAGATTGAAAATTTTTTGCCTTAGTTTTATTTTAATTTAACCCAATGAAATTCTCTAAAATGTAATGACATCATTTAATTTCACCAATAATATTAGAATTATACTAATAACAAAAATTTATACGTCTGGCCTACTGGTATATTAAAAATTATTACCCTAATTTTGAAATAATTAAATGATATCCCAGTAGCCAATGCATAATTCATAAAAAATATATCGTCGGCTACAAATCGTTTTGTGAGCTTCTTTTGTTTCCCTTCTAAATTGCAGTTACACGTAAATGCTCTGTAGCCGACGATATAAAGAAATGAAAAAGGGCAAACAATTTTCTAAACGAATTCCCCCTCGTTCGTTGATAAATTCTCATAATTTTTTGAAAAATTCCTCAAGCAAGTGGTATTGATAAAAGCCCTTGGCCTTCGGCCTCGTGCTTTTATCAATATACTCGCTTTCGAAATTTTTGGTAAAAAATTATTTCGAATCATCACCGCCCTTGGGAAATTACAACTGATAATTTTTAATATCCCAGTAGGCCAGTCCAAGTATAATTTTTAATATCCCAGACGTATAAATCGTATAAATTTGTTATTAGTATAATTCACATTTTATTGGTGAAATTGAATGATGTCATTACATTTTAGAGAATTTCATTGGTTTAAATTAAAATAAAACTAAGGCAAAACATTTTCACTTATAATATCACAAGGGCCTCGCGACTCGAATATTTTCAAAATATTCGAGCCCTCAAGAAATTTTCCGGAAATAATTTAAGCCTGCGTGGTATTCGGTAAGAAAATTTCACACCATAATTTGGAAAAAAAAAATTATTAATCCAACCAGACATTTTAAATTAATTTCACTGGTTGTCAAGTGGCCATGGTATTTTTGTTTTTGACATATGTTGATTTGTCATTTTGTTTAACTGGTTCTGTCACAAAGCTTAATAATGACTAGTTTAAAACGTCTGTATGTTGAGTTTAATAAGTGTATAGCGAAATGCCGCGATTTGGTAAAGAAAATCAACAAGTAATTAGACAACAAATTCAAAGTATAACACCAGATAACACCCGAAAATCAAAATCAAGTGTATGAAAACAGAGTGTTGAATTTTGTGACGAAACGTTATATAATATTCATGAGTGTATGAGTGTAGTACAGCTGGCTATTATACTGGAGGACTACGAATTTAATATGAAAAAGAAACATTTTGAAGATCATAAGGAAAGTGTGGTTAAAGTGATGTGGAACTCTATTGTTAAGCAGTTACGAGAAATTTATTACGAAAAATATAAAATAAAATTTAATCCGTTTTCTGATGTGGAATTTGCGACCGCCAGAGCTGCACGCAATGCTAAGCAAAAAAATTACAAAGAAACCCATTAAAAAGAAAAGTGAGTGCTTCAGCCTTAACCAGTATCTTCATGGTTTAAATCAGCAGCCTCTGATATAGGAATCGACACTAAACAAGTAAAAATAACTAATCATTCTGTAAGAGTAACAGCTGTTTCGAATTTGGCCAAGGAAGGAGTTGGTGAACAACAGCTCATTAAAATTACTGGACACAGTAATAGTCAGTCAATCAAACCTTATTTACAATTGGACGTTGAACATCATCATCAGATGATTGAGTCCATGAGGAGAATTTAATCAAGTACTAGCAAGTTTAATCATGATCAGATCACAATACAAAATAAAACAGAAAGTACCCAGATTCAAACCACCAATTCAAGCCAGCCCAGTTTTTAATATTAATAAAACCTATAATAATTAAATGTATTTCGTTATTATTTTGCTTATTAGTCGATATCATTAGAGATTTGTCAATGAAGATATTAGTTCAACATGAAATAAATTCTAAAAAAATCATATAGGTGGATATCACCATATTTCGTTAAATAAAGAAAATTTACCAACTTTAGTTAAACCAAATGCTAAAACTCAGATGTGTACTAGCTCAGTCTATCTCCATTTTGTAGTTTTAGTTAACTAAAGGTGGTAGAAATATATTTTTTACAAGTAACATTACGCAATTTGGAAGAAATTCATATGTAGGTATATAATATATGTACCATATTTCGTTTAACATATTTCTTTTTTTTTCGTTTTTTGTTGTTTGACTTTTCAACTGTCAAAAAATTTCCACTTAATTATCGTGGCGCCTCGAAAAAATTTCCAGAAATTTTTTTAGTTGTCATGGTAAGTAGTCAAAATTAAGGCATTTTATTGGTTAAACAGTAGTGGTGTGAAATTTTCAGCTAAATAAATATTGAATGGGTAAGTATATTGATTACGCTCCCGGTTTTGGCGTAGAGAGGTCTACTAAAGAAAAATACCGTTCATATATTAATCTTATTTGTGAAATTTAATTTTTATTTCGTTAGTGTATTAATTAAAATTATTTCAAATTTTATTTGATTCTTTTGAACCATTGAATATTTTAGCAGAAATTTATTATTTGATCTGCATTTTTATTTAGTATGTTTTTTCCGAATCAATTAATTTTTTTCATTTTGTTCTTCCGACCGATTTTGAGCATTATTAATCGCTTCTATGACAAAAAATACATAAATTTTGCCCTATTCAATTATTTTGTGATTCTTCTTTATCTTGAAGAGATTGAGATGAGATTCTTCTTTATCTTGAGAATATTCAAATTTTCAAACAGTAAACAACAGTTATACCCAAGGAACACTATTCTGGTTTATTTTTGATCGCATTCAGCGCAAAGTTATACGTAAGAGACCTATTAATTCCAATCTTAGTCATAAACACGTGTTTTGAAATATTGGTAATCAAAATCCAAATTATGACTTTTTAAGACTTTCTTTTTAGAAAAAGACTTAATATAACCTAATGACAAATGTTATATTTTGCTGTGCGGCTTTTGTATGACTATGGATCTTATGAAACGATATCAATTTTTCCTAGACTAATATTTTTAGATACGTTATTACGTCGAGTGACGATGCTGGTCGTATATTTGAGTTAAAAATTGAAAATGTATGTGTGTGTGTGATTGCGTCCATTTTTTGCCATTTTTTTTAATGTTACAATTTAAATGAAAAATAATTAGAAATCGAAAATTTAAATATTTTACTTATATACAGAAAATAATATTAAATTTCCATACTTTCCTAATATTATGAAAAAATAAATTAAATGATATCAGTATAACGTCAATAAATAAGACGAAAAAAAATATTAAATAATAATAATAATAGTAATATTTCTTTTAAATCACTAAAATTAATTATTTAAAATGCCGGTTTGTTTTTTGTGTCTGTTTTCGTTATTTTCATTCATTCTATAAAATGAATATACATATACTCTTTTATTCTTTTGTTTATTATTATCGATTTTTCGCTTTTTACTATTCGTTTCAATCCGAAATTATTATCTTTTCTTTCGTTAGAATAAATTTCAAACTAAATAATATATAGGAATAATTTTGACAACAATGGTTGATCAGAAAATTCTCCGCGACATCGTTAAGACTGATATATTGATTCCCAATTTAGGTTAGTATTTGATTCTTTAAGACGATAGTCCGATGTCAGATAGTGACTTATAGCCTATAAGTCGCAAAATGATGTATTGTGGTCGTACGAACTATGTCGCGTTATTTGGGGAAAGTCACAGTTTTAGGTCGTATTTCATTTTTTGACGGCAAATTCGAATTCTATGGAAAATACATATATTTGTTTAGTTCTTATTGATTTTTATTGGTTTGAAAATTAAAATTATTTGATCAGTTTTACTTTGTAGGAGATGAAAAAGCATAAAGACGAAATCAAACTGTTAACAGTGTTATGTTAGTGTCCGTACTTGGAAAAGGTGTCCCAGACCGATGTTAAAAAACAGTAAAAAAAGTATTTTTATTTTTATCTATTTTTTGGCTTGATCTTGATCAATACAAACCGACCACCTAGCAGTCTTAAATTGGGATAATTTTTTTTATTCATTGTAGTTTTCCATTTCATCGTGAAGAACACTAACACTTATTTTGAAAATTAGTCTTCAATTCGTGAAACGCATATAAAATTACATGGAGTTTATGGTTCACATAATCGTAAATAAGAAAAGGCAATTCGTCGTCTTATTATTATATTTTGTTATTTTATTTTCTTGATGTTAGGTTAGCAAGACGCCAAAAAATTGTTCGAACTGAAGAAACAATGGTTCGTATGGAAAAGTTGGACGAAGAGGATCTTTTTTATAGAAAAATTGTGTTTGGTGATGCAGCTCATTTTTTGAGCCAAGAGATTTGAGCCAAGTCCCCCACTTGAGCCAGGTTCAGAACAGATATTGGAAACAGCATTACATACAGAAAAAAACTGTTTCGTGTGGATTGAATGTTGCATCATAGGTACTTATTTCTTTAAAAATGATTGTAACGACCGGCCTTATTTCAACTCATACTCCTTATTGGGCATCAAAATCAAACACAAAAACAAGTGCAATAAGTACCAACAAATTTATAAACATTTTCCCATACGGGCACATTTTCCCAATTCAACGTAAGGCGGACAGGTATAAAATTTTGTTGTTTCCGATTTTATTAATATATGATTATGTATATGTCCTCGATTCAGATACAAAATGTTTTATAGCATAAATAAAATCTGATTGACGAGCTAGAGGTTTTTAAAAATACGCTACTTCGAATCCCATTACCCACATTTAAAAATTTACAATAAAACAATCGAATTTATACTTTATTTACATTTTTGAATTTTAAAACTTTTTTTGAAACAAAATCGATTTAAATTTTAAAATTTGAATTTTACAAAGTTAGACCATTTAAAATTTAATTTTTATTTTTAAAACCTACCCCCACAGGCGATACGATTTTAAATTGCGATAAAATCTTGAGCTACTAGTTATTTTTAGAAATTCTCTAACTTTATGAAATTCAAATCTTAAAACTTAAATTTTTTTTTTTCTAAAAAAAATATTATTAAAATCCAAAAATGTATTAAAAAAGCTTATTAAATGAAGTATAAATTCGACTGTTTCGTTCATTTTATTTTAAGTTTTTAAATGTGGGTAATGGGATTCGAAGTTCCGCATACATACGAATTAGCAAATTTTTTAAAGCCTTCTAACACGTTAACTAGACTTTATACCAGTGATCGCAAATACGTGGCACGCGTGCCAAACTTGGCACGTTTGAAAATTTGTCTGGCACGGCAAACATTCTGAAATTGTGTCCAAAATTGTCCTTAAATTCGCGTTTTTGGAATCATAATAAAGAAAAGATTTTTTCAGATATTTTTTAACACGTTAAATGTTACTGTTCAGTAAAAGACGGTAAACATAGTAGGGAACCTCCGAATTCTTTGGATCAGCATCGATTTGCCAGAAAATTTGGAATTAAGCTCAACACACCCTCCATTTCAAAATCTATCCTATGCGCTTTTTATTTTTTAGGGGCAAAAACTAGCCCCTTATTGTCAAAACTTATTAAACTACAAATTAAATCTTAACAGATCGAAATAAAGATCACAATCACATATCTCAAATCTTTTAAACCACCCACTATTATGGTTACACTAAAAACAGTTATTACAGGCGACAAATTTATTTTCTTTTTTTTATTTAAATGCTTTTTCATTAATATTGACCACATTGAATCCTCATGAGATCTATAATCACTGTCAATTTCCTCCTTTTTGATCTAAAATCGGAGCACTATTATGAGAGATATTGCCGGAGCGGAGCATACACTACAAGTTGCGTTGCAAAAACGTCTATCTTTTCGACAGATACATAATGCACCACATTCTTTTTTGCAAATACAGAAAATCATTTTTAAAAGGTTGATGGAATATTTTGCATTCTGATGGTCTGCAAAGATAATTCTTATGTATTCTTATGAGGTAAATTTTTGTGAACGATGGTTTATTTCTACAACCTTCAGACTTTGTTCATAATAACAATTAAATATTACAGTAATATTATTACCAAAATTCCTTCTCAAATAATAGATATATGTCCGGAAAAAAGCTGCTGTAAATGTGCCATTTAATGGCCATTTAGTTTTATACAAAAGCATATTTCAAAAAAGGTTTATAAACATGAAACGCAATCAAATAAATTTACTAAATATACTAAATCTTCTAATAATATTACCATCGTAAGTTTTAAAGTAGCAAGAGATATTGCCAAACATGGCAAAGCATTAACGGATTTAAATAAATAAAAATAAATATAAAATAAATATAAATAAATAAATAAACAAAAGTTTGTACTTTGTCTTTTCCACATAAAACTTTTTAAAATTTTATGAAACGTACTTTTCGCAGACTTTGAAAGCAAAAATAAAATTTTCACCCGTAGCCAAAGTGTGCAGTTAAGTGCAAATACTGTAAGAAATAGAATTATAAAATACGTGAAAATATTTCTAAACAGTTAAAACCTGATCTTCATGCGGTTGAAATGTCTGGATTGGCAGTCGATAAGAGTACAGATATTAACTCCGATGCCAAACTGGTAATTTCTTTGCGTTGTGCTACAGTTGGGAAAATACGACAAGAACTCCTAAAACTAGAAACATTGCAGGAACGAATTTTTATTTACACATTTTACGTTCGTGAAATTGCCTCTCTTGACGCTAACGCGTCTCGTGAACAAATTTTCACTCACAAAAACGCAACGTTTTCATCTGTTGTAGCAAAATGTACTATTTCATAATTGCATTGGCACGCGACAACAGCGATTATTAAAAAAAATATTGTTTTGGCACGCCAATAAAATTCAGTTGCGAACCCTGCTTTATACAGTAAAATATTTTGTATCTGAATCGAGGACATATATAGGTATGTATAACATAATTAAATGTTACTAAAATCGGAAAGATCAAAATATTTACCCTATCCGCTTTACGTGGAATACCCCATACAGTACTCAAAAAATTGTTGTATGCTCATGCAATTGCATGTTGATTGATTCGTTGCATCACACAAGTATCAATACATTTAGCAACATGCCTGAATATACAACTAAAGAATTTCATTTTCATATTTTTTACTTGTATCAATAATAAAAATTGGGTCATGCAAGTACTATGAAAGAATGTATGACCTTTCGTCTTAATGAATTGCGGATGTTTAGTTTTTGATTTTCATGTTAAAAATTAATTTTTTTGTAGTAAAATAATTTTGAGATCATATGATGGATTTGTTGTATCGAGCTTTGAATGACCAAGGTATATAAAAAAGAAACAAAAAATAGAAAATTTTAGCTATAAATAATCTATAGATCATTATGTAACTTTGAATCGCATTGTCATGTGGTTATCAGTAGAAATTTTGCCATAAGTGGTTTTAACGTATATTGTTTAACTAATTAAGAATTCAAATTAAATTTGTAAGATTAATCAATTTTTGGAATTAGTTAAATTTTCGTGGCAGTTTAATTAATTTTTGTAAGATAAGATTATTTTTTAACTGGTAACAATTTTTGAAAGCAAACAAAAATAAAAATTTCAACATTCCTCAAATATTGTAAATAAAATTTTGTTTTTATATTTTCAAATATGAGCGTGTTTGTTATTTTATTATACCGGTTATTGGAAAAAAATTAAATCGATGGTAGCTGAAGAAAATTTAAAGGATTTGATGTTAGAAATTGTTTTCGAAAAGGTAAGAATTCATCAAAAGCTTTTTGCATTAAAGTTTTAACTTTCGATCATGTGCATCTTTAGTGTGATATAATTGAATATAGTACATTGCATTATACATAGAGTCGTTGGATGACTCTATAGAGTGTTGCATCGGTGATTTCAGAAATATAATTTGGGTTGGCCTGCAATCAACAATTTCCCACAGGAATGTGGTTTTCGAAACACATTAAAGTAAGCTTTTTGATTTGATTTATATCATTTTTGGTTCGAAATTTCGAAATATAAGGTGACGCACGTTGCCATAGGTAGATTTTAATATGAAACCTACCTACCTACCTTAAAGGCATATCAATCCAATCCAATAATATATTTAAAAATTTAAATTGAATCAATTAAAAGACAAAGAATTACACTAGAATCTAATCAATATACATAATTTGTAATCCACTTGCCCGTTTTTTATTTGTGTTAAAATAATTATTTGTAATAAATATTTACCTATATAAAAAAAAATTAAATAACAATAATAAAAATTAAAATAAAACAAAAATTATAACAATATTTAATTTTTTGTTTAATCGATTTTCTTATCATTTTCACCCTTCGTACGAACTGTACAAAATATATTGTATATGGTTATGTTGTATGTACACACAGTCGTTCCGCAAATTTACTATTATTAAGTTAAAGTTGACTTGTTACGATTATATTAGCATATTAATAAAAATGGACTTTTGTACAAAATAGAACATATAAGAAATATGTTATGTTCTTATATTTGTATTTTAGTTTAATTAAAAATTAGATGAGAGTGAAGAATAATTAATTGATATTTAGATATACTTTGTTATAATTTATATTATATTATACTTGTATGTATATTGAAATTATAAGTAGTGTAAATATTAAGAAATATGATTGTTATTTTACCCCTCCTTCTTGACGTCAAATGAGTGGCTATGTAATGGTTTGGGAAATTTGGGTTTATCCTTTTTAATGTACTATGTTTATTTGATTTTTCGTTAATGTTACAAAAACGAAAATATTGATGATTTTTAGTTATTTAAGGATTAAGTAATTTGTATTGAAGTCAATTTATAATTTTTTTTATAAATTTCATCAATTCGTTGTTGTTGTTCAATGGAATATATTTAGAACAAACTTGCTGTTTGTTATAGATACGGTAGATGGAAAGACATTTTTGGGGGTTTGGTGGTATGGTAGTAAAAGATGGTGCTTTGTTATGTCAATATGGACTGATTGCAAAGTAGATAAATAGCTGTACGTTTTATCGAAGTTGTCAATAAATTGTACCACCTTCCTGGCAGACAAACCCCGGCTCTACAATCAATGATGGAAAAATAAGATTTTGCCATGAACTGTTGATTAAAGTCCGCAGAAAGTTGCACCAAATTACCATTAGGGTAAATTATCATATAAAACTTTACCTATTGCAATGTGCATCATCGATGTGCATTATAGACGGAAAATCGAAAAAAAAAATATTGCGACGCCGATGCATATGCTAACTTCACCACAGCTCCGGAAACAAAATGTTCTGGATATATAGTGAGCATATATCCATCAAAAACTTTAATTAATGACCAACCAATGTTATAGATTAACGAGTAGTTCTAATTATAAAAACATGAAAGAAAGCTGTAGTATTCCAACAAACATAAATTCGGTTGGACGAGAAAAAGTAAAAACCATTTTTAATGGAAGTGACAAATCGGAAATTGGAATGCAGAACCAAGTTTAATCAAAATCAATTATCAGGAACTGATGTTATTGAAATTTCAAATAAACAGGTGTTCGGGAGGCCCCCACCACTTATCCCGATATCGTCCAAAAAATAATCAGTTCTTTATCATTCAAATCTCCATATTTTATGATAGTATCATCAAAATTGATTAATGAACGTAGTCTGTATGCTCCCAACAAATTTTAAAAACAAAGCGTGAAAAGTCAGTAGTTGTATTGTGGACCACCGCCACTTTGATCGATATGTTCCAAAAGTTGATCATCATCTTCTCACACTAATTGATACCTTTTTCATAAGCTTCATCATAATCACTTCATTATTGTAGGCTGTAGTGCATGAAGCACTGAAAAAAATTCAAAAAATTGCAAAAAACTTTTTTACCGGAAGTTGGGATGCACAACTGTAGTGAACCTTACTAAATGCTTATGCACCAAGTTTCATTCAATTGGATTATCAGGTACAGATGTTATGAAGTTCTCAAAAACAGATGCTCAGGGGACCCCCACCACTTTGTTGAATATCGCTCAAGCACTAATAGTATGTCAAACTAGGAATATGTCACTCCTTGCATTACATATTGTTTAAAGTATCAATAAAATTCATTTACGAACGAATGTTGTATTCTCCCAACAAACATAAAAAACATAGTGAAAAAAACACCTGTTGTATGGTGATTGGTGGACCCCCAACCCTTTGTCCAATGTACCCCAAAACTAATCAAATCTTTCTCATATTGCTTGAAACTTTTTAACAACGTTTCATGAAAATCGATCTGTAATTCTAGGTTACAGTAGGGATGAACACCTGAAAAAAAACTTGGTATGCAGAATTGTGGTTATGAATGTTGGCAACAGTACTAAAACTTTATATACCATGTCTCAATAAGATCGAAAGCCGAAATTAGAAGTTATTGAAGATTAAAACTTAGAGGTGTTCGGGAGATCCCCGCAATTGTGTCCAATTTTGAAATGAATCCAGATCTTCCATTTTAAGTGAACCTGGATCCTTTGCCAAAGTTTCATCATGATCCTATGCAGGAATGTCACGAAACCAAAAACCCACCCACCAACCCCCACACATTGACATACATCAAAATTTTTACTAGCTATTCAGATAGGGGATGGTCGAAAAAAACGAAAAAACAAAATTTGGGGCATGTAGGATTGTTTTTGAAATTGAAAAAACACAATTGAAAATTGTGAAGAAGTAAAAAATAAAAATAGTAAAAAACAAAGTTTGAAATGAATTGTTCAAAATTTGGTCGCGATATTGATTAACTTCGGTAGCTGTAAAGAAAGAGATAGAAAAATTAAAACAATTGGTGAAACTAAACAAACTGGCCATTTGATAACAAGGCTTTTGAATATTAATATCGAAGCAGTATGTGAGCGTTGGCGACCAAGAAATCAATCCAACAAGAGGATCAAAGCTAAAATTCGGTTGGCAATAGTCAATCCAGCTAGTGGCATATTCCTTGATCATGTGACTCATGGTCTTCATCAATGATTAAAGCCCACACAAATAGTTATACGAAGGTTTGTTTTTTATGCAAGCAATAATGTGCCATCGTCAAGGAATATGCCAATAATGTGCCATCGTCAAGGAATATGTCATAGATAGAGATTGTCACCGTTGTCTGAATAGAGTTCATCCGCCAGCACATATAAGATCTCACCGTGGCTGGTGATATATCAAAGCTTTTGCCAGTGGTATGTGATATCTCACGTTAACTAATATTTCAATAGCGAAGACTGGTGTCGGCAGGCTTGCCACACTAGTAGACCAAATATTAAAAATAAATTACAAATCAACAAAGACTGATCCCTGAAAATGATACTAGTCATTCATCAACGGGAGTCAGACGAAGAAGGTTGTTTCCTAAATTTTAAAGGAAAATAAAAATAAAATTTAAAATTTTTATATTGCTTGGTAACAGGAAATGTAAAATTTCGTTTTAGTTGTTAGTAGGAATTTCGAATTTAACCCTTTAGTTAGCATTCCATTAGAGGTCCCATTAGAGGTTCACTCTGCTGCCATTTTGTTGAGACAAAGACTTACCCTTTGACATTGCAGGTATAGATACTGATATTCGACCAGGCCTAAATTTCAACACTACACAGTACAAAAGAAACTGGGTATCTCTGTCACAAAAACACGATAGCAGGTTTCATGAAACAGTAGCACGATAAGAAAAAAGCAAAAAAAATGGGGACACAAAAGACACTAGCAAAATTGAAGAGTACAACTAATGGGTTAAATTCGAAATTCCTACTAACAACTAAAACGAAATTTTACATTTCCTGTTACCAAGCAATATAAAAATTTTAAATTTTATTTTTATTTTCCTACAACTAAACAACGAGTACAACTAAAGGCCTATGCTAACAGCTTAGCATTGACTTCACCAACATAAGAGGTCTCAATTCGAATCTAAACGTGGTTCATCACTACGTCGAAAAAAATAAACCTGACATATTGTTTCTTACTGAAACAATTGTTAGTGGCAAAGCATCGAAATTGGATATCGATAAATACCGGATACCTAGTTACGAATTGGAACATTCCTTTTATAACAAGCATGGTGTCTGTGTATTTGTTCGAGATTCACATTCATGTATGAGAATTAAGGCCTACGAGTTGAACTCTAAACACCATAATTCCATAGCACTGAAGATCTCAGGTGTTGATGAAACTATGTTTATAATAGTATTATATAGATTCCCAAATTCTCCCCCAGGATGTTCCTTTTTCGATTAAATATCGGCTAGTCTAGACAAGATTACCACGGACTACCCCAAAGCAAGACTGGTCATTCTTGGAGACTTTAATATTCATAATAAAGAATGGCTCAAGTATTCATCGCGCACTGACGACGTAGGAAGACAAGCCGAACTGATACTCGCAGATTATCACGGTTTGACGCATATGATAGTGTCCCACTAGAATCGCAGACAATTCACATCATAACAATAATTTGCTGGATCTGTTTTTGACAAACGAGCCAGATACTACGAAGACAAAAGTTGAACAACCCCTCGGAACATCGGACCATTTACTAATATCAGCAATAGTGCAATTTACATCACGGACACAAATTAAAGCAAATCCTCGTCGCGTTTGGAATTATAAACGCGCTGACTGGGAGGGACTGAGAAACTTTTATGACGAAACACCTTGGCAAACTATTTGTTGTGTTGATCAATATCCTAGCATCGGCAATAAAAATTTCTGAAATCATAAAAGACGGAATGCGGCGGTTTGTTCCAAATCGATTAATCACTCCTACAACTGATCCTTGGTTCACGCGGGATGTTGATGAGGGAGTGAGGAATAAACGCAAAGCATTTAAGACATATAACGCTAATAAAACATCTGAAACCCGTAGCGCCTATAAGAAAGCCAGAAATATTAGTAAATTCAAAATAGACCTGGACAAAGAAGCGTTTTTCCAGAAGAAAGCAAAGAAATTCGCCGAGCACCCATCTGGTTCACGTAGTTTCTTTTAGGCAGTTAAATCAGTCCAGAGCAATTTTACTCGATCCTCTATTCCAACCTTAGTTCTGAATGACATTCCCATGAGCGACTGGAAAGAGAAGGCAGATCTTTTGGGTCGTATTTTCGCAGAAAACGCAAACATAGTTGAACCCCCCATTCTCCTACACTCATTCCTCCAGTTGTAACGAAAATGACACCAATGATTTTTCGTTGCAATATTGTACGGACAATGCTTCTTTCTATCAATATCAACAAATCTGCTGGCCCCGACGGTATTCCACCCCTCATTCTTAAAAACTTTGCTATGCAACTAGCTCCAATTTTAACAACATAAAACCGGAATATTTCCCGATTCTTGGAAGCTGGCCAGCGTTCAACCCATATCAAAGAAAGGCGGTAAGGTAGACCCTAACAATTATAGACCAATTGCAATTCTGTCGGTTTTAGCTAAAATATTTGAAAAATATGTTAACTACAATTTAATAGATTATTTGGAAATGTAGCGAACTATTGATGATAAACAGTATGGTTTTCGTAGAAGTCATGCAACAGGTGATATGTTAGCCTACGTATCCCATCTATCTCTGGAACAAATCGCTGGAAAACCATGGTGAAATATTCAGTATTTCACTTGACATTTCTAAAGCATTTGATAAAGTTTCTAAAGCATTTGATAAAGTGTGGCATAAAAATCTCATAGCTAAATTAAAATCTTATGGCATAGACCATCTTACAGTCTAATGAATTTATAGTTTTCTTACAGGTCGCCAATTTCATGTTAATTTAGATGGTATCACATCCAATATTTTCACAACCAATGCTGGGGTTTCCCAAGGTTCTGCACTCTCACCAACCTTGTTTCTTCTATACATTAATGATTTACTTATTTCCACAGTGCACCCAATCCATAGTTTTGCTGATGACAGAACATTGCATGCATCACATGCATCTCCGAAATTTTGATCTCATACTTCAGTTACCACTGATAGAGAGCTGCTAATTGATTCTATCAACAAAGATCTGGAGCGTATAAATAAATGAAAAAGATCATATACAAATAAAATTTTTTTTATTAGTGTAATTTAAAAATAAAGCCTCACTTTCAAACAAAAAAAAAAATTCATTGAAAACGGTTAACCCGTTTAAGCACAAATAAACTTTAAGTTTTCTTTTTCTCTAAATTTCTTAACAAATTTCGAGTCACCCTGTGCCGAAACTAGGAAAAAAATATAAAAAGTAAAACAAACGTATTAATTTTTTATTATACTAACGATTACCGAAGGTTCAAGAAAACCGGAAATGGTAGGGTTCACATTATCATCGTTTTTATTCAATTTTCCTTCTATTAAATCCACAGTGAAATTTTTCGAATTTTTTAGGGTTCTGTACTTTGAAAAAGTAAAAACGGTACCCTATTGATGAGACTTCGGTGTCCGTCCGAATTTCTACGTAATCGATTTACTCACAAACCATAAGTGCTATCAACTTGAAATTTTCTACCGTTATTAAATGTGTTTTCCCACACCTGATGATAACAAAAATATTTCAAAAATTTGTTTTTATCTATATTTTATGGACATAGATAAGGGGAAAGTAAAACAAAAGTTTTTTTTTAGGAATCGAGTTTGGTCTAGAAAAATCGAAAAAAATGAAAATATTTAAAAAAATGTTTCATTGAATTTTCGACTGCTTAGTTTTTGAGTTATTACCAAAAACGAGTGTTTTTTTGTTTTCCTTCCCTTAACTTCGAACATTACAAAAGAAAAAATTTAAAAAAATTCACGGGTATTTTGCTAAATCGAAACAAAAATTTTTTTTAGTTGTTATAATTTCAAATGTTCATTGGAGGTTTAAAGTAGAAATTTTGAAAAAAAAAAATAAGTTTTGATCATGTCATGTGGTGTTTCATATGAAAGGTGATTTCTACTTCACCACAATCTATCGAGAAAAAAAAATCTTACATACTCCAAATTTTGTTTTTTCTTTTGTTTTGGACCATCCTCTATCTAAATAGCCAATAAAAATTTTGGTGTACGTCTGTGTTAGGGTGGGTGGGTGTGTAGGTGACCTTTCTACATAGGATCTTGATGAAACTTTGGCAAATTATACAGGTTCACTTGAAAATGGAAGATCTGGATTCATTTCAAATTTGGACAAAATGGCGGGGGTCTCCTGAACACCTCTATGTTTAAATATTGAATACCTTCTAATCCCGGACTATGATCTTATTGAAACTTAGCATATAAGGTTTTAGTACAGTTTGCAATATTTCTGCATACCAACTTCCGGTTTGTCACTTCCGGTTAAAAAAATTTTTTTCCAGGTTTCTAAAGCATTTATCCCTACTGTAGCCTACAATTACCTATCGATTTTCATGAAACGTTAGGAAAAGCTTAATTAACATGAGAAATATTTTATCAGCTTTTGGAGTACATTGGATAAAGGGTTTGGGGGTCCACCATACAACAGGTGTTTTTTTCCACAGTGTTTTTATGTTTGTTGGGAGCATAAAACATTCATTTGCGTAAATGAATTTTGATGACACTTTGGAAAAAGATGCAAACATGTATTACAAGGAACTGATCAGTTTTTAAGCGATAGTTAACAAAATGGTGTGGGGTCCCTGGAGCACCTGTTTTTTGAAAGCTCTATAACGGATGTAGGGATTTTGCTAAATCAAAACTAAAACTTTTTTTGGTAGTTATAATTTCAAATAAACGTGAAACTATACTAACAAAAACTGTTTTTTTCTCAAATATTACATACACGGAACGCTCAGCGAGCGAATTATATTCGCACTTGCCTGACTTTTTAAATTTTATATTCAACTGCATTACATTGCAATAAATTTCTTGAGATGAGTTTTAATCATCTCACTCAACCGCTCTGACTTGTAGTCTAGATTTGATAGTCAGGATTCATCAACTAAAATGGAACTTTATATGTTTGATGGTGCAAGTCAGGTTGCCGATTTGATGCCCATACAACGTATTGCAGATCGCCTGGTTTGTTCGATGGAATTTTTTGATGGTCATCAAACTCCGATTGTTTATCGGAAGATAAATTTCATGGTGAAAAACCTAGACATTAGAAAATAATTCCACTACATTTAAACCTATTTTAATTAAACGGCATGGTGGTAATTGGAAACGTCACATTATTGTCTAATAACATCAATATACATCACATTTACGAAATTCACAACAAAAGTTCAACTCATTTACAACTGAAATATTTTCTTTATATAGACATAAAAAAACAAGTAAATTTAACAGTTATTCCCTATTTTAAAAAGGGATGAATATATTGATTAATAATTTATAATTCGTGACATTGGTGGTAGAGGGATTTCAATTATCTTCGAATATACATGAAAATCTACTTTGTTATGGGTTTAGATATATTTTTTAATGCGTTTTATTGCTACATTCAATTTTAATAAAAAAAATATTTGCAGTAAAAAATCATAATCTTCCTTTGATATGAACAATATTCAGTTATATTCTTATGTACGGGGTGGTTTTATAACTATGTAGTTGGTGTAACAATATTCTAAATTCATATAAAAAGAATGTTTCGGGAAGGAGCCAAATCAGGCGAAAAAATGGGTGGGGATAAAATATGTCTGCGCAATGTAAAAAAAAATACTAACGAATAAAATGATGAAAGTGATAGATAGTTCAGTATAAGACATTTCAAATAACTTGCTAAAATTGTTATATTAACATATTTTAATAGGTGTATAGATTTGAAAATGTACACATCAAGATTAAAATAAACGATAATGCTAAGATTTGTAGTTTTAATAACCAGATTTCATAAAGTGAATCGTGAATCATAAATTTCTTATGACACATTTCATTTGATTTTATGTTATCCAGATTACGATTTGGAAATCTGTAGTGAATTGTTTTTTTTTTAAATCTATTTCAAAATCAGTACCACATACACAAAAAAAACAACCAAAACTTTGAATACAAAGAATGTTATTGAAGAAATGAAGAGTAGCAAAAAAAAAATGATGCAACCGTCTCAAGTTGGTTTTATGAGAAACTAGTTGAAACTAAAAGAAAATTGAGGAGAAGAACAATAAATACTTTTTTTTTCGTCATAACTATACAGTTTCATCAGAGAGCTTTTTTCATTAATTTCTTGTACAAATGTACAATAATAATCATACATAACTGATGAAACAATATACATAACTATTTGCGTTTACTCTATTATAGGATGAGTAAGAATTTTTTGACCTCAAAATGCCTGTACATACTCGGGTATAATAAAGTGTAACGCAAAAAGCTCTTAACAAATATTTGAAAAATATTTGAATACAAAAGTGCGCTGACGATGTTTGTTTTAGATAGATAATTGTGTAATTGTAGCTGATTTAAATTATAAGTTCAAGGCACGAGCGTAAGTAGTGAGTTCTTTAAATTTGTACGAGAAGATATTGGTAATCTGTTTTGTGCTATTTTGGTTTTAACGTCCTCCTTTGTGTTACAAGCTGTAATGCATCTTAGTTTTAATACTGTTGAACATTTTAATTGTTGTGCTGACCTGTCACCGAATTAACGATTCTGTAAAGGAGTGGATATGACCTTAATCAGGTATCAGGACCTTCGAGAAGGTCTCTGATTCAAAGTTATATCGAGTCCTATACTTTCCATCGTTTGACTTAAGTGGACCACAAATCCTTAAGTTGTGTAAGGATTTTTGACCCATATCTAGAGTACACCACCTATAGTTCAATACATTGCCGGGTTAGACACAACGTCTACGGGTTATGCGAGGTAATTTTCGAAGTCCGGGTTTGAGTGTAAAATTTTACATTTTGATGCGATACATTTTTGATGCGACATCTCTCCCAAGCGCAACATTTTGTATTTCTTAACTTACACAATTTTGAGGCAAAGGCGATAAAACAAGTTGGGAACAATATGGATAAACTTAACATAACTTATAATAATCAATTAAGAGAAAGTCCGATCGAAGGATTCGAGAATCTACGTGCCCCCAGCAGCTAGCTCGATCTCAAGAAGCATTGCAAGTGCCAACACTAAAAGCACTCTAAATCGGAACACATGCATTAATGAGGCGGGTCATTATAAGGTTTTTAACCTTACTAAGCTGTTGTAGAACGAACGTCAGAAGGAAAGACTGGAAACCTCTTTAACGGATAGAGGCTATTTCGGATCTCGATTAAACGAATCGGAATTGATTTACTTTCGATTGGGCTAAAAGAGTTATTGCATCTAAACCCGGAGATCTTACTGGGACCTTTTGTTCCAAAAGGCGGAGATCAGGGATGGCAGCGATTTCTCCTAACCGGTTTTATCCACTGGATTTTATCCGGGTGGCTAATTCATTTTATCCTGGATTTTAGCCGGATAAAATTAATTCATACAATTTTATTATCCAAAAGATGAAAGAAATGTTATTTTTTCTTATTGTGATTTCTCAGGAAGTGATTATGACAAACAGATACATTTTATAATTGATCTCAAATATACTAAATTGTTATGCAATTAAAAAGATAGATAATCTAGATTCTAGACTCTAGAGAAAGATCTAATTTATTAGAGGATAAAAATCTATATGGTGCTGTGTGCTTTTCGAATATGACAAAAAAAAATCTTTTTTTTATGCAAAAACAAATTAACCGGCTTTTTTAATATTATCCGGATAAAACCGGATTTTATCCACCTGGAGAGGTCAAAATGAAAAAGCCGGTTTTTTAACCATCCCTGGCGGAGATGATAGTAAAAATCTCTAAAGACTCCTAAAAACCAAGACATTTGGGAACCATGTCTTTAAGTGATGTAACGAAAGATCGGTTAGTGGTAGTTGTTGTAGACAGCGCACAAAATCTGGCCGCATTCCGCCTGCTAACTGTGAGAAAACAGTAACGACACTATCCTACATCTTTCTGAAAATGATCAGTAAAAATATCGGGTCGGTTTCGGTCTTTAGATATTGTGGTTGGTATCGGAATCATGTTAAATAGATAGCTTCTGCCGATCTCCAATCTTTGACGCTGTACAGGAAGGCGATCAGTATTTTAGATCAGGTTTGGGTATGTGCCAACCACTGGACGTGGTTGGTTAATGTTGAGAATAAACCTAGTCGACCGAGAGCTTGGGTTTGAATTCCTGGAAAACCTTAATATTCAGATCAACCTACCAAAAATGATGGCAGCTCAGGTTATATTCTTGTTAACAAGGCATCATTGGCTAAGGTAGATGAAAGTGAAGGTGTGATAAATTTCGGCTTTGGCACGGTCCTTTTCAAAATATACGTATATATATATGAGGCTGAGGTTAAAACTGGAACTTGTTAGGACGCTGTTTTCCAAGCATTGAAACGTTTGTTGTTTGTGGACGGTGTACAATACAATACAAGCCACACCTATTTTTCGAATTCGTTTTTTTTTTCAAGATGCTATAGCTCTTTTCAGAAGAGAATAAAACTTGATATTAATAATTTGAAAAGTCTTAAATGTTGGTTATTTCTTGCAAATCGGGATTGTTTTAGGCAATCTGTGGTCATAAAATAAAATAAAATTTTAGTGTGGTCAAATTAAAAAAAAATTTAATTAGGAAAAAAATGTTTTATTTGTTTATTTTTGTCAGACAGTAATGGAATTTATTTAGCTTAATTTATAAAATAAACAGAAAAAAATTATTTGTGTAAGTACATTGGATCAACTGAATTTTTGTTAAACTGTGTTTAGATCTTTATTAGAAAAATTTTCTTTAGTCGAATTAGTGAATATAAAACAAAAAAAAAAGGATTTTAATTGTTTGTTTCGTTATTATTTTAAATTAGAGCTTTGAACTTTTGTAAATTCTGATAATATTAAATATTATTCTTACTAAGTATAAAATTTCTATAAATACATTACCACAAATAAGAAACAAAGATTAAACTTTGCCATTTTTTAGTATATTAGTAAATTTAAAAGCCTATACAGATTTGGGGTGCAACGAAACAAAATTTATTAAGCGGCAGTATTAATTAAGATGATAGACTAAAGAAGGCGTTGAGAGGTGGGATCTTCTATCATCATGAGGTCAGTCATTCATTTATTTATTTATTTTTTTTTTTTAAATAAAAAGTGTTGTGTAATAGGGTTTAGAATATGTGTCACAACAACACATAAATACCCTTTAAGACCTAGGTCTACACCTGGGTCCCACAACAACTGGCGTTCTAAGGTGTTGATTAACGCTTTTTTTAAACCTCTGCGGGTTGAAGCCACCTGAGACTAAGGGTTCCGACAAACTATTCCATTTGTATGCAGTTCGGATAAAGAAGTTTTTCGGCGATCTGCCAGTATGACAGCGCGGGATCTTTACCGTTTCACTGGATTCGTTAGCCGCGTGGAACGGGGGTAAGAATAAGTTTGAGGCATGATGCCGCTGATTTCATCTGAGCACTGTTGATGACGAAATTTGTAAAAAACAACGAGGTCAGCAACAGTGCGACGATGTTGTAGGGAATCAAGTTCTGACGTTAAAGCTCGATCACCTACAATTCGTATAGCCCACTTTTGAACAGAGTACAAGAATGCCAAGATGGAAACAGAAGCAGCATCCCAAACTAGACCACAGTACTCCATACAGGGACGAATATAGGACTTATAAACATGGAGCAATTGGCATGGAGTGAAAAATTTTTTGCATCTATTTTGGAGGCCGAGTTTTTTAGACGCGCTTTTTGCCATCGCCATTACATGATCGTTCCAGAGTAGGTCATTTGAAACTGTGACAACTGACACCCAATAAACGAATGTTTTTACATTTACCTATTGGTTCATCATACATACTGAATAAAATATCTTTGGGGAACTCGGTCTTTGATCTGGAAACAATCAACAGCTGTGTTTTGGTAGAGTTGAAATTGACCAGGTTTTGGTCACCCCAATCGGCGACTTTTTTTAGGTCTTTATTCACGTTTATGACAGCGTCTCTCCTTATTTGATATATTATTCATATAACTATAGTATAGTATTGGTGTGGATGTGATGGTCTTGGTTTCTTCGATTCTAGGGTCGTTAGAATCTTTTCTGTTCATTTTTTTCTTGCTCTTTCTGTATATTCTCGAATTCGTTCATAATAATCTGTGCTGGAATGGGAGACGTTCATTCTCGGATTCACATGACTTTCGCTAGCTGAAACGTAAAATCTCTAGACGCGCAGTCCCCTCGATTTCTTCCTATTGATCTTAGCAATAGGTCCAGTCTCCATTACACACTTCGACTGATGAAGGACCCGCATTGGCGTAACTACCACACATCTGCTAGAGGAAATGAAATTGTTATTCTTTACTTATTAAATCGCTTTTTACAATTATTTGAAAAGATATTTAGTGGCTGCGATATATGATCACGCTGGTAGAAAAACCATCTAATGGTAGATTAGTATTAGAAATAAATTAAATAAGAAAATAAACTTTAAAAAAGCTTGCCATTTCTCATTAGGCGACAGACAATAGACAAACAAAAATGATGAAAATTAATTGAAAGATTTAAAGTGTTCGTTTATCTTCGTTTGTGTACCAATACACTATATTACCAAAGTTTAATAAAACGCCTTTTTGCGAACAATGATTTGATGTGCTAGATTCATTTGCCACCCTTTCACCTTCCAATTTGGTCAACGAAAGACTTCGTAATAAAAACAATTCGAACTTCGTTTTAAAAAAAATATACGGTCTGATTATCCCATAAGATCTAAAACCACACCAGAATACCAAAAAAAATCGCTTTTTCATGTTTGTTTGTATGGCCATAAAATTTACGAGGTGATAGAAAGTCTGATGACTTTATTTCTTGAGTTATCTGAATTTTGTATGGCTGCATATGAGCCGTCATTTATTGCAATATAGTAAATACAATATAGTATTGGTATTCGCTTGAATTTTGCAATTCGAAATCATTTTTCATTTATTATTAGGAAATCTCCTTTAGAATAATTATTGTGTCGGGATTGTAGTGTAATCGGTATGTGTAATGACGGGATGATAATCAAAGATGAAGGATTCAACTTAAGTAAATGTTAGATGATGAAGTTTAAAGTTACAAATAATCTGAACATGAAAATTAAAACATGTTATTTCATTATTGCCGCTGTAGCTGAGTGTGTAAGACACCAGGAACTTAACTAGGGTGTCTCTGATGAGTGTGAGTTGTTCAATCCCGACACGAAACACAAACATTTTTCTTAAGGAGTTTTTCTAAGAGAAAATGGCTAATGATTTTGGATTGTAAAACTCACCTGTACCTTTTTTCTTTAATTTTTTTATATTTTTAAGATTTATTATTTACAAAACTATATATATAGAGATGGAGAAAGATGGGACACACACTGAGAAAACCAGCCGATTATGTTACAGAGATGAACACAGAGTGGTATCCACAAGGCAAAAGAAGGCTGCGAAGTCCAGCAATGAGTTGGAAGAAAACGCTGCTAGTAAAAACGAAACAAATTGGCAAGACATGGGGAGAGTTAAAAGTAATTGCCCCAAATAACGTCAAATGGTCCACTCTAGTAGACACCCTATGCTCCTAAATGGAGATAAAACAGAAAAAAAATATCAACAGAACTTAACTTAAATAACACATTCCACAATGCACTAGGAAAAATATATATAAATGACAGTAAATTTCAAAATTAACCTCAAGTAGCAACTCTCGTTATGTATTAAAAAAAACATATGGGCAATTTTATTATTTTACTCAGCAATATTTGGAGGCCATGCCCACCCTGGAACAATTTCTTAGTTACGCCAAAGAGGACCTGCGACTAATATCTTTCAGTATCAAACAACCGGTACCGGTACCCAAAACATAAACAACCGGTACCCAAACATATTAGAAAACCCTAGTACAAACCTCGCATCCTTTACAAGTAAGTCTTTTTTTCTTGCAAGATTTCTCGAGAACAGTAAATCTGATAGTTTTCCCCTCTGGATTAATTTTGACCTGCTTTTACATTGTTATATTTTTTCTCGGCTAACCCAATCAAATAAGAAGAAAGTTATAACAACTTACGAAGAATCTAGAAAGCCCGAAGTGTCTGACAGCTTCAAAAGTGGGCCGCATAAATTAAGCTTTGCTTTTATGAATTTTATACCATGCACTACTACTGAGCTGAATATCAATCTAACAAATAGATGTATTATGTACCAAATTTTAGTTAAAACGACATGGTCAACATTTGGTTTAGACAAGCAGGGCAGATGAAAATATGGCTATTGAGGTGAAGCAAGGACACCAACGACAGAGACGACTTAACTTTTGATAGAGCTTACTTAACTTTTGAGTAGCCACCAACCTTATTATATGCAACATTGGGTACGTAACAAAAATTACAACTACTAGAAAAAGAAATGAAACTGTCGGAAATAAAATCAAAGCTCTCCCAAACTGTAAAAGCCAACTGTTCTCTACTTTTAGTAAAAATGTTATAGCACAAATTGGTTGTGAATACGGGCTGGCATGAACTGTGATAATAGTGGCATTTAGGCTGGCATGAACTGTGATAATAGTGAACCGATACCCTTCGATATATGGACAAAACTTTTTGCCAAAAATTCCGGCTAACTCCTATCGTGAGGTGATGCACGTAAAGTAATAACATATATGCTTCGCCATCAGTATCAAGCATGCTGTTTCAACATTGGGCCACATAGCTCGTTATGTCAGAACATTGGATTGTTTATTATTTCATTATCCACAAGTGTGTAATAGGTTCATTATACTTCTGCTATGTAGATGATCTTAAATCGTTATAAAATCATAATAAAAAAACACAGAAAATCTGTATTAACAGTGAAAATTTTAGGGTTCTGAAAGGGTAAAACGATGAATCTTGGAGAGTTTATCGTTCGGTCGACCACAAATTTTATATTCACAATACGTCACATGTCACATTTCGAAGTATTGTTTAAATTTTAATTATATTCTTTCTATCACCTTCGCCCTTAAAATTATAAGTTTGAATGAAAATGTCAATTTATCTGTCAGATTAAGTTTTTTTAATGCTGTTGATCATAATCATTTTGTTCTATTGTTGTGTTTTTAGAATAATAAAGTTTACCGTTCAGAAATTTCATGGATCTTTTTTAGAGAAACAATATAAATTCATAACGATTTTATTTATGGTTTTTGATTTTGATGAAGAACTAACACTGAAGATTTTTGAAGAAAATATTTTAAGATCAAGTAGACCGAGTCGTCATTGGACGTTGATTTTTCATAACAAAACTATGAATATATAAATTTTCTGTTTTGTGTCATTGGTTTTTGACATACATATTATCAAAAATGTTTAGAGAGTTTGCAATTTTATTTTATTCGCGAACTCAAATCGCTTCTCAAAATAGTATTCAAAAATTGAAATGATTATAATTTTAATCTCGTTCTTCATGAAAGAGCAAAATTTTTAGTTTTTCGATTTTACTCCTTTGGAGTTTTTTTTTTATATTCTGTCATTTCATTTGCAAAAGAAAAAAACTAATAGCTTTTCCTCGTCCTTAAAGTTGCTGGCTCTAAACGAACGGAGTATAGTAGTGATTTTAGGAGCCAAGTTTAACTTCGTTGCAACAATCACTGGATCAAGGCAATCAACTTTTAACTCTTATTATGTAATGCAGCTCTTTTGATCGTGGATTCAACGCCGCCTGATTTTCACCAACATCAACACATCTGTCTGAAAGCATCGAGTCCATCAACTCGGAATGGTGACCAAGGTAGAAGAATGGTTATATATTTATTACGCACTAGTGTGTAATAAAATAATAAACAATCAAATATTGTATATTGTAATGATAACATTTTAGATAAATTTTAATTGAATAGATACAGTGTCTCTTTTGCGTTAACTTTTTTAACGGGAGTTTATGGGAAGCTTATCTATCGCGTAGACAGAATTAGGTGTACGTGTATATATCACCAAAGTTCACATAAAAATATTCATGTGCAATCTTTTTTGCCTTGTGATAAATTAAAGAAAAATGTACAAACTTAAATTCTATTATGACTAAGTTTTGTTCTCTTTCACTTATATAAGTAATTGACGCCTACGAAATTAGATAAAGCAAATTGAACAAATTCTGAATTTACACAATTCGGTGTTGTTTACATATTTATAAAATTCGTCCAGTTGAGTTCGTATAAACGTTTTAAAATGACAGTTTAAATATAGTGCAACGAAAAGACTAAACTAAATCATTTAACAGATCACTCTAAAGTCAGAAAAAAATTTTAATCTCATCCTACCAGCCCCTAAGGAGTTTATGTCGACTCATCGGCGCCCGAAATGTTTTAATTCAATTCAAATTGGTCTTAAAAGACTTCACAATAAAACTATTAAATATGCAATACGAGACTACGCACCAAATTAAGGTTTGAATGGAAAGACAATATCTACCTTGAAGCACAATATTCATTTTAACCTGATTAAGATTTAATTGATGACGAATCCTAAATCGTTACATAAAACCTATTAATCCTAAAAATACTCGCATGTAACGGCACACCCAATGATGTAAACTAGCTTCTTACATATTTAGAAAACGTGAGAGACCTGGTTAAGGGAGATAGGGAGTTAGGGAGTAAAAGTCTCCTTCTAGATTAGGAAATATAGGACGGATGGTCACCGTTTCCATGTCGCTTATAACTTTTACTGACTGAAAGATTGAATAAATGTGAGTGTAGATAAAAAAAATGGTTTGTGAAAATTATAAAAAAAAACATTGTTAAATTATCTGGAATTAAAATCGTTTTTTTATGCAAAAAAGTTCATCAAAATATATAAAAAATTAAGACGAATTCTTTATTTAAACTATTTTAGATTGTTGTGGTGACTGATGAATTTCGGTTTTTCTGACTGATAAGTTTTGGTTTTTATCATGTGACAAATTATAATACTCCGAAAAAAAACTATTTACTTTAGTTTTTAGCTTTTTATGAATTTGAGTCTTGACTCTTGACGTAAATATCGAAATCGAAGAAATTAGAATACGACCGAGCAGAAATTTGTTAGGGCTCAAATAAGACCCTGAACAGGTTTGTCCTTGTTCTATTGTGCCCTAATCATTTGGTTTGCCATTTCTGGCCCTGACTTTTAGGCATGCCTCAACTAATTTCTGCTCGGGCGGTTAACTTTCCTTTTTTTAATTTTGTATGTGTTTGACATCATTAATGACATCTAGATCGACCAGGGTAAAAATATACTTGTACAGTTATGGCTTGGTCCAATTGTTTTCGTATTGACCAGGAGTACACAAAATTGATACTTGGCAACCAAAAACCTAATGTTGCATTTTGCTATCCACTCTTATAATTTAAGTACCATTTCTACAATTGGTTTATTTCGTATGTCACTGTTAGTTGGAACAAGATCATAAATAAGATTTAGGAATTTGGAATATAACACTGATTAGACCAATATTTCTCTTGTACTTAAAAGGCTTCAAACGGAATAAATGTTTGTTTTTAAGAATTTGATTTACATTTATTTTCCCTGAAGGCCTTGTTATCTATCAGAGTTAGATGCAGTAATGCAATAACGTTTCAACCGACACGAATACCGTTTCGAGTATTGCGTTTGAGAATTCAACTATTTTCTTTGATATTTTTTTCAAAAATTTTTAAAAATATAATTTAAATGGATTCGATTCGGTACCCTGGTGGAGTACGGATAATCACCAACAACACTAGTTTTCAAGAAAAATCTTCCAGAATAAGGCTCAACTTTCCTTATGGATTTTGACCTGATGAACACGAATATCATATTATTAATTTTTTAAGCTTATGTCTTGTTTTTGAGATATTCACGAAGTCATTTTTTCGGTGAAAAAAATGTTATTCCGGACTTAGTATCTCATATTTTACACAACAAACAAATTCAATATATTAATAAAACAAGTGCATAGTAAATATGCTAACAAACATTTTGAGCTATTTATTGTCTAAATCCATCGAGAATTCTGGAAGTTATGCTCGTTCCATTTCCAACGGCAAAAATTTTGAGTTAACAATGTTTGTATTTTTTGTAATTTATTGGAACCTATAGTAAATGCAGTTTCCTTTCTTTTAAGCTATAAAACACGAATATTGGTGCAGTTTGCACGAAATTATTTAAGTTTTCCCAAAACAAATCAATTTTAAAAAAAATTTTAATTTTAATATCGATCATTTAATTCTTGATCCTCCCTGACAAAACCTGGTCGTACCACAAAGTTAACACATCAAATTAACTATTTCTGCCCTTGTACCATCTTGAAAGTATTAAGTTGACATAACTATTTTGGTTTATATATATTTAATTCTATGCCAATGGAGTGATTTTTTAGCAGTATGTATTATGTAACTTCCACAAATAAAACAAAATGACTTTAGACTATTTTTACACTTGAAACTTCTTGACGACACCATTTTAATAAATTTGATATTACACTTTACTATTTTAAAATAATTCTTAACTGATGTTTGAGAACGACTGAACTTGAAAAATATTATTTATGATGCGGAACAAAAAGAAAAGAAAAAATGTATAAACGTGGTTGAAAAAACGGAAACTGAAAATAAGTAGCAGTTTTAATTCGAAAATTTATAAAACAAGTAATACCAAAATCGGTTATGTGGTAGAATTTAAATTATTCTTAGACAAAAAATGTTTTTTCATATTTTGACTTGTTTTGGGAAAACTTGAATAACTTGGTGCAAACTGCACCAATATTCGTACTTTTTAGCTTGAAAGAATGGAAATTGAATTTACTATAGGATCCAAGAAATTAAAAAAACAATGCGAAGGTGCATTTGTTAGAGAGAATGTAATCGATGATGAAACATATGTGTAATCACTTAATGATATGTCAGGAACTACTCGTTTGACTTTATTGAAATTTAGCTGCGCCGTTTGAAATTGATCTGCAATCCAATACTTAATCGTATAGTAAAAATGCGTATGTCAAATTGAAACATATGCAACTATGGAGCGACAAATTTTTGGCAGTTTGCCTTATAAACTTTATTTTACACGCGAAAAGGGCGATTATTACAAAAACAATTTTTTCAGTGGTCGACACCTAACGTATCATAAAACCCTTTGTTTATACTAATTTTCACTTTTAACTTCTCAAATACAAGGTACAGATTTCAGAGAAGTTGTTATAGTTTTCGTAATATATTTACATAATTTATTACTACCGTGAATTATATTTCCGTTAATTGAATTATATTCGAAGTTAAGGTTTATTCAAATTGGATGAACATTTTTAATTTTCTTAATAAAAAATAAAGGCTTGTCCTTTTTTAGCCGATCTAAAATTTCAAAATAATATAGCTTTGTTTCCAAAAGAAATAACTTTAAAGGTCATCAAAACCTCACTATGAGGATTTTCGATTTACTTTTACAAAGTACGAAATCCTAATATAGAAAGAAAATAAGAAATTTGTTTAAACCAATTCCTCCAATTGTGTTTTTCGAAAAGCTGTAGTTGAATGATCCTATTACCACTGAGCTGAAGTTGTGGTCAACATGATCCAATTACGTGACCAAAAAAAACATATTCGACAATAGTATTTCCACGTGTTGGTTGAAAACTTTGTGATTTTGTAGTAACCACAACACACAGAATAAATATATCCACTATAACGACATACACATTCAAAACAAGACTCAGTTGATAAATGATAATTATTGCTAAATTGGTGACCCCGACGTTATTTAAAATTCAGTGAAATTTGTTATACGGTAGTCAATATCGATGTCGGTACTTTCGGAATATTAGGTAAAAAATCGCAAAATTTCTTCAGTCGTCTTGTCAATTCATTCTGTCTTTCTTCACAAGGTCGCGTAGCAGTTATATTTCTGACTACCCGCAACCCCCATGCAATAAATAAACTCCGTAATTTTACGAAATCGAAAATACATTCATTTCAACAGCATTGCAAGAATCACAATAATAAAACAACTCACTGTTCAACATCATTACTGATGCATCAAACCCGCCGTTTGTTCAAAGCAAACTTTCGCCATGCTTACATTCCTCAGATATTGCGAGAAACTAAAGTTGTTTTTATACCCAAGCCAGGAAAAAAACCAAATGAAGCCAAATAATACAGACCTATTAGTCTTACATCTTTTCTATTAAAAACAATGGAAAAGATGTTGGACTATCACATCCGTCATGTATGTCTTAAACAAAACCCTCTCAACTTTACCTAGCACGCCTATCAGACTGGGAAATCTACTGAAACGGCGTTGCACAAAATGGTGAAAGAAATTGAGAGCACCCTAAAATACAAGGAGGCACTTGTATGTACATTTATGGACATACAAGGAGCCTTTGACAATGTCCACTTCATTGCTATCATAGAAATGGCCACAAAGAAAAATATAAACCCGCTTATCATTGCGTGGATTATCAAGATGCTACAGTGTCGGAAGATAACGGCTACACTAGGTGATTATTCAGTGACTGTTACTGCATCTAGAGGCTGCCCGCAAGGGAGCGTGCTCTCTCCACTGCTTTGGCTAATGGTGACTGATGATCTCCTCACCAAGCTAAATGATTCCGGCTTCAACACTGTAGGCTATGCCGACGACTTGGCAATCATGGTTAGAGGGAAACATGACACCATTGTCGCTGGTCGAACCCAGACAGCTCTTAATCTTGTATCAAAGTGGTGCAACGGATTAGAACTGTCGATCAACCCCCAAAAAACAAGCATTGTCGTTTTCACAAATTTGAGAAACTTTAATTTCATTTCTCCTGTTCTAAACGGCGATCCATACAAACATCAAAAGAGGTTAGATATTTAGATGTGATCCTGGATAGCAAACTAACCTGGAACTCACCCCTGAAATATATCTCCGATAAGGCAAACAAATTTTTCTTCACATGCAGAAACCTGTTTGGGAAAACGTGGTGCCTTAGCCTAATAATGATACTTTGGTTGCACCAAAGTATTATTAAACCAATTCTAACATATGCAGCTTTAGTTTGGTGGCCTAAAACGCGTCAAATAACTGCTCAAAATATGTTTGCAAAAATACAAAGGCTTGTGTGTCTTAGTGCCACAGGTGCTTTCAAAACCACGTCAACGTCAGCAAGGGGGAGGGGGACCAACTTTTTGTTGCTCTTTTTTGACAATAATTCAAAAACTGTGCATCGCAAAATTCTAAAAAAAATTTTAATGTTTCTCAATTTTGGTGCTCTTTTAAATGACATTCCACTCATGCGGGTCAAAAAACATTTTTTTCACCCTTCCCCATTCCCATCCCCTAAACACATAGAAATAAAACCACTTGAGGCTTCGCTATACTTTTCATTAAGGGTTTATCAAATTTCCTATCTCTACGAATTTTTTCAAATTTTTCTGTCAATCAACGAAGAAACGTATAGGGGGAGGGTGGTACCAGCTTTTTGTTGCTCTTTTTTGACAATAATTCAAAAAGGGTGCATCGCAAAATTCTAAAAAAAATTGTAATGTTTCTTAATTTTGGTGTTCTTTCAAATGACACCCCACTCATGCGAGCCAAAAAACATTTTTTTTACCCTTCCCCACTCCCATCCCCTAAACACATAGAAATAAAACCACTTGAGGCTTCGCTATATTTTTCATTATGAATGATAGGAATTTCCTATCTCTATGAATTTCTTCAAATTTTTCTGTCAATCAACGAAGAAACGTATATGGGGGCGGGACCTACTTTTTGTTGCACTTTTTAACAATAATTCAAAAGCAGTTCATCGCAAAATTCTAAAAAAAATTGTAATGTTTCTTAATTTTTTTGCTTTATTAAATGAATTTTTTCAAATTTTTCTGTCAATCAACGAAGAAACGTATTTTGTGTGGACAGATTAGTTTTATACGCATGCCAAATTTCAGGTTCATTGGATTTATAGTAATCGAGATAATCGAAATAATTTGAAAAATACGTTTTACTCTCACCAATAGTGTTCCGTATAAAAAACGGAACCCTAAAAATTGAAAAAAATATTTTTTCGTAAGTAAAAATAAGTAAATTCCGTTATTGAGCTTTAAAAAACACAGGTGCTCGGGGGACTTCCCAACCACTTTGTTCAATATCGCCCAAAAACTAATCAGCTCCTTGCCATACATATTTTCATCTTTTTCTAAAGTGTCATCAAAATTTATTTATGAAAGAATGTTGTATGCTCCAAAGAAACATTAAAAACATAGTGACAAAACCACCTCTTGTATAATGGACCGCTTAACCCATTGTCCAATGTACCCCAAAGCTAATGAAATCTTTTTCATATTGATTAAAAGCTTTTACCAACGTTTCATGAAAAACGATCAGTAATTGTAGACTACGGTAGGGATAAACACCTTAAAAAAAACTTTTTAACCGGAAGTGACAAACCGGAAGTTGGTACTTTTTTTTATAAAAAGTGCTGTGTAGTAGGAATCACAAAATGTGTCACAACACAGACACCCTTTAAGACCTAGGTCCCACAACAACATGCGTCTTGAGGTGTTGATGAACGCTTTCTTTATATCTTTGTGGATTGAAGGCACTCGAGACTATTGATTTGGACGAAGCATTCCATTTGTACGATGTACGCACAAAGAAATCCCTTTGCATTTTGTTACTATGACAGTGAGTAATCTCGACAGTTTGACTGTTTGCACAAAGCGATTGATTCAAGATTTAATGCAGAAATATTGGAAACAGTACTAAAACCTTATATACCCAGTCTCAATAATATTAAAAGGCAGGATTAGAAGTGATTGAACATTCAAACTAACAGATATTCGGGACACTACCCGCCATTTTGACCATTTTTGAAACAAATCCAGATCTTACATTTTCGAGTAAACCTGGATCCTATACCAAAGTTTCATCAAGATCCTATTTTCCTGTCCACTCCCCCTTTAACTTCGAATATTGCAAAAGAAAAAATTCACGGTTATAAGAAATGTTATAAAGATTGAATGATGTTAAAATGTAATTTAGAGCGGGTTGAGAGTGGAAATTTCAGATGAAAGGTGAAGTTTTATTTATTCCAAACTAATGTTTTTTGTAATTTGCGGAGGCACCTTTTTTGATTTATTTCTAACGTTGTGTTTTTGAGAAGAACTATTGTCGTAGAATATTATATATTTATATACACGGAACCCTTGGCGAGTCGATATTCGCACTTGTCCAACTATTTTGTAGAAGGCAGATCACGTAAATATTTTTAAATTAAATAAGAAATTGTTGATGAAATTGAATAACGTTGGAACAGTAGAAATACTATGTCGCAGTCGTATTGGCTATAAACTTTGTTAAAAATACTTTTGATATATGAACTGAATTTGAATCTTTTATAAAAAATAAAACTTACAATCGAACCCAAGCCAAAACTAATTTCCAATATTTAAAAACAAAAATTCTCTATAAAATGAACTGCGCAATTTTCTAATTTTATATTTTTATTTCACAATTGATCACTAAATCAGCCATATTGAAGAAGTTTTTTTTTGGCAGATCTGCCAAGTTAAAAATTTATACAAAAAAACCGTTAACCTCCTATAAACTTTTATTATCCTTATTTTGAAAATAAAACTAACGATAGCCGCGAAAAATTTATCGACAATTAAACAAATATATCGCTAACACGTTCTTTTTTTTTTAGTTCTAAAATAAGAAATTCAACTATAAAGAAATAAAAAATATGTGACTTACCACGTGAACACTACTCTGCAAATTCCCCGCCAGTGTTGAATCCTGTTGTTTTTTATCCGTTTTCTTTTGTGTTCTTTTTGCTTTACTTTCTAAGTAACGCTTCTGTAGTGCGCTTGTTTCTAAATTCTGTTGCTCACAAACACCACTAAATGCTTGATCAAATCTTGGTACACAATCACTTTGTCGTCGACGATAAGTATCAATACGCCTTCTTAAACGATCAACAACTGTTTGATGTCTTTTTGGTGATAAATTTTCGGTTTGCTGTTGACATAACGTTGACAATCCTTGAACTAAATTTTGTTGTTGTTGCTGTTGAACTTGTTGCTGTTGAAATTGATTTAATTGATTTGCTTGTAAATGTTGCTGTTGTTGTAAATGTAATTGATTGTTTAATTGATGTGCCTGACTAGCATTTGGCGGAAATACTGGAAGTCCTCCTGCATCCATACAGATATTTTCACAATTGTGAAACGTCCTAATTGAAGGAGACGCTTCACAATAATTTAGTCTTTCTTGTGTTTCTAAATTTATTGTTTATTTTTTGGTTTCTTGTTTCTTTCTCTTTCTGTTTTTATTTATAAATAAATACAACAACAAATAAATAAATAATTTTAATTTTAATATTTATCACGTTCACACACAATATTCAACATTTTATTATTTTTATTTAAAAAAATTAATAAAAAATAATATTTTTTTTGTAAGTTTTTCATCTTACATTTAAAGTCACTTTTATTGTTTGGTTATAGTTTTTTAATAATTGACACATTTTTATTAATATTTTTTTTTTAAATATCTGAAATGAAAAAAAAAATAAATAATTAATTATTTATTTAATTTAAAATTTTTTAAATTTATTTTTAATTTTTTTTCTATTAAAATAATAAAATATTAATAACAATCCTTTTTTATTAGAAATTCAAGAGGAAAATAGAAAAACCACGTTTAACGACAAACTTTCAATTTTAGAAAATGAAATGAAAACAACCGAAAAAAAAGAAAATGAAAAAGAAAACCTGAAATGTATTCAATAATAATAATGGTGTATTATTCCAACCTCCTTATAGTCCTTTGCCCCTTTTTGTTTAACAAAAAAAAAAAAGGAAAATATGTGTATATATTTGTATATATAGTTTTTGATTTTGGATTTTGCGCGGATTTGAATTTTCCAAATTTTCATCTCAAATAAAAAATAAACCAACTCTATAGATTAAAAAATGGGGTGGCTATTAAGATGATAGAAGTTTTGTGTGAAAATTAAGTTTTGATTTTTTGTTTATAAAATAATATTATATTATGTAGTTATTTAGGAAATAATTTAAAAAAAAATAATAGATTTATGTCAATACGATACGATGGTCACTACAACGACAGTTTACTATCACCCTTTAAATAAAAAAATTTTACTTTTGAACATATCAAAATTTTATATCTTATCTTACTTCTCATGGGACCCATTGATTTTATTAAAACCAATGTTTTTATGATTGGGATGATATTTTTGTGTTAGTTTAAAATTATTTTTGTTCCTCTTTGTGTGAAAAGTTTCATTTTATTTATTTTAATTATTAATAGTTTCCTGTTGGAAGATTGATTAAAATATAAATTTATTAGAGGCTATGTTCAATGAAAAAGTTTTGTAAAAATAATAAGCCGCAACGGTTTAATGAGTGAATAATTTACGCACTGGATTTGAATACACAATATGTAGTTAATTTATTTCAATATTGACACATTTAATTTATGGGTTAATCAGCAATTAATCAGCATGAGCTCTGTGTAACTTGGAAATAAATTATTTTTGTATTCTGATACATAAACACTGGTTGTATGACAGTAAATTTTTACATACTACTTTGGTCTGAAAGGTCCAAGTATTAGTTTCATGAGAATATTTTGCCTCACTTTTTTGGCATTTCTCGACGTACTACTATTTATGAGAACTGCCCAATTTTTTTCAAACTATTGAAGGGATATAAATTGTAATCGGTAATCGTTAGTATAATATAAAAAACTAAAACGTGTTTTTTAATTTTATTTTATTTTTTATCTAGTTTTGACACAGGATGGTTCGAAATTTGTTAAAAATTTTAGAGGCAAGGAAAGTTTAAAGTTAAATTTTGCTCGAACGGGATTCGCTCAAGTTATATTTATAATAGATTGACAATTCAGCCACATTTCTTTTGTGCTGGAGTGAATCAAGTCGTATTGCTTTCCTCTGTACAGAGTCTAGACATTTTATTGTTGACTGACAAGCACCTCCCCAAACATGGCAGCAGTATTCCATACATGGACGAATAAAGGACTTATAGATCAGCAAAATTTGATCGGGATTGAAATACTTTGTACATCGAATCAAGAATCCTAATTTTTGCATTGCAGATTTAGCGAGGTTGAACACATGTTTATTCCATTTAAGGTTATTTTGAATATCCACTCCAAGAAGTCTAACTGATTGAACCTCACGCAATTCCTCATGGTTTATCTCAATAGGGAAATTTTTATATCGCTCTATTCGTGAAAGACGGCATAGTTGGGTGTTGGTTGGATTAAATGAAACAAGATTACGATCACCCCATTTCATTATGCGATCCTGGTCTTTGTTGATAGAATCAATTAGCAGCTCTCTATCAGTGGTAACTGCAGTATGAGATCGAAATTTAGGAGTTGCATGTGATGCATGCAATGTGCTGTCAACAGCAAAACTATGGATTGGGTGCACTGTGGAAATAAGTAAGTCATAATTGTATAGAAGAAACAAGGTTGGTAGGAGCGCAGAACCTTGGGAAACCCCAGCATTGGTTGTGAAAATATTGGATGTGATACCATCTAAATTAACATGAAATTGGCGACCTGTAAGAAAACTATGAATCCATTAGACTGTAAGATGGTCTATGCCATAAGATTTTAATTTAGCTATGAGATTTTTATGCCACACTTTATCAAATGCTTTAGAAATGTCAAGTGAAATACTGAATGTGTCACCATGATTTTCCAGCGATTTGTTCCAGAGATGGGATACGTAGGCTAACAGATCATCACCTGTTACATGACTTTTACGAAAACCATACTGCTTATCATCAATAATTCGCGACATTTCCAAATAATCTATTAGATTGTAGTTAACATATTTTTCGAATCGGGAAATATTGCGGTTTTATAAGATATATAGAAAACTTTTGTTAAAATTGGAGCCAGTAGCCTACCAAAGTTTTTAAGAATGAGGGGTGGAATACCGTCGGGGCCAGCAGATTTGTTGATATTGATAGAAAGAAGCATTTTCCGTACAATATAGCAACGAAAAATAATTGGCTTAATTTAAGTTACAACTGGGGAAATGAGTGTAGGAGAATGGGGAGGTTCAACTATGTTTGAGTTTTCTGCGAAAATACGACCCAAAAGATCCGCCTTCTCTTTCAAGTCGCTCAAGGGAATGTCATTCAGAACTAAGGTTGAAATAGAGGATCGAGTAAAATTGCTCTGGACTGATTTAACTGCTTGAAAGAAACTACGTGAGCCAGATGGGTGCTCGGCGAATTTCTTTGCTTTCTTCTGGATAAACGCGTCTTTATCCAAGTCTATTTTGTATTTACTAATATTTCTGGCTTTCTTATAGGCGCTATGGGTTTCAGGTGTTTTATTTGAGTTATACGTCTTAAATGCTTTGCGTTTATTCCTCACTCCCTTATCAACATCCCGCGTTAACCAAGGCTCAGGAGTGATTAATCGATTTGGAATAAACCGCCGCATTCCGTCTTTTACGATTTCAGAAATTTTTATTGCCGATGCTAGGATCTTGATCAGCACAACAAATAGTTTTCCAAGGTGTTTCATCATAAAAGTTTCTCAGTCCCTCCCTGTCAGCGACTTTATAATTCCAAAATCCAAACGCGACGAGGATTTGCTTTAATTTGTGTCGGTGATGTAAATTGCACTATTGCTGATATTAGTAAATGGTCCGATGTTCCGAGGGGTTGTTCAACTTTTGTCTTCGTAGTATCTGGTTCGTTTGTCAAAAACAGATCCAGCAAATTGTTATGATGTGAATTATCTGGGATTCTAGTCGCACACTCTATCATTTGCGTCAAACCGTGATAATCGTCTAGTATCAGTTCGACTTGTCTTCCTGCGTCGTCAATGCGCGATGTATACTTAAGCCATTCTTTATTATGAATATTAAAGTCTCTAAGAATGGCCAGTCTTGCTTTGGGGGATATGTATAATCCTATTACAAACATAGTTTCATTAACACCTGAGATCTTCAGTGCTAGAGAATTATGGTGCTTAGAGTTCAACTCGTAAGCTTTAATTCTCATACATGAAAGTGAATTTCGAACAAATACACAGAAAAAGAATATTCCAATTCGTAACTAGGTATCCGGTATTTATCGATATTCAATTTCGATGCTTGGCCACTGACAATTGTTTCGGTAAGAAACAATATGTCAGGTTTATTTTTTTTGAAGTAGTGATGAACCTCATTTAGATTCGAATTGAGACCTCTTATGTTGGTGAAGCCAATGCTAAGCTGTTGGTCCATTCTGCTGCCATTTTTTTGAGACAAAGACTTACCCTTTGAAATTTTTTTTTTTTTTTTAATAAAATGTGTTGTGTAGTAGGAATTACAATATGTGTCACAATAACACATAAAAACGTTTTAAGACCAAGGTCCCACAACAACATACGTTCAAAGGTGTTGATCGACGTATATCTTCCTGTTTTTGTTTTTTATATTTTTTGTTAAAGAATGGATAACTAAACAAAAAATCCTATCACTGACAAAATATGACATAGGCCAATATTTTATTATAGCATAGAGAAAATAAAAGTAAATTAAAAAGTAAATAGCAAATTTTTACAAAAATTTGCTGAAACAAAACTAAAATGTAATTGCCAATAATCCAGCCGGTTGCATATTCCTTGATCCTGTGACGCACCGTCTTTGTTGAAGATTAAAGCCCACACATAGTTATATGAAGGCTCGTTTCCTCAAGGAAGCAATAGCGTCTCATCATCAAGGATTATTTCACAGCTAAGATTGAGGGTGCTACCGTTGACTGAATACAGTTCATCCGCCACCACCCCTAAGATGTCACCTTGGCTAGTGATATCTCACTGCTATTGCCAGTGGTATGTGATATCTCACGTTAACTCGTATGTCAATAGCAGGGACTGGAGTACGCGGGGTTGTCACACCCGTAGATCAAAAATAAAAAAAAAATTTCAAAACAATAAAAACTGATCCCTCCATGCGGAAGCAGGTATAGATAGATATTGAAATTCGACCAGTCCTAACTTTCAACACTTTCACAGCACAAAAAAACTGGGTATCTCGGTCACAAAAACACGATAGCAGGTTTCATGCAACAGTTGCACGGTGAGGGAAAAGCAAAAAAATGGGGACGCAAAAGACACTAACAAAACTCGAAATTCTTACTAATAACTAAAACGAAATTTTATATTTCTTGTTACCAGGCAATACAAAACAAATTTATGCTTTAAAACAATAAATTTATTACATCAAAGCCATAAAAGGTAAAATTTTATCTACCTACCGCCTGGTAACAGTAAATATAAAATACCAAATAATTTTTCAATAAAGAACAATCTCACCAATTATATAATTGTACGCTTTCTATCTTTACTACACTTTTATTTTCACAAACACACACTCAGTGTATTTTATCTTATTTTACCTTTACACTGCGTTCCAATTGATGCTAAATTGTTTTGTTTCTAAATAATTTGGAAGAAATTCATACGTTAAACAATATCTGACAACTTGATTATATTAATTTGAATTAAAATTCAGTAATTTTGTAAACTAAATTTAGATTTAGCAGTTTAGTACAATTTAGCAGCTAATTGGAACCCAGTCTTACTCTGTCTTTATAAAGAAATACATGCAAAAATAAAATAAAACAAAATACAATTTATTTTTTTCTTTTCGATTATTTTTTTTCTTTTAAATTTAGCAGACAAACTTCTCCTTCTGACGCCGGTTGATAAGCGTTAACTGATTTTAATATTTTTTATTTTGTTTGGAAGGTACTAAACTACTAAGTAAGGCATAAAGATATTATCAAATTTTGGGATAATCCAGACCTGGTTTATTGTTAGTAAATATTCAAATGGGTTTTTCTCGTCAACAGAACAAAACGCCTGTTTGTAACTTTAATATTGCCAAGAAAAAAATATGATCATGCCATTTTAGTTTGTGATTGATATTAGTATTCCATAGTTTAAGGAAGGTGAGTTTAATAATGGATGCGTGGAAAACGTTGTATTGAATTGCAGCTATACAGTGCGATTTTATGGGACAAAACGCACGACTTCGTCTTCATAGAATTAAACGTCACAAGTTCAGGATTAATTCAAGATCTATACATGTGAGGATTTATCCGTTTCTCTGTGATGACAATTGGTAGTTGGACTATATGGCTGTTTTTTGAAATTATAGAAATGGAAGATAGGATTGTCGTCGCCAAAGCTATTTATTGAGTTTGTGTTGATAGATAACAAATCGTTGATAAAAATAAAAAAAAGGTTAGGGATAGAACCGAACACTGAGGAACACCGACGTGAATTGGAAATTTAGTCGACAAAGTACAATCCAGCACTACTCTGATAGATCTCTGGGATAAAAAATGTTCTAACCAACAGATCAAGGTCTTACAGACTCCAAATGAAAGTAATTTATTGTTAAGAGTCTCATGCCAAACTCTGTCAAACTACTTTGATATGTCAAGGGAAATGATACGAGACTCGCCAGAGTCATGATTTGCTTTACACCATTTCTCCGTGATGACTGACATGTTATCCGTGCTTTACGAAATCCATATTGGAAATCGTGGGGAAGATTGTTGTTTTCGAGATATGCCATTAAGTGATTGATATTTTTTCTGTAACTTTAGCAAGTATCGAGGTTAATACAATAACACGATAGTTTGATGGTTCAGACTTGTTGCTCTTCTTCAAAACTGGGTGAATATAAACCAGTTTCCACATTGATGGATAAAACCCGAGCTTAGAGAAAAATGAAAGAGACTTATTTGTGGATAAACTAATGTATTAGGTAGTATATAGTTTGGGCCAGCAGACTTGCTAAGATCTAGATTAAATAGTGTTAACCAGAAAGTTCTAAGTAAATTTTGTTCATTGATGACTGGATAGGTGGAATTTTCGACGGATATATACCGGAATCATCGACGAAAGACTAAGTAGCAAAATTTCCCGTACGTAGATCGCCTTCGCTTTGATTTCGGTTACAGATTTGCTTCAGTCCATCAGTCCACCACTATTAGTGGTGGAATAGAAGATTTGATAAAGTTATTGCCAACCTCTCCGAAAAAAGTTCCAGTGTGACCGGCTGCCTTTAATTCTGCGTAAAATTTTACGCTTAGCATTGGAGATAAAAGAAATATAGCTTTTTTAAATATACTATGACAGTTGTTTCTAGACCTGATTTAAAGAGATCTACTGTCAAACGCTATTTTGTTATTTTAGCTATATATAACATTTGTCAGAAAATTAGGATACAGACCCATTTCAACTTTTCACAGGGCTAGTTGTAATAAAAATGTTCATTCATTCCCGGTTGAATAATGTACGTGGTCAATGCAGTTGCCTGGTTAACATTTTTATCCTGCAGAAATAGACTCTAGTTGATTTCGTTGTAGAATCAATTAGGTTTCTGTCAATTAAATCTATCGTAATGGCAAACCTTTCGAAGAGGAGACAATTTAGGACTTGGCCCTCGAGAACTTATTTCGAAATAGGTAGAAACTACACAATAATCTGATCTATTAAGAGAATCGTGGCAGAATTTGAATGAGTCGTCATGAAAGATCAACTATAGATTAGAGGATTGGCTGGCAACATATTGAATATGGGTGGCCTATCTACCAATTGTGTAAACTGATTGAATTCAGCAAGAAATTTAGCATATTGCCCTTCTAAAGATGTTTTGGTTGAGAAACGTAGCTAATCATTGAGGTGGAAGTTGAAATCACCTGCTAATATAATTTCTGCATCGAGTGCGGTGATGAAAGTGTCATCGATTGTGTCTGTAAGAGAGTTAAATGCGTCCAATGTATAATTATGGTGGTAAGCAGGACTATGGTATAAATAACATAAATATGTGTCATGTTTGTTTACGATGATTTTGAACCAGATAAACCAGAAATACTGGAGACAATTTTTTATATTAAGCTCGGTTGACCCGATCGAGCACAATTTAACTTTAAACTTTACTTGCCTGTTAAATTTTGACCTACCTGTGACAAACATATGAAGAAAAAATAAACTCGTCTAAATTAATTTTTTTTATAAAACTAACGATTAACGAAGTTTCAGGAAAATCGGATATGGTATGGCGCAAATTTTTTATTTTATTGGCGCCGCCGTGATTCGATTTTTCATCTGTATAAGGTTTTTATACTAACTGCCAGTTTTTCACTTCCGATAAAAAAATTTGTTTTTTAATTTTTAAGGTCTTTATTCCCTCTCCATCCTACAGTTATGAAGCAATTTTCACGAAACTTTGATAAAGGGCTTCAATAATTATTGGTAAATTTAAATTTTGGGGTACATGGGACCAAGGAATGAGGCTACCACAATAAAAATGATGATTTTCCTTCACTTTGTTTTTTAAGTTTGTTCACTTCACCCGTAAATTAATTTTGATGAAACTTGATTATCTTTGGAAACTTGAATAACATTGGAGTGGCTTCTTCACAACTGCTGACCTTTCCCACTTTGTTTTTAAGTTTGTTAGTGATTTTATTCGTGAATCATTTGGTAACGTGGATCCATTTATAGCGATGATTTCGACAAAAGATGTATGACAAGGAACTGTTTAGTTTTTGACCGATATTGGACAAAGCATAAGACGATATTGGACTCCGGCGCACCTGTTTTTGAAACGTAAATAACATCAATTCCTGACAATAGATTTTGATATAACTTATTACATAAGCATTTATTAATGTTTTCAAAAGTATTACATCACCAACTTCGGATTTATTAGTTCTGGTAAAAAATATTGTGTCACTTTTTTGTTCACAAACAAATATAAATGTGGAATTTGTACTATTAGGATAGGAATTTCTACTATTTAGACCAAGTTGTTGGATTTTGTGGAGCTTTTTGCAGAGGAATCGTAAGATGATCTCTGGTTTTGCCTTTTTTTCACCAAAAACAAAATTTAAGGGTCAGTCGGCACAATCTGTATATGTATTTGTAAACTTTGGTTGTGAAAATTTTGAACCAAGGTAAAATTAGACACAATTGTCATTACATGTGGAACGTAAGTTGGATTGACTTAAATACATATTTTTTCTGGTATTGAATAATTGTTTGTAATTTTTTGCATTGTAAACATGCGCAAGCCATATTATGTTTATTTTTAATTTTATATATGTGTCTCTTTCCACAACCTTTTTCCACACATTTAAAGGAGCTCTGCAATATTGGTTTGGTAGACCGGTTCCAAGTCTTATTTGCCACATTTGGTCCAAGCCTGGTTTGTCAGACTTTGCCCCAGGACAGTAGTATAAACTTGGTCCAAGCTTGGGCCGTTTGAAAATGTTAAGTCTGGCCCAAACCCCAAAATCTGTGGCGCGGGCTTGGTCCATTACCTTTTAGTTACTCGGGACATCATAGGGTTTTGGTCCAAAGAGTGTTTCAACTGTCGAAATACACTTTTCGAAATAAATTTATCAAGAATCTGATAAGAATGATCAGAGAACTACTCAAGCAAAACATCGACGTCTTATACCAATTCAGTATTTATGCTTCAACTAAATTTATAAAAAGTTCCACTGAATCTTTTCACACTATACTACAGATATCCAACCATCCTGGTAGAGGATAACTTTAAACAGATGCAGAAATTCCGAGAGTTGGTAAATTTTTGATCGCAATTATCATTTATAAGAGAAAGGCGTGAATCCTAGACAAGCAAGTATAAGACTCCTGTTGTTAAAAGTTCTAATCATTCAAACCAATTTCCATCAATGTATTTGGCATTTGTAGTCAACCCAACAAACCAAATCTTGGAGCTATTCGCTCTAAAACATTGTGTTTATGTTAAGTCAGTTAAAAAAATATTACAAAATTGCCGTTAAAATAGCAGACATTGAATTATATTGCCTAAAAATATATATATTGACAAGAAGACTAAAATAGACAAATGTTGGTCTGATCCAAGTTACACTAAAAAATCAATCTTGAACGACTCCCCGGGTAGGAACTGCCAATGTTAAACAATGGGCCAACCTCGGGCCAGTATTGGCGAGTCAAGCCCTGGCTAGCTAACTCCGGTTTTAGTCTGGGCCAGTTATAAATGCCTAGACTGAACCAAGATTCAGTTTATTGTATTCACGTACGAAGATTCAAATAAAAAATTGAAGATTTTAAGTGTTACCAGTTCATATTTTTCTGGCAGCGGAGATCGCGAGGGTGGTAAACGCCTTCGTTAAAACTTTTATAAAAAAATAACTTAACCGAACTTGAAATTTCAATAAAAATTATGATAATATTTAATTTATTGTATTTTTCTATTAACAAAATTGGTATTTGATAAATTGGTTTGCCAGGCTTGACCCTAGTCTGATTTGCTAGGCTTGGCTCAAGCTTGATTTGCCAGTCTTGGCCCCAGGACATCATCCTAAGCTTGGGCCTAGCTTGGGCCGTTTGAAAATGTTAAGTCTGGCCCAAACCCCAAAAGCTATGGCGCGGGCTTGGCCCATTAGCTAATTCTTACCCGGATCCAAAAACGTTTCAGTATTTTTAAAATTTGGTGTTTCATATGAAATATGATTGGAATTGACCTACAATTTATGAATTTGATATACAAAATTTGTAGATATTAAATGTCAATTAAAATGAATTAAATATAATATTTTGTCCATTTAATTAGTATTTTCCTAGAATATACCTCTCCTGATTTCAAAAGATTCATCAAGATTGGTGCTTTTTGTTTAAAATCAAAAATGATTAATTAAATAAATACTGTGGTTTCGACTTTCGTGTATCAAATGATTTAAACAGTTCAGGTGAAAAATATCCAAATCACAAAAGCTCGGCTGAACAATCCTTAAAACTACGACCTGTTTGTCCAATGTAAAATTTCATCACAGAAACACTAATAATTTATTTTACTTTAATTTATTATTTGCAATAAGGTAATGTAAATTATGCATGCTATAGAATAAACACTGCAAATCGTAAACATTGAACTCTCATTCTCGGGCAAATTTTTGAAAATATTTTTATCGTAATTTATGGTCAAAATTCTAACAAAATCATGTTTTCCCGTTTTTTTCAGTCGCACCCATTTGCCGACAAAATTCACAAGTTTGTGATCAAGGCAAAAAATCGAATTTTGTAAGCGCCACTGACGGCCATGGTGTGAGTCAAAAAATCTGAAAAAATTTGATACTTGTTTTCTCATAAAGGGCTACCTATTCCCAAAGTTTGAGACACAAACATTTTTTTTCACACTTAGTTGGCGTGAAATGCCCCATATGTTACTCTTTCCACAACCTCTTTCCACACATTTAAAGGAGGTCTAGAAAAAAAAATTGATTTGGTAGACCTGACCCAAGTCTTACTTGCTAGACTTGGCCCGAGCCTGGTTTGCCAGACTTGGCCGCAGGACATTAGTCATAACTTGAACAAAGCTTTTGAAATTGTTAATCCTGGACCAAACCAAAAAAAACTGTGTCGCGGGCTTGGTAAAGAGTTTGGTCCCTTAGCATTTTCTTACTCGGGATGCAACAAAAATATAATGCGATTTTCAATAAAACTTTGGTAAAATGATTCAGTCAATAAGAGAGAGATCATTAGATTTACTTTGACTAGTGATACTTCACTGTCATTGCCAGTGGTACCAGACTAGCATCACTGAATAGCAGCAGTGAACCCAGACTCACCGACAGCAGTGAAACCTATCTCATTCCTTGAAGTAAATGCCGGATCAGAATCATGTATGATTTTCTAGTCACTGTTTGTCCTGATCCTGCCTGTATTAGGGAAAGCCGTTTCCGGTCCATATCTAAGTCCTTATATATTGCGAGCCGGGTATGTGATATCTCACGTCAGCTCGTATAACAATCGCAGACTGTAGTAAGGTTGCCACATCCGGAGATCAGAAATAAAAAAACTGATTGATTGATTTCTATCAAGAAAAAATTATCTTTAGAGTATCTTTGTAAAAACTGTTTATGTGAAACTTCAATAACTCGAAGCCGCTTGCCCATTCCCCTAAACAGAAGTGCTATCAGTCAGTCAATAACTAACTGCACATAACTTCGTACAATATATGCTAGACTTTTGAAGTAAATTGCATATATCATAAAGTGATTAATGATTATTAATAGCATAATGGAGAAAGTAACACAAAATAACGAACAGCAGCTACTTCTGCACCTACAGACTAAATGACCGACCACAAACGAGTTTTAAGCTACAATATACTCTCGCTCTGTAACTTCTCAATTGCAAATAGATTCGAATAGACCAATGTTATTTTACTGTATATCCAACACTTTAGTTAGTTCCAAAAACTTTAGCAAACAATAAATCAACTTTTTAAGGAATCAAAGTAATTTAGAATATCCAATATAGAATTTTCTTGTAACATTTAATTCGATAATTTAAATATTTTTAGAAACGATCAAACAAAACATAATATTAGTATACGTATACGAATATATAAATCCAAACGAAATCATCAATCACTCAATCCGTCAAAAGAAAACTTGTTAGTTTCGCGTGGAAAAGAAAATCATACAAAGAAAAGCTACAAATATGTCCAAAATCAATCAATATTTGACAGTTTTTAACATATTATCTTGAAAATCGTTTAAATTTTTTTACTTAAAATTTTGGAGATATACCACCTTTATTGGATAGTACATACTTGGTTTCGATGGAATTGCTATGACCAGAGATGTAAAAATATATTTAAAAGATTTAAATATAATGATTTTGTGAGAAATGAATAAAATTCTTTTTAACTTGTAGCATATTTAATATTTTTGGAAATTTTTCTATAAAATTTCAAAATAGTACAATGTGATTTGTGGATTTATAGTATAAATACATTTCTATTTAGCCGCCAAGTCATGAGTGTAATGTCGTTTGACGGTCGATAACTCAACTAAATGTAGCAACCTCCATCCTAGTTATGCAATATATATACATTGATGATGGCACGTCATTGCTCAAAGAAACGAGCCTTTATATAACTCCATATCTGGGCTTTAATCATTGAAGAAGACAGTGCACCACATAATCGAGGAATATAATACTAGGTGGAGTATTGGCAACCAATTTTAGTTTTGTTCGTGCAAATTTCTCTAAGAAATTTATTTTGCAGTTTACTCTTTTATTCTATTTTTATTTCCTACATCCTACCATTTAATATTGGCCTATGTCATATTTTATATGTAATGTGATATTATTTATTCTTTAGTTATCTATTTAAAAAAAACTGACAAACAAAACAAAATGTGCGTCCATCAACACCTCAGAGCGCATTTGGTTTATCCATGAACACCTATGAAACATAAACGCACCTTGATCTTAAAAGGTTTTTATGAGTTGTTGTGACACATATTGTAATTCTATGTGACACATATTGTAATTAATTTTTTACAAAATGTCAAACTGAATTATTCTTATATCTGAAAAAATATACTGTTGCGAATATTAAATGATCCTGCTAATAAAAACTAATTATTTTTTGACCCATTTGCCACGAATCGATTTTGTTCATATTCGATTTATAAGAACGAATGGTTTTTTCTTGATTGTTAATTTGATCTTCGAGCGTAACAACCTCACATGCTTCAGTGTTGAGATAACTAGCCAAGGTGAAGGATCTAAGATCTATTCATTCAACGGTCGCATTCTCAATATTAGATATGAAGTTTTTCTTTATGCGCTTTGTTTGAACCTAGAAGCTAGTCCTCGTATTACTTTACATGTGGGCTTTGATTATGAGATATGAAAGAAATGTGGTCACGTGGTGGATGATTATTTCACACCTAGATCTCAAAAGGTATAATTTTCGAGAATTTCCTGATTTTACGAGAACTTCTTTTCAAAAATGCCGGTTCTATTGAGATAGAAACTTTTTCTTTTTTTTTTCATTTTCAGGCTAAAAAAATGGGTTTCCTAAACATAATATCAGTCAGTAAAAATTATTAACAAATTCCTATTGTTATAAACAAATAAAATGTGAAAATCAATTTTTAATCATTGCCTCAACCTGGTAGCACAAGAACGTCGAATACGTTCAATTTTCTATAAAAACGAAGAAATTATTAATTTTACTATTTGAAAATAAAATAATTTATTCAGCGCGGCACGTGAATCTAAATACAAAACTGATGCGTTTTTGAAAAAAAGATTACTTATAAAACAGAAAAATATAAATTGAAAGAATAAATCTTTTGTCTTAAATCTATGTGAGGATGAGGACTTGTGTCTTGAATGTCAATAATAGGATGATAAATTAGGCTCTAAGAGTCGTTAAACGGTGGTTCGCACCATATCCTCAACCCTGGTAAGTTTATCTACATAAATCGACTTACTGTCTTGTCCTTTTTATAATAACTATTGCTTGTTTGACAGCTGGCCTGGTGTAGGTACCAGTTGCAGTACGTTAAGCGTTGCACTTCTTATCTGATTATTTTTGCCCTTCATGATATCTACAATAACCTCTTTTGACCAGGAGTTTCTATAAGTTAGTTCGTCTTCCATTACAACGACATCTCCAATCTCAAATTGTTTTACTTCTTCAAACCACTTAGTGCGACAGGTTAAATTTAGGAGATACTCTCTTACCCAATTTCTTCAGAATCGATCAGCATTTATTTGATATATTTTCCAACTATTTTTTAACGATCAACCGTCATCATCAAATTTATATGACGGTTTTGGGGAAACATTAGATTATGCTTTTGTTCACATCAATCAATGTCGCAGGTTTTCTTTTTTCTACATCTCAATGAATGATGCGATCCAATACATCTTCGACACAATTTGTCCGCTTGTCATTTCGATTAAGATTTTTGAGCTCTTCGAATCTATATCTGCCTGATGATCTTGGCTTAAGTATACTGGGCATCTGTATCTAATGTCCATACTGGGTTCTTGGTTCACAACTAAGCATTTTTTCGCTGGTTCCTGGCAATTTCCATTCACAGTATGTGCTGCTTGAATGTATTTTTTATGGTTTCTCTAACGCTTATTTACTTTATGTTCACTGAAGTGGTTAGTCGTATCTGTGGTAACCTCACGTCTCACATCCTAAGTGGCATATGCCTTGATCATGTGACGCACTGTTTTCCTCAAGGATTAGAGCCTAACTCTATATTCAAGTTATATGAAAGGCAATTTCTTCGAGGAAGCAATATCGTGGCATTATCAAGGAATATTCTTTAACTAAAATTGAAGGTGCTACCGTTGACTGAAGAGTGTATCGGCCAGCACCCCTGAGATATCTGGAAGTGATCACTGGAGTACGTAAGGTTGTCACACCTGTAGATCAAAACCTAAAAAAAAATTAACAAAAACTGATTTCTCAATGCGTAATTTTTTTTTGTCAAGTTTGGGGCGTTATATCTGTTTCCATCCCGGTTAAGCAATCTTTAAAACCGTGCTATACGAATCCTGGGAGATCGAAATTTAGCATCAAATGTGGATTTCCTACAACACCTTCACAGTGTTACTGATCTTGTTAATTTTTATAAATATCGTCAACAACAGTGGTCAAATGAAATCGGATGCATCGTGCTTCAAATGTATTCTCATCGCCGTGTAATCCATTTTTCGATAAGCGCAAGCAGTGAAATTGTCGAGATGCAACGCTGTTATACTAACAGAATACAAAAGAACTTCTTTGTCTGAACTGCATATAATTGTATTGATGTTCCTGGAATCATTAGTATCGGGAAGTGCAAATCCAGAATTTAAAAAAACGTCCATCAACACTTCGGAAAGCATGTTCCTGTTGAACCTAGGGCTTACAGGATTTCTGCAAATTTACCACTGGCAGACCGATATTCTTGTTTTATATTTTGCTGTCATGTTTAATTAACGTTTTGTTGATAATTAAACAATAAATCTTATCATATAATTAAATATGTCATATGCCAATTTATTTAATTTATTCTGATAAGATGTAAGAAATAAAAATAAAATAAAAAGTAACAACAATGAGTTTAAAAACAAAATCTTCCATAAACAAAAATAGGGTTACCATATATCCAGACTTAAGGGTTATACGATTATATGTGACACTCATTTCCTAAGTCAAGCAAATACACGTCGTCACCAAACAACGATGACCTCTAACTAATATTCCTAGTGGTATGTGATATCTCACTTAAGTCAGCCAAAGTTTAAAATTTTCATAGACTCGAATCAAATTAAATTTAAAATAAAAATGGAAAAATATTTATGCAAGCTAACTTTACCAAGGGTAGTGAAAATCCGCACGCCGTGCTACCTGGGTAACGCTAACATAATTAGGTTGGTGTAGTTGAGTGAGGCAGAGTAAATACTGATTATACTCAATGATTCTGCACCATAGTGAGTCATTGGCACCATAAAACCAATACAACTCAAGTGTTCTCCATGTTAGGGGCGGGCATCTGTCTTGGATCAAGCGGCTTGATATATAAACGTGCAAAAAGCGTCTGTTCTCCATGTCAGGGGCGGCTTGGAGCTGGCGTCTGTCTTGGATCAAGCGGCTCACTATATAAACGTGTAAAAAGGTTGTTTCTGGTGACCTTAAAATGCAGAACGAACCCATTCACGAAAATTTGGGTTTGGCGAAGGGTTAGCCCCCCCATTTCCGTAAAAAATTATTTGTCATGAAATCTGTTTGCTGGCCTCGGATTCATTTCAAGAACGACCTCTGAAACTGTACCCGGACTACGATTTAAAAATGGGAACCTGGAACATGCTAAGCCTTTGAAGACCAGGAGATCTACTAAAACTTACAAACAAAATCGATAGCTACACGCCTGATATAGTGGCAATACAAGAAATAAGATGGCCACTTATATTAAGACACTCTGTACTACTGCGGTCATCAAAACGGAGGAGAATTTGGAGTTGACTTTCTCAACATCGTCGCGTGAATCAACATGTTATCGACTTTTGCCCAATTAATATACGGATATGCACAATGAGATTCCGTACGCAAAAATTTAATGTAACGATCATCAATGTTCATGCACCTACTGAAGACAAAGCAGATGACATTAAAGACCTGTTCTTTCTAGAACTCGAAGAAGTCATCAATAACATCCCGCGGCACGATATAAAAATCGTGCCATTTGACTTCAATGCTTAGATTGGTAGAAGTGCAGAACTTAAAACACATATCGCCCTAACAGCTTGCATCATATCAGTAGCAATGACGGCTTTCGCGTAGCCGAGCCGGCTATGATGTATGATCTAGTAATTTCTAGCACTTTCTTTCCTCATAAGCGAATCCACAAGCAACGATGGAAAAACTGAAAATCAAATCGATCATGTCATTATTTCTAAGAGACACTCTACAAGTCTAACTGACGTTCGATAATATAGAGGTACTAATATGGAAACCGATTATATGCTTGTCATCTTTAAGTACAAGTGCAAGTTATCATCTACATTTAATATAGAAGCAAAAAAGACCGTACGCCGGAATGTCGAAGCATTTAAACATCCGGAAACGCTGAATAGATATCAGGAAATAGTAACGTAAAGCATTGAAGAGCATGACATCCCGTCTGAGATGCCATTAAACATACAAAAAGGATGACAAACGCTTCAATTAGGGATAGCAATCCCGGGATCCCGGAATCCCAACCCATTTTTATGATTCCGCAGTACCGGGATTAATGAAAGAAAATCCCGGGATTACGGGATTGTCATATTTGCCGGGATTAATTAATGAAAACACAAAATCATGTTATCCTGTTTTGTTGATTTGTATTTTTTTTATTTTTGGTCTACGCCCTTATGGGTTTTCCCTGATTATTTTAATCCCCAACTTTTTAAAGTCCATGTCCACCAATTTCTTAAAGAAACAATCCATTTCCACAATCCACAGTTGGTATGGTATCTTCGGATATTCAGAGACGTTAATTTATAATTTATTTAAATTAACACTAAACATGTCTAACTTAGTATTAAATAAAAAAAAACCAATGAGATCATATACCACTGGCAATAGCAATGAGTTAATAATTAAGGTTTTTATTTTAGGGGTGCTAGCGGATAAACTCTATTCCGTCAACGCTACCACCTTCAATTTTGTTCCACTCTATCATGAATTACTGGCTAATGCACTTGTAGCTCTTAAGGTTGTACTGAGCAAGAAAAACAAAGCAACCCATTAGTTTGCGAGTTGACGAATGTCTCAATAACTACCATAAAGGCAAGGAAAACCGAAACATTTTGAGTATTGAAGTATTTGCAGAATGGAAACTCTGCTTTTGTTGATGATACATCCAACATATTTATTGTTCCAAGTCGAAGCTCCATAAAAGTTTTTATTGAAGATTATTGAACGTTACATCAGCAGCAGCAGACGTGGGATGTGAAACAGGTGATCCAACTACTCACACTGCAACATCATCGAGCAGAGATTACAACGAAAATGTAACTAAGGATAAGGTTTCAATCGATTTAGTAGAGAAAAGCAATTTGGAAGATGAACTGTAACTCAGTTTAATTCACGCTTAATACCTATAAAAAAAACTTTTTTGGTCAGAATGCAACAACATAAAATATTAAACTGGTCACCGCAATTGGTAGAGAAATGAAAATAAGTAAGCAAAGTCATAGAGGACCACATTTGCAGTGAATGTATAATAATTTATTGACCATACCACCAAGAAGTATGGAATTGGAACGGGCTTTTTCAACCTTCGGAAATATTATTTTTTAAATTAACAAACAGGTTTGACGATAAATCAGTTTGACGAATTATGTTTTCTAAAATCTATTTCTTAAATCATTCGAAAGTTAATGGTACTGGTTTTTCTTTATGTAATATTATTAAAGTTTTATTTTGGTTCTTCAATTTTTATTTTTTTAAGAAGTTTAATTAGTAAGTTAATGTTTTATGTCTAAAATTTTAATTTTTGGTTTTGGAGTGCGGTAAAATCACTATAGTAACAAATTGGTTTTTGTATATAATTGCAAGGGTTCTTTTTGATTTTACATTAAGATTTAATGTAAAATTAAAAAGGACCCTTGCAACTATATACAAAAACCAATTTGTTAATGTTTTATGTGTTTATTCTTTTCGACACTAAAAAATGAATAATGTGTTTTTATTTGAAAATTGAGTTTTTTCTTAATTATTTATGGTTTTCCATACAAATTTTAAATCCCGGGATCCCGGGAATCCCGGGATTTAAAATGTATGAATCCCGTAGTCCCGGGATTCATAAAACACCACGGGATTACAATCCCTAGCTTCAATCAACCATTACATCCGCAGCATAAACAACAATCGTAAAACGAACACCGAAATCACGTAACGAATGGTTTGATGACAAGTGCCGCGAAAGTTTTATGACAAGTGCCGCGTTGAGCACAAACGCACAAACAAAAACTGCGAGAAAATGGTTAACAAGAAACACCCGAAGCTCCTAAACTGATTATCTATGCGCCAGAAAAGCCTCAGCAAAACTCCTCCGGAAAAAAGAAACCCGAACACTTCAAGAGCTGTGTCGAAAACATCAACCAACATGCAGCTAATGGAAACTCGAAAGAATGCTTTGCCAAATCGCGGACTCTGACAAAAGATTTCCAACCAAGATTCACAGCCATCAAAAATGGAAAAAACGAGCTTACAACAAATGAATGTGATGTGCTGGCAGTATGGCGCTCCCACTTTCAAGACCTATTGAATAGGACGAATGAAGTTCATCCTATTCGAGCGATTGCTCCGTCAAGTGAAGTGATTTTTGCCCCTTACCCAACGATAGAAGAAGTGGAAGCTGCCATCAAAAAATTAAAAACTGGTAAATCACTAGGTATCGATGGAATCCCTGCAGAACTATATTCAAAAATGGAGGAGCAGGTCTGGTCTCACGTATATACGTATCTGATTCTTGAAATCTGGGACCAAGAAGAACTACCTGCTGAATTTCCCGCTCTCATTGTTCCGCTACATAAGTAAGGTGACCGCCTAAAGTCTGCGAATTATCGTGGCATCGCACTGTTGAACACTGCATATAAAATACTAGCTAATGTCGTACTTGCTCGACTGATCCAGTTCACCAAATCTATCATTGGTGACTATCAGTGTGGTTTTCGTCCCAACCGCTCAACCACAGATCAATGTTTTACGTTAAAGATGATTCTGGAAAAATGTTGGGCGTACAGCATCTGCATTCACCAGCTCTACGTTGATTTAAAGCAAGCATATGATAGCATCATCCGCGACAACCTCTGGTTCGCACTATATGAGTGCATTGGTATCCCAGCGAAACTTGTTTCTCTTTGCAAACTCACAACATGGGGATCAAAACTGTAGAATATTAATCGAAGGGTGAGTTTCTTTCTCTTTTGATATAACTTCAGGTGTAAGACAAGGTGATGCACTCGCACCCGTACTATTTAATTTGACACTTGAGTACGCGATAAGATAAAGCCTAATTGAGACACAAAACTGCCTATTTAACAAATCTAGTCAAATTCTTGGCTATGCAGATGATATTGCGCTTTTCGGACGTACACCAAGCGATATTAAGGATAATCTCTCTCAGCTTGAAAGAAATGCTAAACGACTTGGATTATACACCAACACCGGTAAGACTAAACTTTTAACAACATCCAGCAACATACCTCCCGACAATCTGGATACTGAAGACTTTGAAGTAGAATGCGTAGAAAACTTCAAATACCTCTGGTCTGTAATAACATCATCAAATGACATGCAGCCTGCAGGCAGATATCAAAACCCGTATCTCTGCCGCATACAGAGTTTTCTACGCTTACTCAAAACTTTTGCGATCAAAACATCATTTGCAGTCGTGCAAACTCACACTTTACAAAGCATTAATCCGACCTGTGCTTACATTTGGAAGTGAAAGCTGGAAAGTGACTTCCTTCGATTATAGAATTTTGTTGAATTCTAGAAACAATATATGGGCCATGTAAAGTTGCTGAAAATCAGTATAGAATCCGTATGAATCAAGAAATCAGAGAGCTTCTTGGAGGCTGCGATGAAATCGGATTAATTAAATCCAACCGGATTAGATGGTTTGGTCATGTAGTCAGGGCTCCATTAGATAGAATGATAAAAAAAGCGTCCCAACAACAACCAGCTGGCATTCGTCGAAGAGGAAGACCTAGACAACGCTGGCGTGATGACATCATCCAAGACCTTCGTGATATAGGATGTCGAAACTGGGGTCAACTGGTCATGGAACGAGATGATAGGCAGCTGATTGCACAGACGGCAAAAATCCCTCCATGGTATGTAAACGCCAGAGAGAGAGAAAAAACTTTACCAAGTTTGAATGAAGTTCTGAAAAATACAATCAACAAATTATGAATTCAAATATATCTGTCTAATTAAAAATACTACCACTATATACACCTTTATTCGTACTAAAAAAAATTTTCTATTTTCATACACTTAAGCAAAAAACAAATTTTAATTAATCTAAAAACAAACCAATTTAATTACAAATAAAATCAAAAGTAAAACGACAAGCGACCACTACCGACAATAATGTAAGTTCGTTAGATCACCGATTGATTTTTTTCTATTAATATTGTTGTTGTTCTTATTAAAAATAAACTATTTTCTTCGTTTATTAAAATATAATTAAATTATGTATAACAAAACGAAAAATTACCATACAGGTCATCAAAAAAATATAGAATATTTCTAACGATACTAATTAGTTTCTCTAATGTGAAGTTGATAGCAAATAAAACCAATCACAACTATCTAACCTAATTTTTTCTGTAATATACCTGCAGTTTTGTTATTTCGTATAATTCAATTGCCTCCAAGTTCTACATACTTAGTATAAATATACAAAACTACAGTCAATTAGCAAGAGGAATATTCAATATATAAATACTTAATAATAAAATGAAATAGTGAACAAAAATTACTTATTAATAATAACCAATGTTATCAAATCGCCTTGACATAATTTTCATATACACTTTCATTACTAAATAACTTATGTGTACACAAATTTTTTTATTTTCAATAGAATTTAACCGCAACAGTGCTTTTAACTTTAAGAGATTCGTCTTCAATTTTATATGGAGAAAAACAAAACATAATCTTATAAATATTTTTCTTCGATTTGCAGGAAATATTACAATAAATGTTACACTTTTTCTTAATGAGGGTTAATTGATAAGTTTTGAAACACTCAATAACTAACTTCCTGCTCAAACGAAACCTCGGTGTAATGGAAGAAGTGTGTTAATTATGAAACATGAAGGAAAAACGAATCGATATTCTTTGTGTACAAGAGACAAGTTGGAAAAATACAGGTAACAAAGCACGTTTCCTGGACCTTAAGACCAAAGAGTACAAGCTGTATAGAATGGTATGGAAATGGCAAAAATGGTGTTGGTATAATATTGGCATCTTGGCTGCAAGAAAATATCGTGAGTATCCAGAAATCAAGTGATCGACTTTTGAGTAGGGCCGGGAAAAAAATATCGATATATCGAATATCGATATCGGAATGATAATTATCGATAATCTCGATAGTATCGATATATCGATAATCTCGATAATATCGATATTATCGATAGTCTCGATAATATCCATTATGTCGATAATGTCGATATTTCGATATTATCGATATTATCGATATTATCGATATTATCGATAATGTCGAAATATCGATATATTGATATATTAATATATTGATAAATGGATATATCGCTTTTATAATAGTAGATTTTATTACTAGTGCAAATACGTTTTTCAAACAAGAGGTGCAATCCTTAGCGTTTGGAAAACGCATTCGCACTGGTTTTTGTAACAAATGCACAAAATTTATAAACATTTATTTAATTGTACCGTAATTATTTATTACATCGATATTGATATCGGAAGTTATCGGTCTATCGAATAACGATATTGGTATGATAATATATGATATATGTATATACAATATCGAAATATCGATACATCGATATTATCGATACATCGATATTATCGATATATCGATATTATCGATATATCGGTTTTAGCGATATTTTTTTTATATCGATATTATCGATAATTTTTTAAATATCGTCCAGCCCTACTTATGCAGCCAAATTCTGTAATTGTGAAGCGGTGAAGTGATAAGTTTTTTAATGAAAAGAAACGAAGAAATTTTTATCACTTCACCGCTTCACAGTTACAGAATTTGGCTGATGAGCATGAAATTAGTGATCGAAGAAGAAGTGTGGAATATTATGAGCCCTTATGCCCCTCCAAAATGGCTTACCACAAGAGAAAAAGGATACATTTTGGGATGAATTTAACACTCTTCTGCGAGTTTTACCTAAAAATGAACTGGTATTCGTCGGGGAGATCTCTATGGGCATGCAGGAACATCAAATCTAAATTATGACGATCTAAATTATGAGACCATTTTTCATGGTGGAAAAGGATATGGGACTAAAAATAAAGCCGGTGCTGACATTCTAGCTACGTGTCGGTCGACAGGTTTGGTGAAGCAGGAGCGACCATTTGATAACATACAGCAGTGGCGGCCGTAGCTCTCAGAAGGCAATGAAGAAGAGGGTTAAAGACTGTAAGGTAATCATTGTAAAATCAACTGTGGAGCAACACAGCCTGTTACTAACCGAGTTTAATCTCAAAGTAAATCGTGAATGCAAGGATAAATAAAGTGGAGAAGATCAAATGGCATAAGTTGGAAGAGGAAACTGAAAAGGTGTATTTGGACGTGTTTAAGACATTTTGATCTGTGATTGCGACGAACAAATGACTGCAGAGGAAATGTAGGGGGCTCTTATTGAACAATTTATTGAGCAAATCAAAACTCTCCTGGGAATTTCAAAGGGACGTTTACACATTGCTAAGGAAACATGGTAGTGGAACGAGGAAACCAAAAATACTATCAAGCAGAAAGATGAAGCTTTTAAAGCATGGAGAAAGTATAACTTTAGTGAAGCCGAAAGGGAACAGCCGAAAACCATTTATGATCAGGCTTCTAGAGCAGTGGCAAGAGCAAGAGCAGTGACATCAGAAGGTTTCTATCGAGAGTTAGAAGAAATAGCGTCCACAAAAGGGCCGGTGGTGCACTCAGCACTCAGGATCACGACATGGTGCAAAGGTATTTAAACTTGCAGTCCAGAGAAGAAGAAATGAGCTTAAAATTCAGACAATAAAATACATCGAACATGAAAATGAAACTCTGCTTATGGATGATAACAATATTTGCAACAGAATGAAGAAGTATTTTACAACACTACCAAATGAAGCGTAATAAAGCTGCTGGACCTGACTTGATACCTTCCGAGTTTTGGAAGAAAACTGGTGATATTGGAATCGAATATCTGACTACTCTATTCAAAGAAATCAAGAAAGGAGATCCAATGCCGCTTGTCTCCAGGAAAAGTTACGTTTTGCCATTTTATAAGAACAAAAGGGACTCTCGTAAACTGGGAAACTACAGAGCTTTGAAATTGAGGTGTCACTCCATGAAGATATTCGAGAGAGTATTAAACAACAGACTGCAGAAGATTATCGTTTTGCCGAAAAATCAATGTGGATTTGTGGAGGGTCGGTCAACAGTGGACGCTATCCAGAGTGTAAGAATCATGATGGAGAAACACAGAGACGCCGATAAAGACCTACACTTGGTATTTATTGATCTAGAAAAGGCGTTGGATCGAGTCCTAAGGGTTCTCATCTGGACAGCCCTTCGATTGCAGAAAGTCCCAGAAATATACGTACGAATGGTGACTGATATATATGAAGGTGCATCGACTCAAGTAAAATGCCCATCCGGCATTTCAGACGAATTTCCCGTTAGGGTCGGTGTTCACCAAGGGGGCATCATCAGCCCAACACTATTCATCGTTGTCCTGAACTTCTTCTTGAGCTCAATACCCGACGAACTTGAGATCAATATCGACTTTGTAGATGATTTGGCATTTGGAAGCAATGATCCTATTCTCAACGATCACAGTGAGTCAAGAACTGAATACATGTTTTGGAACAACTCCGGAATTGACTTGCCAATACCTGATTTCTACATAAATGGGGAAAAATTAAATGTCTGTAAAAAAGTTCAAATATCTTAGTTCCATGGTGAATAACCAAATTTCTTGCGATGATGATGTGGCTCATCGAGTGAGTGTCGGCTGGCAAAAATGGAAAGAGAACTCGTCTATTCTGTGCGACAAGAAAATGCCAATGAAACTAAAGGGGAAGCTTTACACGACAATAATACACCCAGCATTAACTTACTCATCTCAATATTGGACAACATACAAGGCTCATGAAAACAAGATGACTGCTACTGAAATGAAAATACTAAGAATTTCGGCGGGTGTCACTAAATTGGATCGCATTAAAAGTACCAAAATTCGAGGCAGTCTCATGTCAAAACTCCCATATGTAGAAACGATAGAATTGGTTGGTATTGTCACGCTAAAAGAAGACCAAAAGAAAATCCAGTTCAAATGGCAACGGCAACTCACATTGAACCAGCATATGTCAAGAAAGGAAGAAAGAAGATCACTTGGCTAGCACAAATGCAAAAACAGCAGCAACAATTTGACCTGATTATTTTAATCCCCAACTTTTTAAAGTCCATGTCCACCAATTTCTTAAAGAAACAATCCATTTCCACAATCCACAGTTGGTATGGTATCTTCGGATATTCAGAGACGTTAATTTATAATTTATTTAAATTAACACTAAACATGTCTAACTTAGTATTAAATAAAAAAAAACCAATGAGATCATATACCACTGGCAATAGCAATGAGTTAATAATTAAGGTTTTTATTTTAGGGGTGCTAGCGGATAAACTCTATTCCGTCAACGCTACCACCTTCAATTTTGTTCCACTCTATCATGAATTACTGGCTAATGCACTTGTAGCTCTTAAGGTTGTACTGAGCAAGAAAAACAAAGCAACCCATTAGTTTGCGAGTTGACGAATGTCTCAATAACTACCATAAAGGCAAGGAAAACCGAAACATTTTGAGTATTGAAGTATTTGCAGAATGGAAACTCTGCTTTTGTTGATGATACATCCAACATATTTATTGTTCCAAGTCGAAGCTCCATAAAAGTTTTTATTGAAGATTATTGAACGTTACATCAGCAGCAGCAGACGTGGGATGTGAAACAGGTGATCCAACTACTCACACTGCAACATCATCGAGCAGAGATTACAACGAAAATGTAACTAAGGATAAGGTTTCAATCGATTTAGTAGAGAAAAGCAATTTGGAAGATGAACTGTAACTCAGTTTAATTCACGCTTAATACCTATAAAAAAAACTTTTTTGGTCAGAATGCAACAACATAAAATATTAAACTGGTCACCGCAATTGGTAGAGAAATGAAAATAAGTAAGCAAAGTCATAGAGGACCACATTTGCAGTGAATGTATAATAATTTATTGACCATACCACCAAGAAGTATGGAATTGGAACGGGCTTTTTCAACCTTCGGAAATATTATTTTTTAAATTAACAAACAGGTTTGACGATAAATCAGTTTGACGAATTATGTTTTCTAAAATCTATTTCTTAAATCATTCGAAAGTTAATGGTACTGGTTTTTCTTTATGTAATATTATTAAAGTTTTATTTTGGTTCTTCAATTTTTATTTTTTTAAGAAGTTTAATTAGTAAGTTAATGTTTTATGTCTAAAATTTTAATTTTTGGTTTTGGAGTGCGGTAAAATCACTATAGTAACAAATTGGTTTTTGTATATAATTGCAAGGGTTCTTTTTGATTTTACATTAAGATTTAATGTAAAATTAAAAAGGACCCTTGCAACTATATACAAAAACCAATTTGTTAATGTTTTATGTGTTTATTCTTTTCGACACTAAAAAATGAATAATGTGTTTTTATTTGAAAATTGAGTTTTTTCTTAATTATTTATGGTTTTCCATACAAATTTTAAATCCCGGGATCCCGGGAATCCCGGGATTTAAAATGTATGAATCCCGTAGTCCCGGGATTCATAAAACACCACGGGATTACAATCCCTAGCTTCAATCAACCATTACATCCGCAGCATAAACAACAATCGTAAAACGAACACCGAAATCACGTAACGAATGGTTTGATGACAAGTGCCGCGAAAGTTTTATGACAAGTGCCGCGTTGAGCACAAACGCACAAACAAAAACTGCGAGAAAATGGTTAACAAGAAACACCCGAAGCTCCTAAACTGATTATCTATGCGCCAGAAAAGCCTCAGCAAAACTCCTCCGGAAAAAAGAAACCCGAACACTTCAAGAGCTGTGTCGAAAACATCAACCAACATGCAGCTAATGGAAACTCGAAAGAATGCTTTGCCAAATCGCGGACTCTGACAAAAGATTTCCAACCAAGATTCACAGCCATCAAAAATGGAAAAAACGAGCTTACAACAAATGAATGTGATGTGCTGGCAGTATGGCGCTCCCACTTTCAAGACCTATTGAATAGGACGAATGAAGTTCATCCTATTCGAGCGATTGCTCCGTCAAGTGAAGTGATTTTTGCCCCTTACCCAACGATAGAAGAAGTGGAAGCTGCCATCAAAAAATTAAAAACTGGTAAATCACTAGGTATCGATGGAATCCCTGCAGAACTATATTCAAAAATGGAGGAGCAGGTCTGGTCTCACGTATATACGTATCTGATTCTTGAAATCTGGGACCAAGAAGAACTACCTGCTGAATTTCCCGCTCTCATTGTTCCGCTACATAAGTAAGGTGACCGCCTAAAGTCTGCGAATTATCGTGGCATCGCACTGTTGAACACTGCATATAAAATACTAGCTAATGTCGTACTTGCTCGACTGATCCAGTTCACCAAATCTATCATTGGTGACTATCAGTGTGGTTTTCGTCCCAACCGCTCAACCACAGATCAATGTTTTACGTTAAAGATGATTCTGGAAAAATGTTGGGCGTACAGCATCTGCATTCACCAGCTCTACGTTGATTTAAAGCAAGCATATGATAGCATCATCCGCGACAACCTCTGGTTCGCACTATATGAGTGCATTGGTATCCCAGCGAAACTTGTTTCTCTTTGCAAACTCACAACATGGGGATCAAAACTGTAGAATATTAATCGAAGGGTGAGTTTCTTTCTCTTTTGATATAACTTCAGGTGTAAGACAAGGTGATGCACTCGCACCCGTACTATTTAATTTGACACTTGAGTACGCGATAAGATAAAGCCTAATTGAGACACAAAACTGCCTATTTAACAAATCTAGTCAAATTCTTGGCTATGCAGATGATATTGCGCTTTTCGGACGTACACCAAGCGATATTAAGGATAATCTCTCTCAGCTTGAAAGAAATGCTAAACGACTTGGATTATACACCAACACCGGTAAGACTAAACTTTTAACAACATCCAGCAACATACCTCCCGACAATCTGGATACTGAAGACTTTGAAGTAGAATGCGTAGAAAACTTCAAATACCTCTGGTCTGTAATAACATCATCAAATGACATGCAGCCTGCAGGCAGATATCAAAACCCGTATCTCTGCCGCATACAGAGTTTTCTACGCTTACTCAAAACTTTTGCGATCAAAACATCATTTGCAGTCGTGCAAACTCACACTTTACAAAGCATTAATCCGACCTGTGCTTACATTTGGAAGTGAAAGCTGGAAAGTGACTTCCTTCGATTATAGAATTTTGTTGAATTCTAGAAACAATATATGGGCCATGTAAAGTTGCTGAAAATCAGTATAGAATCCGTATGAATCAAGAAATCAGAGAGCTTCTTGGAGGCTGCGATGAAATCGGATTAATTAAATCCAACCGGATTAGATGGTTTGGTCATGTAGTCAGGGCTCCATTAGATAGAATGATAAAAAAAGCGTCCCAACAACAACCAGCTGGCATTCGTCGAAGAGGAAGACCTAGACAACGCTGGCGTGATGACATCATCCAAGACCTTCGTGATATACTATGTCGAAACTGGGGTCAACTGGTCATAGAACGAGATGATAGGCAGCTGATTGCACAGACGGCAAAAATCCCTCCATGGTATGTAAACGCCAGAGAGAGAGAAAAAACTTTACCAAGTTTGAATGAAGTTCTGAAAAATACAATCAACAAATTATGAATTCAAATATATCTGTCTAATTAAAAATACTACCACTATATACACCTTTATTCGTACTAAAAAAAATTTTCTATTTTCATACACTTAAGCAAAAAACAAATTTTAATTAATCTAAAAACAAACCAATTTAATTACAAATAAAATCAAAAGTAAAACGAAAAGCGACCACTACCGACAATAATGTAAGTTCGTTAGATCACCGATTGATTTTTTTCTATTAATATTGTTGTTGTTCTTATTAAAAATAAACTATTTTCTTCGTTTATTAAAATATAATTAAATTATGTATAACAAAACGAAAAATTACCATACAGGTCATCAAAAAAATATAGAATATTTCTAACGATACTAATTAGTTTCTCTAATGTGAAGTTGATAGCAAATAAAACCAATCACAACTATCTAACCTAATTTTTTCTGTAATATACCTGCAGTTTTGTTATTTCGTATAATTCAATTGCCTCCAAGTTCTACATACTTAGTATAAATATACAAAACTACAGTCAATTAGCAAGAGGAATATTCAATATATAAATACTTAATAATAAAATGAAATAGTGAACAAAAATTACTTATTAATAATAACCAATGTTATCAAATCGCCTTGACATAATTTTCATATACACTTTCATTACTAAATAACTTATGTGTACACAAATTTTTTTATTTTCAATAGAATTTAACCGCAACAGTGCTTTTAACTTTAAGAGATTCGTCTTCAATTTTATATGGAGAAAAACAAAACATAATCTTATAAATATTTTTCTTCGATTTGCAGGAAATATTACAATAAATGTAACACTTTTTCTTAATGAGGGTTAATTGATAAGTTTTGAAACACTCAATAACTAACTTCCTGCTCAAACGAAACCTCGGTGTAATGGAAGAAGTGTGTTAATTATGAAACATGAAGGAAAAACGAATCGATATTCTTTGTGTACAAGAGACAAGTTGGAAAAATACAGGTAACAAAGCACGTTTCCTGGACCTTAAGACCAAAGAGTACAAGCTGTATAGAATGGTATGGAAATGGCAAAAATGGTGTTGGTATAATATTGGCATCTTGGCTGCAAGAAAATATCGTGAGTATCCAGAAATCAAGTGATCGACTTTTGAGTAGGGCCGGGAAAAAAATATCGATATATCGAATATCGATATCGGAATGATAATTATCGATAATCTCGATAGTATCGATATATCGATAATCTCGATAATATCGATATTATCGATAGTCTCGATAATATCCATTATGTCGATAATGTCGATATTTCGATATTATCGATGTATCGATATTATCGATATTATCGATATTATCGATAATGTCGAAATATCGATATATTGATATATTAATATATTGATAAATGGATATATCGCTTTTATAATAGTAGATTTTATTACTAGTGGAAATACGTTTTTCAAACAAGAGGTGCAATCCTTAGCGTTTGGAAAACGCATTCGCACTGGTTTTTGTAACAAATGCACAAAATTTATAAACATTTATTTAATTGTACCGTAATTATTTATTACATCGATATTGATATCGGAAGTTATCGGTCTATCGAATAACGATATTGGTATGATAATATATGATTATACAATATCGAAATATCGATACATCGATATTATCGATACATCGATATTATCGATATATCGATATTATCGATATATCGGTTTTAGCGATATTTTTTTTATATCGATATTATCGATAATTTTTTAAATATCGTCCAGCCCTACTTATGCAGCCAAATTCTGTAATTGTGAAGCGGTGAAGTGATAAGTTTTTTAATGAAAAGAAACGAAGAAATTTTTATCACTTCACCGCTTCACAGTTACAGAATTTGGCTGATGAGCATGAAATTAGTGATCGAAGAAGAAGTGTGGAATATTATGAGCCCTTATGCCCCTCCAAAATGGCTTACCACAAGAGAAAAAGGATACATTTTGGGATGAATTTAACACTCTTCTGCGAGTTTTACCTAAAAATGAACTGGTATTCGTCGGGGAGATCTCTATGGGCATGCAGGAACATCAAATCTAAATTATGACGATCTAAATTATGAGACCATTTTTCATGGTGGAAAAGGATATGGGACTAAAAATAAAGCCGGTGCTGACATTCTAGCTACGTGTCGGTCGACAGGTTTGGTGAAGCAGGAGCGACCATTTGATAACATACAGCAGTGGCGGCCGTAGCTCTCAGAAGGCAATGAAGAAGAGGGTTAAAGACTGTAAGGTAATCATTGTAAAATCAACTGTGGAGCAACACAGCCTGTTACTAACCGAGTTTAATCTCAAAGTAAATCGTGAATGCAAGGATAAATAAAGTGGAGAAGATCAAATGGCATAAGTTGGAAGAGGAAACTGAAAAGGTGTATTTGGACGTGTTTAAGACATTTTGATCTGTGATTGCGACGAACAAATGACTGCAGAGGAAATGTAGGGGGCTCTTATTGAACAATTTATTGAGCAAATCAAAACTCTCCTGGGAATTTCAAAGGGACGTTTACACATTGCTAAGGAAACATGGTAGTGGAACGAGGAAACCAAAAATACTATCAAGCAGAAAGATGAAGCTTTTAAAGCATGGAGAAAGTATAACTTTAGTGAAGCCGAAAGGGAACAGCCGAAAACCATTTATGATCAGGCTTCTAGAGCAGTGGCAAGAGCAAGAGCAGTGACATCAGAAGGTTTCTATCGAGAGTTAGAAGAAATAGCGTCCACAAAAGGGCCGGTGGTGCACTCAGCACTCAGGATCACGACATGGTGCAAAGGTATTTAAACTTGCAGTCCAGAGAAGAAGAAATGAGCTTAAAATTCAGACAATAAAATACATCGAACATGAAAATGAAACTCTGCTTATGGATGATAACAATATTTGCAACAGAATGAAGAAGTATTTTACAACACTACCAAATGAAGCGTAATAAAGCTGCTGGACCTGACTTGATACCTTCCGAGTTTTGGAAGAAAACTGGTGATATTGGAATCGAATATCTGACTACTCTATTCAAAGAAATCAAGAAAGGAGATCCAATGCCGCTTGTCTCCAGGAAAAGTTACGTTTTGCCATTTTATAAGAACAAAAGGGACTCTCGTAAACTGGGAAACTACAGAGCTTTGAAATTGAGGTGTCACTCCATGAAGATATTCGAGAGAGTATTAAACAACAGACTGCAGAAGATTATCGTTTTGCCGAAAAATCAATGTGGATTTGTGGAGGGTCGGTCAACAGTGGACGCTATCCAGAGTGTAAGAATCATGATGGAGAAACACAGAGACGCCGATAAAGACCTACACTTGGTATTTATTGATCTAGAAAAGGCGTTGGATCGAGTCCTAAGGGTTCTCATCTGGACAGCCCTTCGATTGCAGAAAGTCCCAGAAATATACGTACGAATGGTGACTGATATATATGAAGGTGCATCGACTCAAGTAAAATGCCCATCCGGCATTTCAGACGAATTTCCCGTTAGGGTCGGTGTTCACCAAGGGGGCATCATCAGCCCAACACTATTCATCGTTGTCCTGAACTTCTTCTTGAGCTCAATACCCGACGAACTTGAGATCAATATCGACTTTGTAGATGATTTGGCATTTGGAAGCAATGATCCTATTCTCAACGATCACAGTGAGTCAAGAACTGAATACATGTTTTGGAACAACTCCGGAATTGACTTGCCAATACCTGATTTCTACATAAATGGGGAAAAATTAAATGTCTGTAAAAAAGTTCAAATATCTTAGTTCCATGGTGAATAACCAAATTTCTTGCGATGATGATGTGGCTCATCGAGTGAGTGTCGGCTGGCAAAAATGGAAAGAGAACTCGTCTATTCTGTGCGACAAGAAAATGCCAATGAAACTAAAGGGGAAGCTTTACACGACAATAATACACCCAGCATTAACTTACTCATCTCAATATTGGACAACATACAAGGCTCATGAAAACAAGATGACTGCTACTGAAATGAAAATACTAAGAATTTCGGCGGGTGTCACTAAATTGGATCGCATTAAAAGTACCAAAATTCGAGGCAGTCTCATGTCAAAACTCCCATATGTAGAAACGATAGAATTGGTTGGTATTGTCACGCTAAAAGAAGACCAAAAGAAAATCCAGTTCAAATGGCAACGGCAACTCACATTGAACCAGCATATGTCAAGAAAGGAAGAAAGAAGATCACTTGGCTAGCACAAATGCAAAAACAGCAGCAACAATTTGACCTCAGCGATGAAATAATTTAGAATCGAAACACATGCAGAGTGACGCTGAGAAGAAATCGCCAACCTCACCGGTGAAGCAGCAGCGAAACCAAATAGTGAGATTTTTAATGTAACATTAGTTCTATTATATTAAATAAAAGGCAAGGAAGAAGAAAAACGCAGCAAGCAAAAAGGATTATGTGGTTTAAATTAAACAAAAATTAACAAAAGGGAAGTAATTAATTATACCTTACTATATACCAACCACCCAGGGTTGAATTTTAAAAAAGTTGGAAACTCACAGCAAGACACCTTAGAAAAAAACTTTAAAACCTGACCATTGCCGATTTTCTTGAAAAATCGTTATCTTATTAAACGAGCAATAATTTTTCAAAAATGATTTTAATTTTTTTTTGGATAAAAATAAAATTAATTATTTGTATGACATGAAATGAAATTAAACATGAAAATTGGACATGGACATTTTTGATTTTGTTATAATTTTTTATATTCTCATGGAATTTTGAAAAAAGTTTGTAGTTTCGATTTTGTTATAATTTTTGCAATATTTTTTTGAATTTTGAAAAAGGTTTCAATTTTTGGTTTTGTAACGATTTTCGGAATATTTTAAGGATTTTGAAAAAGTTTTAATTTTTGATTTTCTTATACTTTTTGAATATTTTTGGAATTTTGAAAAAATATTGTTTTTTCGATTTTGATTTTATTTATAATTTTTACAATACTTTTAGCATTTTGGAAAAAGTTTCAATTTTTGAATTTGTGAATTATGATTTTTTGCAATATTTGTAGAACTTTGAACAAAGTTTCAATTTTTGATTTTGTAAGAATTTTCGGAATAGTTTTAGAATTTTTGATTTTGTTATAATTTATGGAATTTGGAAAAAGTTTATATTTTTGATTTTGTTAAAAATTTTGCAATATTTTAAGAATATTGGAAAAAGTTTAAATTTTTGATTTTGTTATAATTTTTGTAATACATATTTTTAGAATTTCAAAAAAAGTTTCAATCTTTAATTTTGTAATATTTTTTGGAATATATTTAGAATTTTGAAAAAAGTTTAAATTTATGATTTTATTATAATTTTTAGAATATTTTTGGAATATTGAAAGAATTTTGAATTTTTGATTTTGTAACATTTTCTCGAAATGTTAAATGGAGAGGTTTTTGAGTAATTTACTGAGTGCATCATCTTTTGAATAAATTATATTAATTTATGATCTGTTTAAGTTTCCGGCGACGTATTGATGTTTCGTGTTAGTTTTGTAATAAATATCTGAACAGAGATAAAAAAAATACTTGTAATTTTATTAAAGTTTTATGTTTGATATACATCGCTACAAAAATTGTATTTTCTACGCTAGATGAAAACGTTTGACGATTACGGGAACAAATTTTCACTCAGCAAAATGTACTATATATTTTTAACATCGTTCTTACTCGTAGGATTAAAATTTTAATTTTTTTATTTCACTCAAAAAAAATAACAAAATCAACTCCAAATTTTGTTATTTTTTTTCATTCCGTATGCAAAAAATTTGAATCACAGTACTTGCACAATTGGATAAACCATTCATGAAAATGATCTATTTTTATTTATCATACATAGAAAAGCATCAAATTTGAAGCAAAAAATAAATGTGAGTGTGTATTTGAAGAAAAAAAATATTATCCTTCCAACAACTTCAAATATAGGTTTGTTTTTGTTTTATTTTACAACAGCCATTAATTTTATTCTGTTGCGCGATTGTTGCGGCACACAATATTAGTATTTTATTGGGTCAGCGTTTAATAATATATTTTATTTTTGAGCAAAAGTTGACAAATTTGAGAGCGTAAAATTCATTAAACACGAACCCAATACTACGTTTTATTCTTCCGACAGAGTAACATGTATAAATTTAAATTGAATTTTTTAAAAACGAATAAATAAAATAATGAATTTTATTTTTTTTGTACCATTAGTTCTTAACAAGCTAATAAATTTTTTATTCAATTTCGACACCTATTTAGTTGCTTGGTATTTTGAAAATGAAATGACCGTAGTAGCCTTTACCTTTTTCAATATTAGAGAGAGCGGCATGCGAATTAGTTTAAATTTATTGTTTTTTATATCATCAGAACGAAAATGTTGTTTTGTTGATTTTTTTTATAGAATACAGAGTTCAATACAATTAAATAAATTGTTTTATTCTGTTCAGCAGAATTCACCTAACAGAATCAAATTAATAGTTGATTATTTTATTTTATTAAGACTAATAACGCACAGAACTGTGGTCCTAGAAAACAAAAATAAACCTATATTTACAGATACCAGAATAATAAAATAATTTATTTAATTGTATTAAACTCTGAAATAAATTGTTTTGATTGTATTTTATAAATTATTTTATTTTATTTTATAAAACAATCAACAAAAAATATTTTTCTCTGATTATATAAAAAACAATAAAATCAAACTAATGCGCATGTCACTCTCTCGAATATTGAAAAAGGCAAAGGCTACTATGATTAAATTGAATTAAATAGCCATTGTGAACAAAACTAGCATTTTTTATAATTGTTTTTTGGTTTCTCAATTTTCATTTGTACTAGTATTTAGAATTTTGATGTCTTTCATTGTAGTTCATTTTCAAATTACTAAGCAAGAAAATAGGTATCAAAATTGAATAAAGTTTATTAAATTATTTGAAAAAATTAAATTAACTGTTAAGTTTAATTTTACCGGAAATAAGATAAATTACACTCTAAAAAATTTCCCTGGTAAGATTCACAAAATCGTTTTGTAAAAGTGCTAACAAAATTTTTTTGTGAATTCGCCAAGAAATGCTAAACTTGATACAAAATTTTGTATAGTCTATTTGACTTTTTTAAATCTGAAAAAAAAAATTATAAACCAACCAATTGTTTTTGTGATTTGGAATACAAATGTAGAAAATCATAAATATTTCTAGATACAAATTTTTTTCATTCTTTTAACAAAAATATTGTTAAGGTTTATGTTGATTTTTTTAAATTTTAAATTATATCTCACTTATTCATAACAAAATAAAATTCAATTGTACAAAATTTTGTAAAATTTTGTCAACAGAAAAGTGACATTCTACAATTTTTATTGTCAAACTTAATACGAATATTGTCGATTTTTTTTATACTTTACAAATAGACTTATGCAATTTAAAAAAACAAACACATTTTTTACAAAAAAAAACTTTGCTTTTACAAATGCTTTTATAAATTTTCATAAATTGAAATTATATATAACCACAATTGGTATTAAACAATTTCAGTTTCAATTTGGTTGTCTAAGTAAAAATTCCCAGATATATTTTAAAATTGTGATTATTTAGCAAGGTTTATTCATGATAAATAGTGATAGTGCAAATACATATGTAAATGATAAATTTAGAAAACTATACTCTATGCACAGGTGAGAAATTTTACATATTTCGATATTAATAGGCCACTTACCGATTGCGTAGATATTGGAATTGACTCTTAGAGATAATGGATGAAATGAGTTGGATCAGATCTATAACATATTTCAAAACCTACGTAATCGGTGACAGCCAGCATAAAGTAAAAAGATATCAAAACTTGTTCATTGTTTTTTTTTTAGATGCTGGAATTGAATTTACAGTGCTACCTCAGTTGGAAAGCTTAGGCTGTGATAATATAACGGCGTATCATATGTTTTAAATTTGTTTTTTTAAATGATGCAGAAATTTCAAAATAAAAATATAACATAAAAAAAAATACAATAAAAATTATATAATAAAAAAAAATAAAAATAAAATAAATGTTAGCAAAAAATTGTGTTTTATTTATTAACAAAGAACTAATATATATGAATGTATGTTTTACAAAAAAAAATATTAAATCCATAAATGTCTTTTGTTGATTAAATAAAAAAATTTATTGTTTTTCGAAAACTTTTGTGAAAACACAAATTAATTTTGAGGATTTTACAAAACATTTAATAAAATCAAAAATGTTTCGGGCATTTTTACAATTTAATTCTAAAGCTTACAATCTTTTGCTGGAAGAATTTGTAGTGTTTACAAATAATATTTTGTATATCTACAATGTTTATTGTAAAAATGTTAATTTAACAAAAATTTTTGTGTGTTGTATATTTATAAAAAAATTGTAGAACGTATGTAGAATTTTGTTAGTTACACTTAGTTTTTTTTTTGAGTGTATTGTTTTTTAGGGTTACGTTTTTTATACGGAACAAACACTATTGGTGAGAGTACAAAGTGTTTTTGTATTAAAATCGATTATCTCATAAACTATAAATCCTATGAACCTGAAATTTAAGATGCGTATAAAACTAACCTATCCCCTAAAGATGATGGAGGCAAAAAAAAATAATGTTATTCCGTCGGTTTTACGGGGCTGCGATGTAAGGCCTTAAAGAAAATACTTTTTTTAACGAGTCAAGTAGGGTATCATATGAAAGGGCTTAGGGTAGGGAGGGTATCATTTGAAAGGCCGCACTTAGTTCCGAACCTATATAATAACAAAAATTCGAAAGTTTTAGGAGATATAGTAAAAATGGTACTTATGAACGAAAAATCTAGCGTTAAAGAAAAATCTAGTGTAAAATACTCATATGTATTAAGGGTATAGGAATTAAAAGGATGAAAAACACAATTTAAAACCAAGTCAAGTGAGATATCATATGAAAGAGCACTTAATTTAAGAAACATTGTAATTTTTTTTGGAATTTTGGGGTGCACAGTTTTTGAGTTATTATCAAAAAAGTGCAACTGTTGGTCTCCCCCCTACCGTTCGACGTTGATTGACAGAAAAATTTGAAAAAATCGCAGAGATAGAAAGTTTGATAAACTTTGAACTTAAACTACAGTGCAGTGTCACATAATTATTTTTCTCTATTTCGACCCAGACCCAAATGAGTAGTATGACATATGAAAGAGCAACTTATTTAGGAAAAGCTACAATTTTTTCTAAATTCTAGCTACCTACGGCTAGGGGTCTAAGTTCGATCCCTTCGTAGAAATTTTGTTTTTTGTTATCTTTTCTTACACATTTTATTACGTTGAGATAAATAAACGACCCAGATGTGGGGCGGTTCACACCAAACTATTAGTATATGAATCAAACCAAGGTAGGAACCTGACTGTAGGTCAGTTTGGGTAGGAACCGATTTAAATAATTGTAACGATGGCCTATTTTGAAATTTACTAAAAACAGAATATTCACTAATGATTTGCTAATTTATTTCGGTTCCGGCCATTAAATTAAAATAATCCATTTCAACAAACATAAAATACTTATGTGTGCTATATGTGTGCTACCAATGTTTAACATTTTATTAGTTAATTGTTTTTTTGCTCAATGTAAATTAACAATACATGTTTCTATCTACACGAATGATCACAATTTTTGTAATGTAAAGCTTGGTCATAATATTATACGTAGATATAATACGGTTGTGCAGCTTATAAAAATTAGAATGGTTGTCTGTAGTTCTAGAGGAGAGTGTTTTCTCGTTTGAGTGGAATTGTTTGTTGAGATGAAATTTTTAATTTGTGTACGATGAAAGGGATAATAAAAAAAAGAAAGGGACGGAAAATCTTATACTCGATCTTATACTACTGTTTATGTCATTATGTAAATTTATATCAAAAGATAAAGTTATCAGTGGTTTATAATAGTGCCACAAATGTTTTTTTCATGAAAAAATTTATCAAGTTTACGACTATTAATTGGTAAAAAAAAACTAATTAAAACGTGAAAAAATTTGATTTGAAAGTGATTATACGAAGGAAAAACCACATTTGTTAATGTTATTGCATCAGGACGAATTACTGAATATATGATAAGATATAAAAATATGTTATGAGGAAAAATTACAAAGAGGAATGTAACAATCAGTTTGGAATATTGTGGACCACCAAGATTTCGTTCAATGTGGGAATGATCTTGTTTAGCTGTTATTGTTTCAAGAAAGAGAAACCGATATATTTTGTATTTTTTTTTTTTTTTTTTTTCAAAAAGTTATTGAACTGTTTGTAAATTTATTGAATCTTTTTAGAAACTGCTAGTTTTTTTTGGAAATGTTTTTGCAGAAACAGGTGGTTTGTTACTTTGCAGTTCATAAGATTGATGAGCTTAAATCACAACTTCTGAGTTATTGAATTGTGTAATGAACCTGGTTCCTCTAAGAAAGGATCCAAAAGGGTTTCACCCTCTTAACGGTTTCCTTTGGTCGCTGGATCGCCTCTGTCTCTGACGTGCCATCCATTTAATGTTATTAATAATTCGTAATGTCCCTAAAGATTTCCTTCAGGAATCGACTACGGCTTCACTCGGAGGATTGTTTAGTGAAGGAAGATAGCAATGGGTATCCAAACCAAATGGCGGTCAAGTTCGTTTTCCAGCGGTAAGGACTCTTCCATTGGAGTGTAGTGGTAGTCTAATCTCAATATTCTTGTTGGGAAGAGCAAACACTCAACACAAACCTCCCTTCACCAATTTTAATTGTCTTTAAGAGAATCCATCACCATTGTAATAGTAGTGCTGTTGAGGATGTCTAGCGGGAACAGGTATCTTTTCAGCATTTTCAATTAAATATATGGTATGTCCACACGGAAGGATGGGTGTGGTTGGGCTAAACGAGAGAGCGTACCAACCTATGGGCGGTTGTCGCTTCCAGTTGTATGTAGAGTTTTAGCAAACTATTATTAAAACAAACTGTTATTAATATCGTAACTGTCAAAATTGATTTTCTGCAACTGAGATGCCTGCTCTCAAATAATTATCAGCCGGTCGGGAAGGAAAATATAAATGACATAGCAACTATTTTTTCCTTTTTTTATCTCATTTCAATTACTTGCAATACCCCTCCCCCACACAATAAATTTCTCGGCAATCAACCGTAAGATGAGGCTTGGATCGGTGAGCCGTGTAAAAATAAACAAACGATTGCATCGAATGCTCCATAGTGTAACCCTTGTTCGAACTGTTGTACTCGAACTGTAAATACCGTACAATTTTTAAAAACCATATTCGTGTCAGGGTAATAATTATTTACCTACAATGTTGGAAATAAATATTATCTCTATTGATAATTCATTTATTATTATGCCCGCTACTTATCAATCTTCCCTCACGTAATAACCTCATTTATTTTATTTATACAATATGATAAGATTGATGCATAGCACTTACATTATATTAGAAATATATTCAATAGTTCGATTAGCAATAGGTATTACTACTGTATGCATACATTAAAATGTCATGGTTGTTATGAAAATTTCCACCAACAAATAATCATATTATAAAATTTACAAATTAATTATAAATTAACAATAAATTTTATATATCCATCTCATTCTAATTAATACATAATTAATTTTAGTCTTTACATTTTTGCATACAAAAAATTTCAAATAACATAATTAAAACGAGATAGATATATAGAAAACTAATTTCTGCTTGTATTAGTGATAATGATACACAATTATGTATATAAAAATAAAACACTTATCAAGCGAAAGAGAGAATATGTTTTAATTCCAAGAAATTTTTTTTTCAGGTTTCATAGTTTTGTTTCGTTCTGGTATCAAAGAGAAAATAAAGAGTGGGAGAGAATAATGATAGAGATGATAATTTTATTATTATTTTTTTTTTATTATATTTGACTTCAAAATAATTTTTATTTTACTTTATCGAAATGATTTTTACTTAAATTGTAATGAAGATTGAAGAAGTATCACATCACAATGTGTTCAATGAAACTAAAACATTTTCTTTTTCTTTATAATGTAAAATGTTTTGTTGTTGGGGATTGTTTCTTCTTTTGTTATGAGTTTAAAAATAAATACGATTAAATTATGAATCGAAAAGAAGTCATTTATAGGATTTTACTTTAATTATCTTGATTTCGGTTGAGCATTTAATGCAATTTCAGTTCTCAAACGAGGGTTTAGCTGGTGGTTAGGAATTGATGTTATTTTGGTAAAAAAAGAGTTGTGTAATAGGGCAGACAATATGTCATAACAACAAATTATGCTTTTATTAAACCTCTGCGGATTGAAACCACCTGAGACTATGGATTCCGGCAAACTATTCCATTTGTATGCAGTTCGGACAAAGAAGTTTTTCTGCGATCTGCCAGTATGACAGCGCGGGATCTCGACCGTTTGACTGGTTGCGCTAGCCGATTGCCGAGTGGAACGGGGGTAAGAATAAGTTGGAGGCATGATGCACTGATGACAATATTTGTAAAAAATTGAAGTTCCAGAGAGAAGGTTTAAGACCTAGGTCCTACTAAAACATGCGATCTGACTAACAAGACACTTTTGAATCCGACCAATCATTGCATTTATATACAGTTCATACAAAGAAGTTTTAATGAATTTTGTCACAACGTGAGATTTTGATAGTTTGGCAGTTTACAATAACCGCCCGAGTTAAACGCATATTATGAGTCATTTATATTTTTTAATTATACTTTGGTGGACAGTTTATAGCGGCAATCACAAGGTTTTTATTTTTAGTAATGACTGTTATTGATGTGACCTGCATTACTTCTTCTTCGAGTCTAAGATCTTCGTTGTGCTTTATGTTATCTCTAACTAATATTGCTGATCCTCACCTCGCTCTTTCTGCTAGATGTATTTTATGATATAGTTTGTATCCAGATATTCATATACGATTCTGATACCAGGAATATATTTATTTTTTCTTACTTCAAAAACCTTTCAACATCTGTGGTGTGATTAACCAGTTTGAATTCTAGGTGGCAATTCTGATTGTTGCTTTTTTATTGTTGTTTGGTTTTTAACCTTTCTATGTTCTTAATTTTTGGGAATATGAATTCCATTTAGATTGGTTTGTTCGTTTAACCGCCTTAGGAGTACTTCAACGCAGTTCTTGATTGTTTCAAATACTCCCAGGTCATTGACCCTGACCTTTTAGAGCCTGTGAGTATGATTTTCTCTTTGTATGATTGATTAGATCTATCAATTTATCCGATCTATCGTTTTATATCTTGTTTGTTTGAGTTGGATAGCAACTTCAAATTTACGATAGCTTGCTGGAGGTTGTTTCTTGAAATTAATGCACTTAACTATGGTGTCAGTATACTGTACATACTTGCGCTGTTTACCAGCACATTTGGCACATCTTGTATCACGTCTCCTACAAGTTTTGTATATGATTACAACCTTGACACTTTTTGCATTGTGGAACTCTTATAGAGGTTTTCTTTAACGGTTCGAATTTTCACTCTAATATTGAGTATCTTCTTTTGCTTTTGATAATATTAACAGCATCTAGGACTTTAAGGACTCTAAGGGAAAATCTTTAATTATATCGTTGCACAAATAAGTAGGATGAAGCTCTCTTAACATTAGTCATTACCATGTTTGGGCAATTATTTTTGTTTTCCAATGTAACCCACCGTTTTTTTTTTCAATGTTTAGTTTCATTGTTGATTTTATGTAGGCGTCGAAGTTTGATGTGTTGATCTACCAGACCTAATTGTTAATAGTATAAACTTTGTACTCTTTATGGGTTACCATTTTCATTATGGCTTGTATTTTAGCATGACTTGAAACATAGTCACACGTTATAGTTACTGGCGAAGGCTTTTTCTTTTGGCGCTTTATAGCACATATTCAAAGAAACTCCAGCCTTCCTTCTTTTATTTTTCATCTTGCTCTACTCTTTTTCCAGTATCCAGTCTGTTACTCTTTCCAATTTTACTTTATTTGTTAGCGAAACACAAATGCGTTTGTTTGTTTTCTAATATCTTTCCGATGGTTATATTATCCGTTATTTCCGATTCATTTACTTTTCGACGCAATTTCATGCCTTGTTTTCTCGTTTCAAAGCACCAATTTCATTAATGTTATCTCCTTTATTTTTTTCTTAAGCTCTTCTTTATTTGTACAGCTTTTTTGACGTTCTTCGCTTTCAGTTTGCACTTCATTTTATATATTTAGCAAAATATTGCCTCTTTTTCTTTCAGGAGATCTTGAACTCTTCCTGTTGAATTGGAACGGATTTTGCAAGCAATTTTTTTATTTTGAGATGATTTCAGTAAGTGACTACTTTCCCTACTCAGTGAGCTGGCAGTTAAAGTGCCTCCCGGGTATTGCAGTTGCTTGATCTCTTCGACTGGGAACCAACTTCCGCACTCTTGTTCCACCTGCACTGAGGTTTCAATTCCCTGCACCGTGTTCGATACTTGTGTCACTCATTCCTCACCGCACTCAGTTTCATTATAGTCTGCTACCTATCTGAAAGACTAAGAATTGCAACCTCTCCTAACATGGAGAACAGACGTTGTTTTATGCCGCTATATCATGGTATAGAGAGTTTGATTGACTATTTGCTATATTGCTTCACTACTACGAAGAGATTTGGTAGCATAACCCTCGTTCCACGTGGCCCAGAGCACACCCGTCGTTATTGTTGTGGATACTTCATGATGGCTTTTAATCCAGTTCTAGTTTTATAGATTTTTTGGATATTCAAATTATTTAAAATATTCAAAAAAAATGTATATATGAATCTTTCAATTTTCTCTTCAGAATTTGATAGCTGTATGTATTATCTGTAAAACTTGTGAAAAAATTGGATTTGAAACCATCAACTCGCCACCTAAGACACTCTGAAAAACCAAATTCGGCCCGTTAATCTAACTCTAACAGATATAAACGCACTTACCAACTTTCTTAATAATTCTATGCGTACAGTTGACTTTGGATTGCACGAATGAGAAGAGTAGTCAACCTGAAAAAAATAAAAAAAGTATTTGTAAGTTTTGTTTTTACAATTGCTAAAATATTGTATTGTTCTGTTGAGTTTTCAGAAAGTATTATATTGTAAACGTTGCCAATAGATAGTGCTTTAAAATAAAAAAAATAGTCAACACAAATCTGGCTAGAATTTCTTAAATTAAATCGTTGAATATGAAACATGGTTTCATCGATTGGGCAATACTTTATGAAGTGTAAATGCAAATTTTGTATGATTTTGGATATCTTTTCAATAAAATAGCAATTTAAATCGACACCGGAACCTTACAAATTTTTCGAATTTTGCATAAATAATACACTGGAAATACCAGTATAATATGGAACCCACAGGAGTGGTAAATTGTGAAACTGCGTTGTCCTACAAAGTTGTTTTGCCAAATAGCTTTTAAAACTATCGTTTTAAAAGCTATTTGGCTATCCCAACAAGGCAAATGCAAACGCAAGCGATAGATTACATTCGTGCATTTATTGGTAGCATACACGTCCGTTTGAAAGGCGGCACAGACCCGCCAAGAGGAAATTTCTTGCTAATTATGATGTCATTCGATACCAAATAAAGACCAGTGAGTCATCCGAATAGAATACATAGATGTCGCTGGAAAAGCAATCGGATTACACCCTCTCACATTCATCTCTAGAAGAAATGATTAGACTAGCGGGATTCTCAAAGTTGTACACTTTGTTCAAAACGTCACTAAACATATCCATTTCAGGAAAAACAGTCCGTAATCTCATGAAACCATGGCTGCAAGTTTTCCCTATGTTTACTACGTTTCTGACAAGTATTGTCTGTTGATGTGTACATATAGCTATGTACATGTGGGGGTAAAGCAACCAGACCTAACATCCACCGCCAAGGTAAGTGTAGTACTCATTGTGGCACTAACTTGCTATTCTCTGAATTTTATTTAACTCAGCACAAATGTATTGTTTCAGTCTTTGACCACCAAACAACACATGTTTTAAGATGTTAATCGTTATTTTCGTGTAGATCCATTGGCTAAGATCCCAGCCACGTCTAAGGTATCGACAACCAAAATGAGGTGACAGTCTATATCAGAGATCTACATCAGATCTATATCTGTCTATCTATCTATATCTAAGAGTCTATATCAGAGATCTCAAGTTTACTACATTCCCAACCAAGATCCAATTATCTTTATTTGGAGATACAGTTTTAAAAGGAGATAATATTTACTAATTTTTTTATCATTCCAAATCAATTGGTTTCAGAACTAAGCTTGAAAAGAACATGAAAAAACGCTATTATCAATATTATACAAAAACTGCGAGGTGTAAAATTTTAAATAAAATAAATCAAATAAATCCAAGAAGTCTAATAAATCCAATAAATCCAAGAAGTCTAATAAATCCAATAAATCCAATAAATAAAATAAATAAAATAAATAAAATAAATAAAATAAATGAAATAAATAAAATAAATAAAATAAATAAAATAAATAAAATAAATAAAATAAATAAAATAAATAAAATAAATAAAATAAATAAAATAAATAAAATAAATAAAATAAATAAAATAAATAAAATAAATAAAATAAATAAAATAAATAAAATAAATAAAATAAATAAAATAAATAAAATAAATAAAATAAATAAAATAAATAAAATAAATAAAATAAATAAAATAAATAATATAAATAAAATAAATAAAATAAATAAAATAAATAAAATAAATAAAATAAATAAAATAAATAAAATAAATAAAATAAATAAAATAAATAAAATAAATAAAATAAATAAAATAAATAAAATAAATAAAATAAATAAAATAAATAAAATAAATAAAATAAAGAAAATAAAGAAAATAAATAAAATAAATAAAATAAATAAAATAAATAAAATAAATAAAATAAATAAAATAAATAAAATAAATAAAATAAATAAAATAAATAAAATAAATAAAATAAATAAAATAAATAAAATAAATAAAATAAATAAAATAAATAAAATAAATAAAATAAATAAAATAAATAAAATAAATAAAATAAATAAAATAAATAAAATAAATAAAATAAATAAAATAAATAAAATAAATAAAATAAATAAAATAAATAAAATAAATAAAATAAATAAAATAAATAAAATAAATAAAATAAATAAAATAAATAAAATAAATAAAATAAATAAAATAAATGAAATAAATAAAATAATATAAATAAAGGAAATAAAGAAAATAAATAAAATAAATAAAATGAATAAATATAAAAAATAAATAAAAAAAATAAAATAAATTTTGAAAAAATACTGAAGTAAAGCCTCTTTATTCCTTACTTGACTCGACAAAAAAACTTATTTTTTTTAAACGTAAAAAAACTAATTTATAGTAACTCGGTGTTAATTTCGTTTTTTTTGGACATCTTCAGGAATTATCAGAGTAAACGGGTTATCGAACGAACTAAGAGGACAAATTTGTAAAACTAATTTAGTACTTGAGGGTTGTGGAGCTTTTACCCACTGTGTCCTTAACTTTCCTAAAAACAATATCGAAATCAAGATTGTTATTAAGAATTTCTTAATCAGTTTTTCTGTCAAGAGATAAATCTTGTTAAAAAGTTAATTTGTTAGTTTCATCTTTATACCCACATTCTTCAATCTTCAATTTAATAAAACGTCATGTTTGACATGTATTTTGTTCAAGTTCGTTCTCTCATTCTTTACATATACGTATCTCCTAACAATAATTTTTGTTGTCATTTTCACAGTTATAAATATTTGTTTTTGTTTTAAATCTCGCTTCATCTATTTTCTATGCAAAAGGGTTTTTTTGAATTAGGAAAACACATCAGGATTTGATAAATAGTCCCTTGAAATTTAAGTCAGAATGTCCCTTGCATGATTATAGAAGAGATGAAGGTATTGAAAATGTCAGAGGTATTACCAAATAATCATTACATTCTTTTTTGCGTTACGGAAATTATTGTTTTTTTACAGTGTTAACAACATAATGAATTTTTATTTCGATCACTAAATACGAAATTGAAAACAAAAGCAATGAATCGATAAGTTCTTCCGTATAGGTTTCAGAAGTTCTTCCGTATCGTGTACTACACGTTAGTCATTCCATGACAGCAAAAGAAATTGGGAAAATAATTTCGCTGCAGTGGCTTAACTTAACTATTGAAATCTTAGATAAACATAATGTTCAATAATAAAAATGTAATGTTTTTTTTTTGTTAAAAATAGTTTTTAAACTATTATTCATACATAATAAATGAAATTTATTTTTATTTCATTTGCAATGAAGTTTAAGAGAAAGGAATATACACTTATATGTATACATAGATATTTTTAATTTAACGTTTAAAACATATTAAGAAATTTCTTATTTCAATGAAATAACAAAGATATTTGAATAATGTTATGTTCAGTAAGTTCAGTTTGTAAAAAGTATTTCTTCAAATATAAAAGCATAAAATAATACACATAAGTCTGATTGGGTTTACATTGAACTTTCACGCAGATTGTTGATTGAAAAGGATTTATAATTAAGAGAACAAACAATGGTGATTTGTTTGATTGACATATGCAATTGAGTTATTTTCTTAGATAGTAAGATTTGTGATTCTATTCATAAACTATTGTTAGTAACCTCTTACGAAAACTAAAATTCATTATAACGTATAACATTGAAAAGGTTGTCAGCCCTTAGCTTTGTTCTTTTTCGGCTCGGTTAGGAATTTGCTGGAGCATGCATCTTCACCTGAATTAACACTCATTTAAAATTTTATTCGTCGTCTTGAACGTCATTTGAACTCAGAGTATTTAAATGCAACCTGATTTCTGTATTTTTATGAGGTTTAGTCATTTCAAAGTAAATGTATTTTTAAAGCATACTTCATTATACATACATACATACAGAGTAAACTCTGGTTAGCTTTAATATTTTTTTTTTGTGACCATGTAGTTATAGCCTGACATGCAGTCTGCAGTCCTTTATGACACTGATGACCTTTTATAAAAAGCCAATAGCCTTAAATGGTCTGCTTTGCTGAAATCTTCTATCTTTAGATAGTTTGATCTAACATGCCCCATGCCTGAGAGAGTCGAACATTTTCCCACAATGTGAAGGACTGTTTCAACCTCTTCAAGACAAAAACGAGATTTTGAATCATTTTCTACCTTCTACTTTCCTTTTCTTTTGGCCGAGTCTGCGTTTATGGCGAATACGTCAGCCTGAACTGTGCAGTATTTGTCAAGCGGAAATTGCAGCCCAAGATGTTCATTTCTGAAGTAGATCGCAGGTCCTTCACCATTTCCAGTGAGATATATATCTGTGTAGATGTCTAACTTGTTGGCCGCACTACCCAATAGCAAATCAGCTACACAACGCTCTTTTGTCGTTGGAATTACAACTTCATGCTGTTTTTAAAGGGTCGTTAAAAGTACTGTGTAAAAATCGACAAATCTGACAGATGTTCCTTCAGATCTCTCCATAGAGGTAGCCTACAAATATATGCAAGAGATGAATCCCTAATAAAACTTGGTCTCGCTGTAGGCGTTGTCTTGAGAGCACTAATACATAAGCAAGCAAGTCTTTGTGCCGCTTCCAGTTTTTTATCCCATTATCAACAAAAGTTCTCGAGAGCCATGCAATGGATGGACCCATAGCATACCATTTTCGGAGACATCCCCGTTTGCAATGCCAAATAACTCGAGTTGCATTTGCTTATTTAGTCTCAACATGCAGATTAGGCACTACCATCATGTTCCACAGCAGGGGTGATAGAACCCCCCTTTGGGAACATCCACGCTTCACAGCTAGCTAGATTGTGGTGTTGTCCTTCGAGTGAATAAACAGACATCGATCTTTGAGCGCCTCTTGTATCCACTTTAGGAATGTATTGTTCACACGGCACCTTTCCGCTCCGTTAAGGAATGACTCAAAAGTGTCATTGTCAAAAACCTCTTCTATGTCAAAAAAAGCGTAGAGAGTGATAGCCTTTTTAGAGACAGTGTCTTCAATATCAGAGACCAGCTTTGAGAGGATTGTGTCCATAGATTTTCTCGATTGAGAAGCGTGTTGCCTATTGTTTAGCGGGGATTTTTTTAGACAGACATTTCTAATGTAACGGTCGATCAACCTCCCCAGCTATAATATTAAGAAAGAACGAGATAAGGCTATTTCGACGACTTAAAAATGGAAAGAAGCTCTCAACGTGGTTCCAACAATGATTGAAATTCACGATCGAAATCGCAAAAAACGTTGATATGCTACTAAATCTTTGACATTTTATAAAAAGTGTTGTGTAATAGGAATTATAAAATATGTATCACAACACATAAATACATGTTAGAATCTAGTGTCACAACAACATGCGTTCCGACCTCTGTCGTGTTGAAGTATGCAATTTTGTTCATATGGGTTCAAGGGTATCACAAACGAGGGGTACAATCTTTTTCGAAGATATTATATTTACTTCAAAAATATGGGCGTTGCTGATCCATAGGTTGACTTCGCCACCAGATTTGGAAACACAATTTCCTGACAATATAGTAACCCGACTAGCAATTTGTTCAGGTATGCCTTATTATGATCCGGGCCGGATCAGAATGTAATAAGGTAAATCCTAATAGGACATTTGCATCCGGCCCCTATAAGAAATCATACCAGATTTCATTACTAGTACGTTCCGTATTTGTCCTGATTTAGCCCGGATTTCAAAGACCTATCACATCTGATTTTCCGATTAAGGTATGCCCTATTTGTCCTGATTTGAGCCATTTTTCATTTGAATAAATTTCATTTGACTAAAATTCACAAGAGTATTATCCATTGTAGATACATAATTTGCGAGATTTCACATATACTTCGGAACGACATCCGTGACAAGATTCCTGAAGCTTGCCGCTTAAGTTGTTTTAACCTTTCGTGTGTATGTGTTATGATGGTTACGGTAAGTAGCCTGTTTTTGCAACCTCAGATCTGAATCCCTTTCTTTTTGGTATTTCCTTTTAGCCGGTTTACCTCACTCTTGAGCTGACTTAGATCATTGGTCCACCAGTTTGCCCCATTTTATGCATTTGGATTTCCGTGATATGGCGTCTGCACAAGCTTTTTTTATGACATCCGTAAGGGAGGACACAACCGATTCGCAGTCCGCAGGACAGTCAATCTCTTCGGCTCGTGTTTCTACGGGTTTAATATTAAGTTGCAGATTAAGAGTAATTCCCAGTTGGTATCATTTACATTAAAAAATGCTTTTGTTATAATCATCACGAGACGCCAGCATAACAGTTCTGTTCGCCCAATATCTCGAAAGAGATAGTACGGTGGTCACTGAAGGTCCAGCCCTCATGGACTTTCCAGTTTTTAATGCGCTTTACCATGTTTTTTGACACAATGGGAACGTCCAGAGAAGACTCACCATTGTGTGCAAACGTGCTTAGGTTACCAGGTGTGTTATCCACAAAAAGACCCCATCGCGAGAAAGTCTTCTAACTTGTGATCTTTGCTATGGGTGAGACGATCAAACCACATAACTAACCGAGCGTTTAAGTCACCTAAAATGATTACTGGACCTTTTAACTTGTTTAGAATTGCATCAAGTTTAATCAAGTGATCCTCGATAGGTCCACGAAACTGGCAATAGACATTTACAACGTAAAATGTTCCTCCTGGATGTCTGACCTCCACGCAAACACGGTGTGAATCTGTGAAATGCGGAGGGATCATTGCTTGAAATTTGAATGTTTGAGTTGTGGATTCTGATCAAAGCAGCTTACTTTGGCCGCTTAGTGTTCGTTATCGTTTCTTCTTGAGGCAGAATGCGTGTTTACTCCTAAACCACATGCTACGTCTTTCAGACCGTAGACTTCCTGTGCACACAGGATGTCCACGGCGCGGTTCGAAATGCATTCACGCATTTCATGCACTGCCAGCATTGAGTGTTGTAAATGCCTGTGCAAACTTCAGTTTCAGACTCGCATATTTCGATGTTTTTGGGCGTCTACTCATTTTGGTTTCTGTTTTCCATGCACTCGAGTTCTTTTTTGTAGCTGCTGCAGGTGCTACCTTCTACAGTGTGAGCGTGCGGTTTGCTCTTACATGAAGCGCACTCCAGAGGGAGAGCTTTGTTTGGACAATCAACAAATTTGTGTCCTGTTTGAGAGCAGTGACCACACGTCGAGACAGCTTATGCACATTTATTAGCCATATAACCAAAACATTGACACTTGTAACATCGAAGTGGCGTGACGTACTCATGAACTCTGCACGAGGCTCACACAACATAAACTCGGTTTTTGCTCACTAATTTAGCCATCGTTTCAGGGTTAACCTCCACAACCCAGCAAAAATCCGTACCAGTTCTCGGTTTGATTATGCTCGTTTCAACATCGAGACCATTTTGCTTACGGATGGCAGATACTACTTCTACATCCGTTAAGCCAGCTATGATGCCTTTTATTATGAGTCACGGCAATGTTTTTTGGGGCTCATTTATTATGAAACCTGCGTTTTTAATGACTCGTTGTAGGTAATAGCATCAGAGCTTGGGTCAGTAATCAACAGAATGCCGTTGTCTCTCGTGTTTCTTAAAGCTTTTACTCTCAAACCTCCGTCACATGGATTGACTTGGGTGGTCTCTCAGCCCTTAATTTCATAGCAGCCCTTGCCAGGTAGGTGGATTGTCAATGCTTTTGTCCTTTGCTTTACGGTTTTGGACTGTTTCCGCCTTCTGCGTTTCTTATTTCCAACTCGGGTCCAACCTTCCTCTTTCTCAGTTGCGTCATATGCGTGTTCAAGCAGAGCGTCAGTAATTACTGGCGTCTGCGGATCTTACGGGATTTGACTGTCCTGTTCCTTGTTCCTCTGAGTTCAATTTCCGATTACGTTTGTGACATCGTTTTGGTTATTTTTCTTATTCTTATCAATTTCCATTAATATAAAACATCTATTTTTTAGCTATAATTTTTACACTCTATGCAATACTGAACAGTGAACACTACAAAAATAGGCGCCAAAATAAAATTGAACGTTGAATAAGTTTCACACTTCAACAATTAAAAATTGAACGCGATTTCTGAAAACTTGCCAAAAACAAACTATTTAATGAATTTTATTATTATTTAAAGGTAAAACCACATAATATTTCTTAAATTATCTCACAAAACTTTAAAAATAATCACTTTTCAACTGACTTTCGTACATTTCGAACAATAACAAAATAAGCTTATTTACTTTTCAAAACTTAATAACCAATCCTTGACAATTATGTATAAAAATTTAATTTCTATCTCACAAAATTTCATAAACCAACCTTTAATTCAGTATTTCATTAGTTTCAAACCTTCTTTTTAATTGCTTACACAAACTGTCAAAACACATCTCAACACAAAATTTCACAACAAACTTTTGATCCAAATTAAAAAGAAAACTACTCGTATAAGAAAGTATCAGAAAGAAGAAATAATAAAAAACAAAAAAAATTATCTAACAATTTGTATTTTGTATTAAAGAAAAAAAAACAAAATAAATAAATAAAACGATACTGTATAGAAGAGAACAGAAGAGAAATAACTGGAATGAAATACCTCAAAGTAAAAAGAGTAATATAGTAATTTTGATTGTCGAAAAATAAAAATAAAAAAAAAACAATTTTATTGGACATTACGAAAAGACAAGAAACAAAACAACTTACAAAAAGTAAAAGAAACCAGAAAAATATAAAGAAAAGAATTTCAATATAACACGAAAATACAATTTTTATTTTTATTTAACTGAAATGAATATACATATAGCGATGAAATATTGACAATAATATAAAAATACAGTAGAAACTGAAATTGTAAGAAATGAGTATAATGAAACGATATCCTAATCAATATGATTTCGATTCCTCCACTGTACAATTGTTTTGAATTATGTATTTGCAAAAAATAAATGTTTATATAAAAAAACTTGACTGGACGTTTTTTTGTTGTTGTTATTATTCCGAAACTACCTACAACAATATTTGTTTTATTTGTAATTTGATTTTATCTTTTATATAAAATTTTTTCTTATAATAAAAAAAAAGAAAATCATCATCTTGGTTTTGTCCAAAAGAGCACTGAATTTTTACATTTTAAAGACAAAGAACAAACATGTGGATTCGGTTTATGATAAATTTGTATACATAATTTTATTTCTATTTTGAATTATATAGTGTGTGGTTAATGTGCCTATCATTATTGTATTATGTTGTTCTATGTAAAAATAGTTTCGATAATTGATGGGAACTGAATTTCAATCAGAAATTCGTTCGAAACCTGTTTATGATGTGAATAGCACCAATATACAATAAATAATGTCATAAGACAAGTGGATGTTGGTCGGTTTTATTTTATTCTTTCTTAAGAAATTCGAAAAATTATTTTATTGAAGATAGGAAATATTTTTGTAGGCTGTATTTGTTATGACTTTATTAGATTGATAAATAAGAAGATGGTGAAACGGGAGTGTTTGGTGAGGATTTGTTTGTGTTTAAGAGATTACAGTGTACTGTAGTCAACTGTTGAGTATATTGATTTAGGATGTTCTTTGTGTTATGATTTTATTATTTGACGTTATTATTTATCTTACATCAGTCAGTATCTTTATAAAGCATTGATATAACTCTCATGGAAATCACTATGTAGTTCCGACAAATAAAATCTATTTTATCCAACGACTTTTTGAAAACGCGAGTATACGAGAGTATGTATATGAATACTTATCGATATATCGATACTTATCGATGTATCGATACTTATCGTACTTTTATATAACTTTTTTAATAACGCGCAGTCCTAGTAGTAGTATCAAAATAAATGCTAAATTATTGATTAATGTTGAATTACAATTTTTAAATCTTCCGGGGTTACGAATTCTAGGCAAGCAAAACCAGCAACGACCAAATAATAATACACTTTAATATATCATAAAATGATTTGTCCTTTTTGTCGGGCACAAATTATAGATCTATTTTTAAAGCATTTAATTATGTTGATATCGAAAACGAAAGCTTTCAAAATAAATAAACAGAAATACAAAACAAAAAAAAGTACCTACATGCTACAAAATTATGTTTTTACCAGAGTTTGAAACACTTTTTATATCACTCCTTTACTCCGTTCTTTCAGAGCGAGTAACAAAATACTTACAAATTGATGCTTTCCAACGTAAAAAAGAAATAATTTTTGTAAATATTTTGCAAGTATTGTTATAAAAATATATAAAAAGGATGAAGAAAAGGTACTAATTTCTTCTTTTGCAAATGTCATTTCATTTCACATGAAAATAAACAAAATAAAAACTCTAAAGGAGTGAAATCGAAAAACTAAAAATATTGCTCTTCGAGGAAGAACGATATTTAAATTATAAACATTTTCATTTATGAATACTATTTTGAGGAGTAAAATGAGTGCTAGAATAAAATAAAATTGTAAACTCTGGTTTTTACGTATTTTATCTTTAGAAATATGGCGAAGAAACGTTGTTTGGGAAAAACTATATAAGCCAGAACCCTCGACCTGACAATTTAAAAATTATAATTCAAAATGAATCAAATATTATAAGTATTTTGTTACTACTACAAGGACTGGGCGCTATATTAAAAAGGGTACAGAAAAGATTGATATCAAAAACATACGGATAAAATCAATATATCGGACTAAAAGAAACAATTTAGCCTTGTTAAAACGCAAACAAAAGTATAGAGTTGGGGGTGTGGGGGAACTTTAGGGATCAATTTTAACCACTCCGAAACGCAGACAGTTAGAGACCAGAAAGTGGATGTGGCGTAGATTTGCGAACAAATAGAACCGCTGTTCCTGATGGGCACTGAGTTAAATACATGAAGAGCAAAACTCCCATCTGAACCTGAAAGGCTCTTCCATTTAAATGCCTAACGTTTCACTGAATGAATATGAGGCAACACTTGGTCCTTATGACAGACGTCAGACAAAGGTTAGTTGCTCACTGTAGTTGAGGGTGTTTTTAACGCTTGGGCCGTGAAGTAAGAAAGTAAACGAACAATCCCTAGAGTAGGAATTGAATATTTTGCCATACTTGATCTCATACTGCTCAACCATGGTACAACGACAACATATAGTAATGGTAAACCGGGTTCAATTAACGATATCACCATGATAACCAGTGGGATACTCTCGAAATGTGTAGAAAAGAAATGTACAATGGTGTCCGACTGACTTGTTTCATCAGTGATCATCATGCTATTATATTTTAAACCCGGCCACAACAAAGGTTTCCATACCATCAAAAATGGTATTACATAAAGGCACCCAGAACCGACAGCATTGCCTGTTTGAGAAAAGTGTCTCAATCTGCGTCGGAAATGTATACGGATCAGATATTGTGAGCACTACTATGAGCAGCTCTATAAAGATTTTTAGAAAGAATTGCGGATAGTATTCGCCACCAATAAGAAGCTAAACGGAACCCATGAGGAAGTGAATATAAAATTGTACTTATCAAACCGACCAGTGTGTCGTAACATATATGTTGAAATGGTGTCTGGTCATTTTTTACACCACGAAAACTTCTATCTACGGCGCGAATGGATGTTAACACTATTACGACAGCCACCACCGATGAAGTTCTAAACGCAATAATAAGATTATCTGTAAATAGTACGCTAGGGCTAAACGGCATCTCAAATATCGTTTCAAGTACAGCGATAAAGAATATGCTGATGATATGCAAAAATAGCAACACTACGTACCTGACCCGACCATGTAAAAAATGGCTTTAACTCTGTCAACTTCAACCAAATCCTGAATGACCTAGAGACGAGTACCTAAGTACCGATTACCTACCTTCCTGTTATGTATAATAGCCAGTGATTTTACAAGGATAGCTTTTATCTATGATACCGAAACAGATCCAAAGAAATACGAAACGGTTCATGGACCACTGTTATAGAACCTCATGTACGATGGTATTATTAGAGAACGTGGGCCCAAGCAAACAACGATTATGGGTTATGCAGACGACATTGATATAGTTGTTGTAGTTAAAAAATCATAACAAGCGTTAAATCATCTGAACAAATCAGGACTAGAGTTGGCACATCACAAAAATAAATAGAAGTCGTACTAATTAGTAGAGAAAAGGTGGTGAAAAGTATCGATATCCAGGTTGGTGAACAGATCATAACATTTGGTCTGCACCTGAGGTATTTTGGCATTTTTCTAGACAACAGGCTCTATTGTAAATAAAATCTGATATACACTGGTGTCTGGTAACAGAGCCAAAGGAAAGAGACTGCTGTTCTGAGGCTTATGTCAAATATTGGCAGCCATAGACAACCGATAATGAATCTGTCCGGTAGCGTTAGTACATCAATACTTGCGATACATCAATACTTGCGAAACCCACCCAGGCCTCAGCAGTGTAAGCGCTATCTTATGCAAGTTTTACCTAACACCCTCTACAGAGTGACATAGATACGCTGCACTGGATCCAAATGTTATTACGAGTAACTTCTCGATATATATATTGCAGTAAAAGAGTTAGTGGCTCTGCATACAGCAACACAACATGATAGAGACTGACGGACAGGTGAAAACTTTATCAAAGACAGTTATATAGAATGGCAAGAAAAATGGAAAGTTTCAGTTGATAAACGATGGATATATTTGATGGTCAAAAACAACAAGGAGAGACGGTGACAGGATCACAAGTAAAAAGAGTTTTTTTTTAAAGTTTCAAATGACATTATAGTGAAACTGTCCATCTGCCTACGTAAAATAAAAAACACACACATTTATTATAAAAACGAACGGTCCATTGTTTGACTTACTGTGTCTACCGTCGATATTTTGATGAACGGATATTAGATTCAACAATCGTCATCCCGTTTAAATTTAAATTTTTAACTATAAAATTCAAATGTAGTAAGGATGACGTCGTAATAATGTGCACAAGGTTGAAAATATTGAACGTGTGCAAGAGGGTGTAAAGAAAAGTTCAGTTTAAATATCAACAAGTAGAAGTATCGAATAACTCAGCATATCGCGTAATTGCCATGATCGCTGCAAAGTGAACACAGTATTCATAATTCGATACTGAGAATTTTTTAATGCAAGCTATAGCTAGCCAATCAGGAAATTTTTGTTTCCAGCCAAACGGAACCTCAGCCCATACTACGTTCTCTCTGTTAGTGGATATCTGTAGTGACCGAATTATTTTGCGCACAAACGAAATTTTAAAGAAAGAGCCTACGTTAACAAACTAAAACCCATCCTCCACTTTAAATAAAATAACATTCTTAAGTTCAGGTAGCATTATCTTATTTTATTATTATCAAAAAAACTCTGAAATCACCCAAAAACTGAAACTTAGCATAAACTACAAATCCTAGAAAAAACGCTGAAAATCGTTAAATTTAAATTAAATGTAAATTTGGTTTGACTTTTTCAATGAAACATACAAGAATTCATGTGAACTTTTCAATAAAATCAAGTTTAAATTTATTCGACAATTTTCTAGTACTCACACCAACTTTGTTTACAGAAACTTCTATGAAGTTTATTGACTTTGTCTGGCTTGAAATTAAACTACATCCGGTTGGTTTTTTCATTTTAAGCAGATTATTGTAAACGGATATTCAATTCAAAGATTAAAAAGTACTCTGGCATAAACGTTTTTGTTCCAGAGGTTTTTTGAAAAGTTTTGTCATCGATATTCAGTTATTGTAAACTTGCAATGGGAGTGACTTTTTTTTTGATTATCAAATAAGAAACTCATTCACCAAAACATAAAATGTTTGCATACGACATCTACTAAAACAAAGCAAAGAGAAGCCGTACTGTGACCAATGTCTTATAGACATATTGTAAGTCATTTATGCATGGCATATGACATAACCGTCTCTGAAGATTAGTGTCGACAAGTTTCAGGCATTGTAGTGGTAATAAAGATAATGTTAACACCATCTTCCAACGCCGAAAAAATATGTTCCCTTGATCTTAAAGGGTTTCTATGTGTTTATTTAAAAAAAAAAATAAATAAAAAAACTCACGGCTATTATCTGAAATATTCACAACATGGAAAAGACTTACACGACCGAAAACATAAAAGATCTTCATCCGGGGTTTGCACATTGTCCCAATTTGCGTAAAATTTCTAAATAACAATAAATATATAGAACGTCTTTAGAGTAATAAACACTTTGCGTTGAAATGTGTGGAAGAGTCACTTTGAGTTAAATTTCTCATTCAGCACATCGAGGTCAAGCAGCCATTTGGTTAAATTTGGTTAGTTGCATGTGACTCAATATGCTTGTCTCATTGGTTGTCCGTAACATAAGTTTGGATCGGGAATTGGCTGTTAACTCGTTCTGAAATATTTGAGTGTGTTGAGTCGAGAGTATACCACAAAAAATTGACATAAATGTTTAGTCATGGTCTTTAAGCTTCAACAAAGAATACCATTCTAAGGTTTGTACTAAAATGTTTGAGTCGATTTACACTTATCACATAACTAGAAAAGGTTTAAAAAACGTGATTCCCTTGGTTCGATAAATATATCGTTGTAATGTTCAATGTCTTTACTTTAAAATAAAACTCTAAAATGCACCGATTTGAGTGAAAAATGTTTATAGCTTTGGTACTAAGGTGTTCTGGTTTAAAGGGTAAAATCTCAAAACAAAATCAAAAATTCGAAGAGTTCCAGGCTGGCAAAGTGGAAGGTATAAAAAAATTGCGTCCTGGTCGACGTGGTTTCAGCCCTTGTAGTGTCAAAACATTTGAAAAAAATTTGTTTTTTGCGCCTATTTTTTACCTTTCCGATTTTTCAAAAGAAGTAAAATAAATTCAAAGTCAAACAAGTCAAAGTCAAGGGTCAAACTATAGAGGGATATACAAAGAAGATTTCCACAAAATTTCAAGTGAATCGTCCCAATAGAACTTGAGATATCATGTCGACCCACTTGGAAAAAGCAGATTCGAGAAAAATACGGTTAAAAATAATAATAAAACTAGACTAAACACTCAACAGTAAACATCAAATGCCGTATATTGTTTGATGTGCTTAACCCGACCGGTTTAGTTGTCGCATCACAAGAGCCGTTGTAGCTCCGACAATAATTCTTATTTTGAGAACATATTCTTAAGATTCTAAACATAAAAGCTATGCAAAAAATCAAGTTTTTAAAATTTCTAAATCAGAGTACCCCCTTTGGTAATGAATGAGAATATTGTTTTCAATGTTATATCTCTATCTGTCTTGTTTTGGTGCATGGAAAGTTTTTCTTATTTTTTATATAATGCGTTTTTGATAAAAGAGAGAGACAAAAAAACTGAATTGGATGAAAAAAGATTCTCTATTTTAGTAATGATCCCGTTTAGAAAAATATAACTTTGTCTCTAAAAAAAAAATTATTTGAAAATTAAAAGCAAAGAAACTAAGGGACATGCTAAAAAAAATTTTCTGTATTGAAATAGTGAAATAAATAGTTGAGGAATTTTGTAAAATGTTTTTTAAATAAAAAATGAATACAATAAAAAAATGGATTCGTAAAACTTTAGCTACCCAAATAGAGATCTTCCAGTCCAGTTTTTAACAATTTGGCACCGAAACAAACTACCTCAGTAAATTGTACAGATGCCATAACATGAACCAATGTCAATTATATTTCTCTTCCAAACCAAATTCTTAATCCAACCCTAAGCTTTTTTTCCATACAATCTTTCACCCATTATATACTCCATTACATATTTTCCAACCTTTTATACTTCATCTTTTCAGCTTTACATACAACAACTGTACTATCCACTTGATCGAACATTATCGGCCAGTTATTAACAATTTTTTTATGCATCTGGATTACTTAGTATTTTGTGTTGTTCGAACCACAACTTATAAACCTAATGAATTATAGCAAAAATGCCTTTCTTTTGAATTTAGGAAAAGTTTATTTTTTTCCGTAAATCAACAATGCTAAAGACAGGTTGCTTCTTTAATCATTTTGTATTTTAACATAACAGCACAAATGACAATTATTTCAATCAAATTTGATAAAACATATTATTTACAATTAAAATATCAATTATTTTTACAATAATATTTTATAAAAGCTTATACAATGTGCAATTGTTGATAAAAATTTATATAATACCTCGATCGAACAAATAATCAAGTATAAATAGTAAAATTCTCTATTTCTTGTTTCTTCTTTAATTATCTCTTTCATCGAACACAAATTAAAAATTCCTTATATCAATAAAAACAATGCAAGTCAAACAATTTCCAAATACATATCATCACAATAAACAAAATCTCTACAACTACAGAATTTGTAAAACCGTATTATATCTACATATAATAATATGACTAAGATTTAGAAATAAAAATGTTCATCGTTTATGTAGACAGAAACATGCATTATTAATTGATATTGTGTGACGCAACAAAGCAATTACCTGACATATTATTGTAACATATTATTGTAACATATTATTGTCTGACTTGTTAAAACAAACATAAACGCTTTTATGTTTGCTTAAATTTAAAGGCCGGAACCGCAATCAAATAGCAATTCATTAGCGAATTTCTTTAAATATGAATATTATTATTTTAGAATAAAATCAAAACAGGCCATCGTTACACAAATTTGGATCAAATTCACCAGACTACCATTTTATTTAGGCATGCCATATTATGATTCTGGATGGAACAAGGTGTAAGAGAGGAAGCTCTTTTTTAACAGTGTATTCTTCAAATTATAATATCGGAATCTCAAGTTATAATATCGCACTAAATCGCCGGTAATTATAGCATTGGACATCTCTATTTGTCAGACAAAAAATATAAAGAATATTCCGTTGCCGATCATCAGTCTTCAACCAACCAGTGTATTATGTAATTTAATTACATATAAACAAAATAAATATTTCTAATATAAATTCATTATTTTACAATTATAAAATAAATATTAATTTTATTGTGAATATTAGGAACATATTGTGAATATTAGAAAACATAATATTTCTAATTAAAGTATGTTACTATTCTCGTTCGTTTGCACTGACGGATTTAAAAACATTGGTCATCGTTCAATCACTTCGGTCACTTCAAAATGCGGAGCAATCATAATCTGAAACTTTCTAAACATTAAGTTGTTAATTTTATACGCAATCATTATTTCAAGAACGAATCAGTTTTTCTTTTAGAGATCGATTATTCTTTTGGTATCGGTCGTTCATATTGGATCGGTTCTTCATTTTGGATAGTTTTTTTTGTTCAATCAATTTTTGGTTTTTCGTTCGTAGATTATTTTAAATCGGTTATTTTTCGATCGTTCATTTTATGTCAAATGAGTTTTCTTTCTTCTTTTGTTTGTTTGATTTTTATATAAAGGTTTTTTGATCATTCCATTCCATTCTGAATAAATGTTTTGTTTTAAATTATTAATATGTGTAGTATTAAGTAAAATTGTAACGAACATTATTTGAATTTTAGTTATGTTTAGTCGAAATGACACACAAGAGATGACGCTTGTTTTGGCTGTCAGTTTTTGAGTTGACGATAAAATAGTAGTGTTGAAATAATAAAAGCGTGATCTGAATAAATTGTAACCATCGTAGTGTAAATTTTAGAAAGACGCCCTCCACCCTGTTTTACAATATCAGAAGTGGGATCAACATAAAATTTAAAAAAAAAAACGAACGATATTCGAAGCGATCGAAAATTGAAAAAAAAAACCAACATAACCTCCAAACCGAAGAAAAAAAAATATTATTATCATTATTGATCCAGTACGAACTATTGAACGATAGATGTTGTCAATATCCTAAGCGTAAAACAACTAAAAAAAACAATTAAAATTAAGAAACCTGAGTACATCAGGAGAAAAATTAAAGTTATTGCAACGTTTAAGTTATGCATGGCAGAGTGAAACGAACCACACCGGCAACATCGCGATCAGCACTAATAGCGAATCTAGTGACTCACTTGATGTTGTGAACGCCGGTAAAACAATATCGCCCGATTCATTCAAAAAACGAAAATATAAACGATCGCAATTTTGGAAATATACGTCAAAACATGTGTCAAAGTATTAAGAAAAACCAATTTAAAAACAAAGAAAATTTTGATCGAAGGCGCATCGCGGCTCCAAAATATATAGTCGGTGACCTGGTTTTAATTAAGAATGTGGTTACCGATGCTGGTATAAATCACAAACTTATACCAAAATATCGTGGTCCGTATCAAATAACGTACGTTTTACCAAGGGACAGATATGTCGTAGAAGACATTCGCGTACGCGCCGCGTTTAATATGAAATTGTTTGAAGAGGAAGGAAATTCGAGGTCGATTGGAACGTCAGAGAGGCCGAATTGTAGTATTAAGTAAAATTGTAAGGAACATTTTTTGAATTTTAATCATGTTTAGTCGAAATGACACACATGAGATGGCGCTTGTTTTTGGCTATCAGTTTTTGAGTTGACGATGAAATAGTAGTGTTGAAATAATAAAAGCGTGATCTGAATAAATTGTAACCATCGTAGTCTAAATTTTATAAAGACGCCCTCCATCCTGTCCTACATATGTCTAATTAAATCTGTTTAGATAGATACATTTAAAAAAAAATTCAAACCCACATCATAGATTAGTGAACAGCGAACCATGTTTCTATTGGTAACTGAACGATCGATAATCGTTCACTTAAGTGATCTGCTCAATTAACATCGGTCGTTCATGACCGATAAATCAACGATCCAACCTGTAAAATGCGAAACCTAACTTATTCATCGCACTAAAGTCTAGTTAAAATTAAGAAACCTTAAATCTGACAAAGACCGACGACAAGCACCAAAAACGTTCGAATATATGTAATTACACTCTACAACCATTAACGAAATACTTCATTTCTATCAAACATGAATCATATCATATTGATTCTATTCTAAGCAACAATCACAAAAATAACACAATTAATGCGAATAACAAATTAACTAAAAAAAATACGCGGATTACAAATAGAATATATTCTTAATGAAACAGTTTTCAGAAAATAAATATGACTCTTTCATCAATTCAATAACCGGTACCAATACGCAATACAATCAACGCTCTCTTGGGATATTGAGCATTTGAATCCGGATAGGTTAGGTATTATGTATACAATTACAGTGAGTTTTTGAACAACTATTTTTTTTATTAAAAATATAAATTAAACAAAAATCAATTCAATCTTTAATCTCTGGAATTAATTTAAATAAATTAAATTAGATAAAAACAATAGAGTAATGAAATCAAAAATTACAGCAATAATCAACCAAACAGCATTCAATTATTATTATTATTTTTAAGTAATTACATTAAATAACTTGACACGCGTCATAAAGTACAAAATTCCCGTTGACCATATAAAAATGTAAGCAAAAAATTAAAAACAATTATAATAATAAAATCCCAAATATCGCTGAGAAGTGAGAACACTTTATTGTTGTTATTGTTAAGAAAATTTTCTTTTCTTGGTGTTTAAACGCCGTTTAATTTTTTCGGGCACAGTTCAGAGATATAAACAAAAAAAAATCAACAACTAAATTGAGGAAAAAAACTTATGAATGAACGGATGGATGATTAGTTGAGATTATTACAAAAAAAAAACAGTGAGAGGGTAACTCCTTTGAGAGATTTTTCTTCCACTTCTCGCGAAGATATCTCAGCTTTTTGAAAAAAAAATTTATTTTTGTGAAGTAGATTTTAATTTTTAAGTGTTGAAATTATTATTATTTTCGTGAAATTTTTGTTGAATAATTTTCTGGATAATTACTTGTAATACTAATTATTTTGTTGTTGTGGTGAAATATTTATGAGAATTTGTTTAATGTTTAGTTTTATTAAGAAATCGTGAAACTTTAAGAGCGTTTTGTTTCTGGGCGAAATTCTACAGAAGTAATATGATTTTTAAACAATGATTTAATTTGAATAATATTTACTTACTATTCTTTAGTTTCCGTTCTGACATCGATATAATAATTGAAATGAGTGCTGATATGTAGGTAAAATCGTATCTATCCGGTTCGTTGTTTGGAAATCTCATCAGGTTTTTAGAAAAGAAAACACGGATAAAGGAATCTATATAAATTGATTTGCAAAATATTTAGAATGTATCATGGATTTACTTCGGTTTGAAAGACCTAAGTATTGCATTCATGAGCCGAAACTGAAATTCTTACCCCCACTTTTTTTGGCATTTCTCGACGATTTAGGACCTACTGATTCTAAAAAAGCAAAAAAAATGTATGTTTGTCTGCCGGCCGTCACAACCTACGAAATCTAGAAAACCGCTGGACGGTTAAATAGGTCTAAAAATAGGTTTAGTCAATGGGAAGAGCCGAAAGGACGATGTGTTCGATAACTGTACCGGAAGTGTGTCAAAAAAATCGTCAAGTGTGTCAAAACAAGGAAATTTGCATATTTTTTGCTTAAAAAACTTTTATTTTAGGTGATTACGAGTAGGAACATTGAATTTGGATAAATCTTGATGATCGGGATTGGTATGTGAGACCAAAATCTAGATTTTTGCATTATAAGTTTGTCAAAAAAATGTTGTCAAGTGTGTCAAAAGAAAGATTTTTATTTATATTTTTACCCAATTTTTTGTTAAAAAATAAAATTAATTTTTTGTATGACATGAAATTTTATTATTACTATAGAGAATTATGGTATTATAAGTTTGTCAAAAAAACAATGTCAAGTGTGTCAAAAAATGACTTCATTTATTTTTTAACCAATTTTTTTGGAAAAAAAAATTCAGCTGTTTTTATGACGTAAATGTAATTGGACATGGAAATTTTTGAGTTTATTATAGTTTTTGAAATATTTTTGGAATTTTGAAAAAAGTTTGTATTTTTGATTTTGTAATAATTTTTGCAATATTTTTAGAATTTTGGAAAAAGTTTCAATTTTTGATTTTGTTATAATTTTTGCAATATTTTTAAATTTTTGATTTTATTATAATTTTTAGAATTAAGAAAAAACTTTCAATTTTTGATATTGTTACAATTTTTGCAATATTTTTATTGTAAAGTTTGAATTTTTGATTTTTGGAATATTATTAGAATTTAGAAAAAGTTTAAATATTTGATTTTATTCTAATTTTTGGAATTTTGAAAAAGTTTCAATTTTTCATTTTGTTTTAATTTTTGCAATATTTTCAGAATTTTTGAAAAAAGTTCAATCTTTGATTTTGTAATATTTTTTGGAATATTTTTAGAATTTTGAAAAAAAGTTTCAATTTTAGAATTTTGAAAAGAATATGAATTTTGATTTTGTAATATTTTCTCGAAACGCTATATGGTGAGTTTTTTGAGTAGTTTGCTGATTGTATCATATTTTCACTACAGTATATTAATTTATGACCTGTTATAATTTTCCGGCAACGTATTAATGTTTCGTGTTAGTTTTGTAAAAAATAAAAAGAGATAAAAAATACTTGTACTTTTAACCTAGAGTTTAATGTTTAATATACATCGCTTACCAAAACTAAAAACAATGTAGTCATAAAAGTTTTGTATCGAAAAAACCGGAAGTGACAAACCGGAAGTTGGTATGCAGAAGTATTGGAAACCCAAAACTTATATATCAACTTTCATTACGATACGAAATCCAAAATTACAAGTTATTGAACATTCAAAATTAAAGATGCTCGGGAGACCCCACGCTATTTTGTCCAATATTGAAATTAATCCAGATCTTCAATTTTCAAGTGAACCTGGATCATAAGTCCAAGTTTCATCAAGATCCCATGTTCCAGCCACCCAAATAATGGTAAATAAATTAAAAGGTATAATTTATCAAAGACACACAATTTATCAAAGACACACAATTTAACAAAGACACATTAAATTGTATAAAGGAAAAAATTGGAGAAATAGAGAAAATAAATAACCATAAAATTTTTATATGTATTTTGGCGGTTTTTTCACTATTTTCCTCAATAAAACTAGAGAATATATTTACAAAAAACAAAAGAAAAATTAAAATGATTGTTAAATAACTGTCAAAATACTTTGTTATTTTTTCTTCTTAACGTCATCTATATTGGACAAAAAGAGAGGAAAAATGAGCCACCAAAATTTTGTTATCTATTCTTTTCAATTCCATTTATATAGGAGAAAGAGATAAAAAAGTATTCATATTTATGTATAACATAAATTATTTACAAAAACGGTAAAATAACCGTCAAAATACTTTGTTTTTCTTTCTTCTTAATTTAATATGCATTGCAGAAAAAGAGAAGAAAATAATACAAAAGTTTTCTAATGTATGTTTGCATTTTTATTTATAAAAACCAGATAGAACACTTTGTGTTCGTTTATTATTACCAGGTGAATTAGCTAAGCATTCTTCTTAATTTCGTTTTATATAGTGAATTCTTTTCTACCTGTTCGGTACAAGTTCCAACGAAATTTGTATTCTTTTGTAAAAAAAGCAATACAAAAAAAACAAATTTGGATAATTCGGAGTCGGAACTTGTACCGAACAAGTAGAAAAGAATTCACTAATAGAATAAAAAGAGAAAAAAAAATCATTAAAACGTAATTTCAAGCATGCTAATGGTATGCTTGAAATTAGCATACCATTAGCATACCAATCGTTGTTTTCGATGGAGCAGAGTCCGGAAAACATTAAACATTTTTTCCCATTAAATAGCAATGTTTTATCAATACACGATATTCGTTTTTTCCATTTTTTAAGCAAATGCAAAAGAAGCGCCACTTTCACCATAAGAAATTTGTTGTTTATGGTCCGATTGACGTGAAAATTTGACACATGTCATTTAAAGGTTGGTACTTTTGAAAAATGAAGTGGATTTGACATTACTAATGCATTACTAATTACTAAGTTAGTCCCGGGACTTATTGAATGATGTAATATAAATCAATTATGTTGCAGGATTTAAATTATTCTGAGTAAACATTTTTTTTCCCAAATTTTCAGTTTTGACTTTTTTTGGAAAACCTGATTAACTGCACATTAACTGCAATCTGCACGTGTTTCGTGTCATTCGTGTTTTTTAACTTAAAAGAAAGGGAATTGAATTTACCACGGGCTCCAAGAAATTAAAAAAATTTACAATTATTGTTTGTTCAAAATTTATGGCGTTGAATATAAAAAAATTTTAAAAATACACAAATTTTTGATTTTTTTAAAACTTTTTTCGAGTATAACTTCCATAACTTTTTCAAAAAAAAATTCAAAATGTTCGTTAGTATCTTTACTATGCACTTGTTTCATTAATATATTAAATTTGTTTGTTTTGTAAAATATGCAATCCAAAAACCGGAATAACCTTTTTGTTCACCCTCAAAAACAAGAGCTAACCTAAAAAATGAATATGATATTCGTGTTCAGCAGGTCAAAATCTATAGGAAAAGTTGGGTTTTATTTAGGAAGATTTTTCTTGTAAACTAGTGTAACCATGTTAAAAAGGGCGCTTACATGTAAATTTATTGACATACAAAGAACCCTCAACAATGTCGACTTTTAAGCTATATCATTGTCGCTGGTCGAATCTAAACAGTTCATAACTTTGTATGAAAGTGGTACAACATATTGGTTCTGCCTATCAGCCCGCAAAAACCAAGTAGTGTGCAGGTTTTACATAAAGCAGAAACTTCAGTTTTATTTCTCGTCTTCTTAACGGCGATGTTATACGATTATTGAAAGAAATTAGAAACTCAACCTTTAAATATATTTCGGACAAGGGAAACTAAATTTTCGTCACCTGCAAAAACTTGTTTGGGGACATTCTATCTAACATATACAGCTTTAGTTTGTAATATTTGCTCTAAAATAAAAACACTTGTGTGTCTTAGTGCAAAAGAGTATTTCAAAACCACGTCAACGTCAGCAATAGAGATTCCTCTAAAGTTTTCTCCATTGCACCTTCATGTAATATCTGTAGCAAGGTTGAGCGCTAATAAACTGCAGCTTACAGCAGGTTTAATTTAAGGCAGGTAATCTCTATGTTCGATCATTACCACATAATGCCTAACGTTGGTTTTTCGAACTAATATAGACACAGGAGCAGGAGTATCTGCTCCCAGAATAAAATAAATCGTTGAATTAGGTACCATAAAAATATTTCAAGTCGAATTTATTATATTATAAGCAGTTGCGCTCTTCTATGTTCTGAAAGAAGATACCACAATATTATCAGCTAGATAGCTTTGGCACTAAAATCTATCTGTACCAAAATCTCCAAAAAGTTTCCTGCAATAATAGTGGCACACTTGTATCACACATGTGTGTTATACAGGAATTTAGCAAAACAAGGTGCCAATAAATATAAATAGTTCATTGCACCGGAACCATGCTTCGGATTGGCTAAGAATTTGCTCTAAAACACAATTGAAACATGAGTCGTGTTCTCATAAAATGTTGAATTATGGAAAAGGCGAGCGGGATTAGTACACTCCAAAACAAGTTTTCTAGGTAATCTTCCTGATTCACCCTTAAAACAATCGAATTAAACAGAGTTTCTTATGATGTTAACGTGGGGTTTTACTGGACATGGTCCTAGCAATCACTATCATAATGTGTAGATTCTGCTACTCAAACGCAGGAGAATGGAAGGATGGAACACGTCATCTGCAACCATTTCTTGGCACAGATACAACCAACTTGGTAGAAGAATACTAACACTGTCACTACTACAAGATGTAACTATAATGGGATTCCAGCATACAACCAGGAACGGCATCGACGACGACTGACTAAGAAAACAAACAGAATATACAACCAGAATGTACCTACCATCTCGCAATGCTCTTGAAAAGTCGTCTCAAAACCCTCTAATATAAAACAGATACAAAACTAACCGGGAGCTTTAGCTTCGGTTTCTATCAGAATTAGAGATATAGTGAAAAGCATAGACAATTACCCAGCATAGTTGTACAGATCGCTCTACTTCTAAATGGAAGAAGCTCCACCCAAGCTAGTTATAACGGACTATCTAACGAATTTGTGGCAGTTATTCTGAAGTTCTACAAACTACTTAAAAACAAAGGCGTATATAGCTATGCGGAATCTCACTGCGAATTTTGAATCAGTTCTTAAATCAGATAGCAATGTTGTGGAGTTTGAATTCATCTCAATTAATAAATTCCTGCAAGTTAGCTTTCATTGTAAGGCCATGATTGCTGTTCTTCCCCCACCTAGCGAACGTGTCAGAAATCTGGTGAACCAACACAAAACCAACAAATAGGAGTCATCTTTTGGTATTATCTAAGTTGACACGACACGATTAGAGAAAGAACCGGAGTCAATGTGCAGTGAATTACTGTTTAAACTTTTTAAATCGATCAGAAAAGCAATTACTAGAAGTAATCAATCGCAGCTAATCCAGATCATTACTTTACCAGTTTAAGGGAAGTAACAAATCAGAATTTCGAATACCGAATTATTAAAAACAAACCATAAAAACCTTATACATTTATATTTAATCAGAGGTCAGTTAATCAGTTTGTAAAATTCTCCTCTTATCTCTACGCAGTACGCATACTAAACCACCCACGCAGCCATATTCTTCCAATAAATCCACACTCTGTCTGAACTCTATAAATCATTGAAATACTTTCAACAATATAATCAAATATTTATCTATAATCACAACAAATTACAAACGATCCCAACTCAAAAACATAAAAACATTTTTTTCCTACAAAATATTTCATAGTAATAATCTCTTATTTGCTAATATCTTTTAATGATAAGATTTCACTGTATTAGATAAATATATAGTATAACCTCAATACTTGGTTGTTTTGATTTGTGCAAGAGAGTTATTATAAAATGAAAATTCAATAAAACAAAACCAAACCAATACAATATCAAAATTAAATAAATATATAAAAAAAATGATGACAGGAAATCAGGTTAAAAGTTGTTCATTGAAAAATATATTACAAAAAAAACATAAATCCAGGTGCAGACGACACTTTAAATTTTTTTTTGTGTATATTATATTATTATAATTTTTAAAAGAATTGTATTAATTTGTTTTTGTTTATAATGAAAAAAAAATAACAGGTTGCATCAAAATTTATAAAACTTTAATTTTATTTTTTTATTATGAAATATGTTTATTACAAATACATAGTATGAAATAATTTTTTTTAATGCACAAACTTGTATTGCATGTTATCGTTTGCGAATAAAATAGCACAAAACTTTTAGTTTTATTACACTTCATTACACTGAACCTGAACCTAATGTATAGATTATGACTCCATTCCTTTTTATTCCTTTATTATTTTGTTAAGGTAAATACTCATTAAGAAAGTTGTGAATAACCCGTATGACCCGAAGAATTCTTCATTTCCTGTTTAAATAATTATATACATATATTTAAATCGAAGCAAGTAAGTAGAAAACAACAAAACACTTGGGCCTGCAATTTTTGTCGCCAGTCGTAACGTTAAAATTTGAATTTATGTTATTTTCAAATTGGACTACTAAATAAGTTACAATATACTGACACACAGCATTTATCAAAGTTCAATCAAAATCGCTTTTTTTATTCATAAATACATAAAAATTTCGTTTTACGGATTTTAAATTGATCGATAATGTAGAATTTTAAATTTGTTGCTACTGTCTTTTCCTGTTTCGTTTAAATTATTATCATTTCGATATTAACAAGAAAAATAATTATTTTTGTGACAGGCAGTGCTAAAAATCATATAATAGTGGTTTTCCGATCATTATTTTCTATAATTTCATTCCCGTGAAATAAAATAAGGAAAACAAAAACTACTATTTGAGTATGTATTTCTCTTTCAATATGAGTTGATAGACCAGTCTAGATATGTACCTTAAAAACAAACAAAAAATGGAAAAAATTAGTAACAGGAAAACTATTGGATAAATAAGAAAATATTGCGCAAATGATGGGAAACAAATTAAAGGTGAGCTTTTAGGGGTAGAAAATGGTTTTACATGATTTTCAGCAAACTAGACCTTCTGTCGAAAAAAGTTTAAAGTAAAAGTTGAAGGTAATAAAAAGGTCTATAATAACTCTTCACATAATTCAGTGAAAACTTTCCTTAATATGTCCCTAATAGGCTGGAATTTTTTGAAATCAAAATATTTATTTTTATGTTTAATTTTGATTTTAAACCAAAAAAGTGCCCTCATTCTCACACGAAAATTCTCCTGTATGGGAAAGTTTTTTCAAAAAAAAACATTAATCATTATGTTTGTTGAAACGTCTACTTTTAAATCGTGTAAATAAAAATAAACATTAACATAACATAAACACGGAAACATTTTCCAGGAAATGCAAAAAACTGAATCAACTTTATTTTAAAGACTTATTTTCAATGATTGTTTAAAAATATTCATTATTTGTTAAAATTCACCGTTGAAATCTTTAAAAAATATAAATTTGTTGCATGGTAATGTTAATTTTTTTTACACCAGTTAAAAGTTTCAACAAAAATAGAGATTACTGATTTTTTTGAAAAAAACTGTTTCCAGCATCGGAGAATTTTCGAGTGAAAATGAGCTCGCTTTTTTGGTTTAAAATCAAACGTAGGGTGGTGGTTTAAAATCAACGTTGTGATTCCTAAAAATTACAGCGTATTAGGGGACATAATAAAGTACGTTTTCACCAAATTCAGTGAAAAAAAATTTGTTTGTTGGAGATAAAAATTAAAAACCAAAAGACTTTTTTTCTCGGTTTTTTCTATTTTCACCGCAAATTTTAGGTTATGTGAAAAAATGGCCGGCATAAAAGTTATAGACCTCTTTATTACCTACAACTTTTACTTTAAACTTTATTCGCTGAAAATCATGAAAAACCATTGTCTAACCCTAAAAGCTCACCCCATTTCACCCTCGTAACTCGGATCACCTTTAATTTATGTTTCCCATCATTTGCGCAATATTTCTTCCTTATCCAAAAGTTTTCATGCTGTTACTAATTTTTTCCTCACAAAAAGCTATTTTGACTGGTCTATGATATCTTCATCACAAAATACTGATTTAAACATAGTTTAAGGCTGCGGACAATTTACGGTATTTAAATTTATCGATAATGTAGTTTTTTAAGGTTGTTACTATTATCTTTTAGCACAGTGTGAAGTCAATACGAAGCAAAATTTAGAATGCATTCAGAGGATTTTTATGGCATCGATAATATTTTCTTCAGTTTTTTAGAAAAAAAGTTTTATGGCTATTACGTGTTTTTATCCTTTTTATTCTTTTTTCATTTTTTCTATTTTCTGTTGGTGATTGTTGCACCATTTGTTTTAATTTTTTTTAAGAAGGAATGAATATCTTTTTCTCAATATTTTTGTTTGTTTTTGAATGGAATTAAATTTTTTTCAATAACATATTGAATGGTAATTTTTGTTTTTTCAAAATTTTTTTAATTTTCAATTATGTCACTCGATATGTAATAATATGTATTATGAAAAAAAGTTAAAATTTCGAAAGTTTCATAGAACATTCTATTCTTTTAGGAATAATTTATACATTAAATGAGCAATTTCACGAAGATTCAACAACGTTTTGACTTGACCCCTTTTAATTTTGATTATTTTTTGTTTATAGATAGTCTTTGATAAATAAAAAATACAAGTTCTCTTAGAATTTTTTTTTTCGACCAGGGGTTTTCACAGGGTGCCCCTCAATTTTTGTTATTTTGTGATGTGAGTGCATTTTGACGAGCGATTGTAGAAAAACTACTCAATCGATTTTATAAATGATATGTCGTTGAATAGGTATTAGAACAAAGTTTTTAAAAATGTACACTGTTAATTTTTTGAAATAATTTTTAACGGTGTAACATAAGAAAAAAAAATGGTGTAATTGAAAAAAAGATGGCATAGCCTTTTTTTTTTTTTTTAAACTAAATTGAAGCTTATTTTATATCTAACAACTTGTGAAAGTTTAGGACTAGCTATATTTTTTGTTTTAGAGATAACATTCGTTGTGCATATGACTGTCGGGAATCAGTTTTTTTTTGTTCTGAAGGAAAATTATAAAAATGGCGATTTTTAGATTCAGATTTTTTTTTTATGTTAAATATCAAATATTTTATTATTAAATGAACTTTTTAAAAAGCAATTTCAGTCAAGTTCAGCAAAATTTTGCGACATTTTGACTCGACACTTTTTAATTTCGTTTATTTTGGTCTATATTTAAAAAAATTCTACTTGAAGCCGTATTTTTCATTTATCCAAGGCTATCTATAAACTAAAAATAAACCAAATTAAAAAGGGTCGAGTCAAAATGTCGCAAAATTTTGCTGAACTTGACTGAAATTGCTTTTTAAAAAGTTCATTTAATAATAAAATATTTGATATTTAACATAAAAAAAAAATCTGAATCTATAAATCGCCATTTTTATAATTTTCCTTCAGAACAAAAAAAAACTGATTCCCGACAGTCATATGCACAACGAATTTTATCTCTAAAACAAAAAATATAGCTAGTCCCAAACTTTCACAAGTGGTTAGATATAAAATAAGCTTCAATTTAGATTAAAAAAAAAAAAAAAGGCTATGCCATCTTTTTTTCAATTACACCATTTTTTTCTTATGTTACACCGTTAAAAATTATTTCAAAAAATTAACAGTGTACATTTTTAAAAACTTTGTTCTAATACCTATTCAACGACATATCATTTATGAAAATCGATTGAGTAGTTTTTCTACAATCGCTCGTCAAAATGCACTCACATCACAAAATAACAAAAATTGAGGGGCACCCTGTGAAAACCCCTGGTCGAAAAAAAAAATTCTAAGAGAACTTGTATTTTTTATTTATCAAAGACTATCTATAAACAAAAAATAATCAAAATTATAAGGGGTCAAGTCAAAACGTTGTTGAATCTTCGTGAAATTGCTCAAATAGTAAAGTTGGCACATAAATGGTATTTATAATAAGGTTATTAATTATAAGATTAAATCTTTATTAGCATTAACTGGTTGAAACGGAATAGATCTAATTTTACTTAAATCAAGTTCAATTAATCAAAAACATATTACGGCAGTTCTATAGAAGAAAAGTAACATAGCAGCATAGAAAAATATAGATTTTTGACATTTTTGAAAGGTCAGGGGTTCAACGCGGACCCTATATTTAGTTTCATTCTTTTTGTTTATTATTTTTTTATATAACATAAAAATTATTCATTTTTATTCATAAAAATTCCATTTACGGCATTTGAATTTATTGATATTGTAGTTTTTTTAAAGAGTGTGATATTTTTTGTGCGATTTTATTTTTTGCGATTTTTTTTTGTTCCGTATATTTCAATCAAATTTTTTAATGCGATTAATGCAATTGTTTTATTTATGCTTTTTCTTTTATGCGGTCGTTATTAGTGATGTAAAAGTGTTTAATACAATTGTATAATACGCGGTATTATACGTAAAATACCGTATTGTCCAAAACGTTGTAAAATACAAGGTATTTTACTATACAAAATATTTTTTATTCTGATGGCACGCGGCGTAGCAAACAGCCCTTTTACTAAAATTGCGCGTAGATTATTAAAAAAATTTATAGCTGTGAAAATATGTCTACTATTACATCTATAAGATATAAACGATGCCGAGGAAATAAATTGTTTGAAGATTTTCGATTTCGAAGATTTTCCTTGCTAGTGTGCGTTTCTAAATAATTTTTAAATTTCTGTTGTACCAAGATAAGATTGTTCTAATATCAACAGAACAAATATCAACAATCGATTATAGCTGCTGAGAAGCAACCGTTACAGTGAATTTTTTAATGGAGCAAATCAAAATTTTGAAACATAGATTTGTCACTCAATTTAATAGCGTTGAGTAGCCCCAGATAATATGTAGAACGTTTCTTTTATACGTACAGATTTATATACCATGCACAAAAATCTCAAAATACCCATTATGAAACCGATAGCAGTTGTATTTATTGTATAACTTGATGGAATAGAGTTTGTGGCTCTTCAGAATGCAGCATCTTCTAATTTGCATTGTTCTGCATATTTCACTGTAACAGACACATAATTTTCGATATGCAGCCTAGATCATTCCAAAAGTAATTAACTCGTTTATGTCAAACATGATTAAGACCGTTAACAGTTTATTGGAAATGGTAAGGATCCAATCTAACTAAAAAAATTTAAATACAGTAGCCGGTAGCGAATGAAGGTGAAATAAATTGAAAATAAGCATCAGGATAGTTTTCCACATGAATTAGAGCCAGATGATTAAATAGGTCTTATTAGCATTCATTTAAGTAATATATTGATAAAAATAAGGATAAGATATCCAAATTCAGATATTTAGAAAAAAATAATTAGATGTAATTCAAAATGATGATGGAAGTCATTTTTTTTTGTTATTCCATTCACATGTTATCTCGGCTATTACACTTTTGTGCGGTATTTTATTTTGTATAAAACAATGTATAATACGCTGTATTATACAAAAAAAATAAAATACGGTATTTTAACATCTCTAGTCGTTATCCACGGCACAAAAACAGGTTTCAGTGTATTGAAAATCAACAAGTGGTCAGGGGACCCCTGAACGCATTGAAGGTTGAAGAAGCTTTGGTATATGATCCAGTTTTACTTGAAAATGAAAGATCCGGATTCGTTTAAAATTCGTCAAAATAACGAGGGGTCTCTCAAACTCCTGTTTATTTGAATCATGATTTGTATAGATTAATGTATTTAAATCGAAATAATTAATCTCTACAAACATAAACGATCAAACGATCACTTAGCTTACTTCTGAGACGAACCGCCTGAACAATTGATCTAAGCAAAATTTCATTCCACTAGTCTACGTCGGGTAGCAACACTAACGCGATAAATTATTAGTTAATTAATTCGAAAAACTAGCCACAAAATCTAATTTAAGTCAAATAAATGTGGTTCGCCAATCTCGTCCATCGACACGATCCACTGTTGTTAACCCACGGCGAGAACCACTATGTTCAAGATCAACCCCGGAACAACGCCTATCATGAATAGAAAAGCAACTGGAGCAGTTAAAACAGATTAATCGATCTACCTAAAGAAGTCGATTCCACTCAACCAGTTCCAAATTTCGGGGAAGATCACCATCCCGATATCGACAACGGTTGAGATTTCGAACCTTCTCACAAAACCGTACGGATTACTGTTTCTACCACCAAACCTTCGGCACCACAGCGCATAAGTGCAGAGCTCCATGTATATTTGTTCAGTCTACATCTAAGACTACTACTATGGATACTGTCCACAAAGTTTTACCAAAAAACGATTAAGGCCCGAAATCGCAACGTCTTTGATTGAGAGCAACACATCAAGCCGTCTATTTATATACGACCAGTCTAACCGACATACCTTTCTTATAGACACGGAAGCAAACTTTTCGGTACTTCCAGTCAAAGTTAATACATCAATATTCTATTCTCTACGGAACTAAACTACTACAAGGAAACGACTGATTGATTCAGCTACTCAACTCTCAACCCATGCCACAATGGTTAACGTAGATACGTCTACTCGCATTGATTTTACGATCGACAACGAATACGGCCTGCTACTAAAGAAGTTTATTTTCCGAACTGCTGAGCCAAACTACAATTTACCGCATAATGTGGTACATCATATTGTTACTAACGAGCACTTGCTTGTGACAAGACCACGACTAGATCCAATTCCACAAAAAGCTACGTTTACGGTATTTCAACATATGATTGAATTAGGCATTTTTTTGAGCTTTTTCTGTACCTTGTCCGCTTCACATGGTCAGAAAGAAAGAGCTCGACTGTAGACCGTGTGGAGATCATCGCAGGATAAATGCCGTCACAATACCTGATCGCTACCCGACAAAATTTTTCGATGAACTTGTATGGCTGCAAAATTTTCCTCTAAAATTGACCTTGTTTGAGCTTACCTTCTGACAAAAAAAACGGATGACAAATGTTTTGAGTAAAAGTTTCAGTTATTTTACTTACATAGTGCGTTTTGACAGGGAATTCGTTAGTGCATCTATTTCTGTGTGATTTTAAATTTCTTTTGAGTAATTTCAATTTTAAAGCACCTTATGTGTCTAAATTTACGCATAAAATTTAAAACGTACTTAGTTCGGTGGAAATTTATGACTGCTGCGAGAAGGTTCTTGAGTGGTGAAGTCACATGGCCAGGATCTTGTTGACCCTTGATGGTTTACCATCTAGGTCATCCCACCATGGTTATTTCACTGCGTTCACGGGTTCTCAATGAGGTCATGCCCACAGAGTATTGCGCTCAAGTAGTCTAACCAATTTCACTTCTTGATTTTCTGTTATGACTCTCACTCAGGACGAATGTAGTCAGTCGGTTTTCCTCCTTTCGTCCTGTCCTGTAAGAGGGAAGATATTTCTTGTCAGGTGTTTTTCCATTTTCCGTCTTCTTCACCTATAGTAATATAATATAGCGTACCTCGAAAATGTAATTATACATTTTCAAATATTTTTAACCTATTTTATTGGCAACACACTAATTATTTTTACAAGTACATTTGACACGAGAAACCAGTATTAAATTCATTTGCTATGTATTTTCACCTATAATTATGAACAAAATCAAAAAGAATTGACTATTACGGAATAACTAGTTTTGCACAAGGAAATTTATGCTGACAATCTTCTTTTTGGCTCGTACCATCGAATTTCAATTTGTTTTTTTTTTTAAAGTCAGACAGTTGGTGTTGGAATATTGGCTTGAAGTGTTGGTTTTGATTTATTGGGCTGAGTAGTCGGTCGTTGGAAAATGTTGGGAAGAGGATTAAGAAGTTGAGTTGAATTGGTGGAAGTGGGTTTCTTGTTGAATAAAAAGTGAATCAAAATTAAGATCAAATATAGAAAATAATTTTGTGTCATAAAATATATTCAAAGAAAATGAAAGAGTAGACATGTAAATAAGTGAATAAAGTTTAAAATCAGCTATAGAAATAAAAAATTTAAAAAGTGGAATAGATTGCTTTTGATTCTAATAGTCACAATTGGAGAAATTCACTAACAGTAGATTTGTGAGATATTAGTTACAATGACAAATGTTACCTTTAAATGAATTGATGTAATCTCAACATCATTCGGAGACTAACTGTTATCGAAAGAACTATGTATAAATAAATAATTCAAAAGCAATGGATGAGAATGTTCGAGTTGGATTTATATGAGGAAATTCCATTATTGTAAAGGTAAAGGCAGCTGACTTATGCAGCAATATGATGTCCTAACGTAAACGTAAAAAGGGGAGGGTTGTGGCGGAGCACCCATCTATCGAATATGCGTGTTGTTTAAGGCACGCGGAATGTGATTCTTTTTGTTTATTTTTAATTTCTTGTTATGAGGTCGGTCGACATTTCGAAAATCTATATAACAACTCATATATAAAATATGTTGGATATATGTTGCAGCATTTAAATTATTCTTAGTATAATTTTTTTTTTTTCCAATTTTGAGTTTTGACTTTTTTTGGGAAAACCTGAATAACTTGTGCAACCTGCGTAAATATCTCAAAAACAAGAACTAACCTAAAAAAATGAATATGATATTCGTGTTCAGCAGGTCAAAATCCACAACAAAAGTTTGCCAGGGAGCCAAAAACAGCTCAAAATTTGTAAACTAGTGTAGTTAGGAGTCAATAAGAGAAAATAAATTTGAATAAGACAAAAAGCAAATTGGTTTTAAAAACTTGTGAGAACAAAACTAAAATTGGGTCGCCAATAATCCAACTAGTGACATATTCCTTGACTGTTCTAAATGATCAAAGCCCACATATTCAAAAAACGGAATGAGAGATTGTACTTTTCGTCGAGATTGTTGGGCCATCACCCTTGGTCGAAAATTCTTTCGAGTACTTCTCGGGACGTAGACTCGACCATCTTGAGAAGCGCTCATATAGAGTTCATTTCTTCGAACAAGTCCAAAAGTGCCAATCAAAGGATATGCCATAACTAAGGTTGACTGAATAAATTCCATTCATCAAAACCACTTAGAACCTAGCCAGTGAAATTTCACTGCTATTTCCAGTGGTACAAAAATTTTAAAAAATCTACAAATCACAAAAAACCGATCTCCCCATGCGGATTGATTGTTGTTAATTTTTTCATCAATCATAGCGAAGTTGCTAAAAACGATATGACATGATTGAAATTATTAATCAAATTATTATATCTGGGATTATAATCTGACTAGAAGATTCCCATCGCAGATTCACAGGTATCACAACCGAGAATAACAAACTGACAACAAATGAATGCGATGTGCTGAGCAGTGAGCCGATCCTACTTTTAAAACGTATTTAACAGAATGTATAAATTACATGCTATTCTAATTATCTGCACTTTTGTTGTAACGTTTGTCAATATGTAAATAGAACCATTCACCTAGCTTTAAGATCGAATTGCCGCCTTCTAACTGTTTTACCAATATTACTATAACAAAAACATGTGTATGCTCACGTTTACATATACCTACGATTAATATAAATAAATCAAATATTTTAGATAATTCTTTTTCGTAATTCATTTTTATTAATTGCAAGCAACTAGATAATACTTTTTAAATTGTTTGTGTTTCACAAAAATTGTAATTCTTTCTTCTGTATTGAGTATTGAAAGCGTGCGATAAATTTCTAGTGACGTTTGTAGCTGCGCAGAACGTTAATAATATCGTTGCTTGATTTCGTTTAAAATTACAATTGTGTCAAGCGTTACAATTATTATTAATGAAGTTTAAAGTTAACAAAATAATTTGAATTTTTATGTTATCTTGTTTCAAGGTAAGCATAACGAAAAGGCCAAACGGTTATGTGAAATAAAATGAACGAATAATTCTACTATCAAAACGTTTGTGAAACTGTTTCATATAACTACTAATAATGTTAGAAAAAGCTTGCGAGACACGATATTTATAAATATCCATAAATATATGCAAGATATTGATAAGCATATAAATTATAAACTATTTTGCTAATCTAACTTTCAGCTGGTTCATATGCGTAGTTGGTAAACTAATCTCGTTAAATTTCCGTCCTACATCAAATTTCTTTTTGATGTAATCGTTCACAAAGACATTAATTAACTGATGTTTGGAACATAAGATTTATAGTCTAGACTCTAGGACCTTGGATGGTTAAAACAACAATAGACTATAACAAGATGTCCACTTTTTGTTCGAAGCAAAATTCCATGACTTTGCAGAACAAAACTTATGTCAATTTCTGACAAAAGTTGATTAAAATTTTTGAATGACCGACACCGATGGTACTATGCTAACGGAATATCCGATGTTTCTATTTACTGAGGTTAAGATAAATGATCCATATATTTTTAAGTAATATTTTTAAGTAACGAGACAATGGAATAAATAGCTCGGGTAAGATTAATTTTATTCCCTTCAAAGAATGCTAATCAAAAATGCATTTGTAGGATATTGTCCAATTTTCTACTAAGTCTTAATTATTTAACGCTGGTGTATCCCATAGACTCAGTTTTATCCCACACCCTATTTTTATTTTATATCAACGAACTGTTGAACATCATCAGTAACCCGATAGTTTTACGAATGATAGTACACCGCACAAATCATTTTTACCCCAATCTTCAAAGGGTTAAGTAAAATACAAGAACGAATAAATTTCCGCCCGGCGCGGCGCGGAGACGCTGTCATACATGTAAACGGACCTACAAAAAACTACTGATTGGGATAACCAAAATTCGGTTACTTTTTTTTCCGAAAAAAAACATATATTAATCGTTTTCAGATTGAAAACTAAAATCTTCAACGATATTTCAATTAGTATGTGTGGAGATCAAATAGACAAACGAAAACTCGGCCTTATCAATATTTCACTCCGTATCAATTACTCCACATTGATTAACCCCATATTTGTCCCTGTATGAAGTATTATCGTGCCTGTATTGAAGGAAAAAATTTCACATTTTTGAAAATAAATCGACAAATGTGCATTCAATTTTTTTTCCATATTTCTAGTCCCAACCCCCTCCATATAACATTTTTAATGAAATGATTATAAAATTTCTTATAACCGTGAATTTTTTTGGTAATGTTCGAAGTTAAAAGGGGAGGGGGAGACATGAAAACAAACTCATATTTTTGGTAATAACTCAAAAACTAAGCAGTCGATAATTTATTGAATTTGAAATATCTCAATCTTGTTTGTGAGGAAATCGATTATGTAAAACTTCAGACGGACAACGAAGTCCCACCAATAGAGTACCGTTTTTTCTTTTACACAGTACGAAGCCCTAAAAATGATCGTTTAGTATTATATTGCAGCAAGAGAAAGTTTAAAACAAGGAGAGAAAAGAGTACTTTGAATTCATTTGAGTATCTCGACTAGCATTTTGTTCAGCCATTCCGTATTATGATCCGGCCCAGATCAGGGTGTAATAAGGAAATTCCTAATAGGATACCTGATTTCATTAATACCTATTTCTCCTGATCCGGCCCGGACTACGAAGTTCGATTTCATCCCTAGTAGCAAACGCCAGATCAGAATAAGCTAGGACAAGTCCTAATAGGCTATTCCGATCGGGCCCCTATCAGAAATCAGTTAGGATTTTCCAATTAAAGTATGCCCTATTTTTCCTGTTAAGGCATGCCCTATCTGAGCCAAATTTCATTAGGTTAAAATTCACTAGAGTTATTTCCATTTTAGATGTGCTTGATTGGGTTTGGAATCTGGATAGTTTGAGACGTTACATTCCTGATCATGGCCTTAACTTAAGGTGTCCGATTCTTCCCTATCAGTGGTAGGTCAAGCAGTATCCGGTCCATTCTCTCCAAACTTGACACTACTTTTTCTACGATCAAACTTGAAATAAATTCATTTTTATTCCTTCAATTGTTTTCATTTGATCTAAATTAAAATAAATTTACGCAAGCTATTAAAGCTCTAAACTATTACAGGTGTTTGCATGTATGGTTTCTTCATTCTTTTATACTATTTACATAGATCTTAGAAAAAATCAAAAATATCGTATCAAATAATTTGCAATGAGTTATTGAATTACGTTTACAAAAAAGAACGGATTGTATTGTATTTCATTTTTGCGGAATAAAACCAGTATGTGCTTCGCAGTTGATGGATGGCCAAAAATTCGTAATCAACCGATTGATTGACGCTATATGCAAAAAAATGGATTAGTGTTTTTGATTAAATTTTTTTATATTAAGTTTTATATTTCAAGATGGAGCTATAGGTTCACGATTTTTTGTGTGCTAAAAATAGGCTAACGATATCGGGGTTTTGACTTGTGTCATACTTGGGCTGGCTAAATTAAAGAAAATATCGATAAAACTGATATATCGATACATCGATATTTTATAATTCCGATATCGTTATTCGATATATATCGATAATTTTTTCCCGGCGCTCTTAACGGATCCTAGCAAGTCGTTATCTCATACATTATAGAAATAAAAATTACGTTTAAGCCCGGGTAGAAGCTGCCAAAGTTAAACAACGGACCAATCTCGGGCCATTATTGGCGAACCAAGTCTTGGCTAGTTTGCTTTGGGCCAGGTCTGGACCAGTTGTAAATGCCTAGACTGAACCAAGGTTTACCAGTTAACGGAGGTCTGAAAAAAAAATGTTTGCCAGACTTGGCCCAGGCTTGGGACGTTTGAAAATGTTAAGCTTGACCCAACCTCCAAGAGCTTTGGCGCGGTCTTGACACCTTAGCTTTTTCTTACCCGGGAAGTAGTAATTTGTACATGAAAATGAAAACCGATCCATTTTCACTGGTGGTGATTTTAAGTGTTAATAGCACTAAATTATGCAAATTTCTATTCCTTTAGATGAATTTCAAAAGAATTCAACTAAAATAGCAGATTGCGTATTAATTATGAGAAGCGCTTGGAAGGGATTATAGTTTCAAAAAATGTATCATTTTGCGAATAATCAACGTGCAACAACCACGGTATAAATTCTGTGTAGCACATGCACATTTTGTGACTTTTCTCCTTTCTACAAATATTTAGCTTCAGGAGAAACTATTGACAGCAGAGGCAAACGGTGGTTTTACCCCTTCTCACTCTCACTCCCACAGCCATATGTTTGATAAAAACTTTCTAATTTTTCTATCCTTCCAAACCTTTTTTAAGTTGTTCGATTAATTCGGTTCGCAACTAAGCGGGGAGGGAACGGCAAACATAAAAACGCTATTATTTAAAATTATTCATGGTCTAAGCAATGTAAAATTCTAAAACAAATTTTTAAGGAATACTGAAGTAGAATCCTTTCATATGATACCCTACTTAACTGGGTGAAACAGTGTATTTTCTTTATGTCCTCACATCACAGTCCGCCATCTTGAGTCCGACATTTTTTAATTTTAAACGTCTTACTGCAATCCTTCCCTTTTCTGATTCGAAAATCTTCTTAATTGTCAATCTCATTTCATTTTTCTGTTATAAAAATTGTTCGATTCTCTTTGTTTTTGTTTGTTTGCTTTGTTTGACAATTTATCAATTTTTTCCTATGATATCGGTTAGACATTTTTATCGTGCTACTATTGCATCACATATCGCTGTCATCGTTTTGCAATGTAAAAGGAATTGAAATTCAGGACTGGTGAAGGTAAGTGTCTGTAGCTGAAACACTCATCACGAACTAAGTCATAAAACAGGATTAGTTAACGCGATGCGTGCGTAATGCGGCGGTGTGATATACGCAAAGCTTTAAGCGTTATAATTCAAGACTCAAGCTAACCGCTAAGCAAGAGCAAAAATATTTACCGTGAATCCCCAAATAAACAAAATATTATCTTTCTTCTAAACAAAATTTGTTTTTCTAAAGATCTGAAAATTAAAATTCTAGTCAACTGAATATTTTGGATAATCTAGCACGAGATAATCGGATTTTTGCCGTAATCGAAAGTTGCTATCACTGAAAAATACTGCAGTTTCTTTTGTAATTATCTGGTTTGAAATTATGGTGCACTTTAATTATTAGGATCTCAAAATTAGGTTTTTGTTATGAATTCAATTCTAATGTTGTGCAAGTAATTGCTCCCTTTCGAAAGGTTAATCACGATTTGTTGCTGTCGTTTAAGTTATATATTCATCACACAGATGAAATATATCCATACCTCAGATGTGGAAAGAGCAATTCAAGAAGAAGTATAGTTAAAACTAGACGTTTTGTTAATACATGTGTTTGATTTAATATTGCTAATATGATGCTAGAAATTTCACAAATCCAACGTGCATGTTTATAGTTTTCATGGGTCCTTCGAGCCGGATCCGGGATCGGTAAATTTAGGATTTTTTGTATTCAAAATTAAGCATGTTTAGTGTTAATTATAATAAATTACAAATTAACGTCTCTGAATATCCAAAGATGTCATGCTAACTAGGGTTTGAGAATATAAATCAAGTTTCTTTAAGAAATTTATTGACGTTGGTTTTGGAGAGTTTGGAAAGCGACAGTTCTACACTCTGTTATTTAAACCGTAAAAGGATGAGCTGCTCTAGTGTTGCGCGCGGGGATTGCAGACTCAGGTAAAATTGATTTAATTTCCGCAGATGCCTGTTCATCCATAATGTACCTGTAAAAAATCGATATTTCGTCTCGACATCCAATTTTTGAACAGCAAATTTAGCTAGATTAAATGTGTATTTAGCGAATTCCACATTAAATTATTTTTCATTTCAACTCCTAAAAGTCTGATAGATTCCTTTTCTACAAGATCAACTGAATCAAACTGTAATGGAAATGGATTGGGTGTTGATATTTTGATAATCTAGTATAGTGACAAACTCGTGTTTTACTTGAGTTAAATTCTCAATCAAATTTGATCTAGTGTCATTAAGTGCAGACGGTGATTGTTGTTTCCAACAAGTCATTAATATAGATGAGAAAAAGATTTGGGGAAAGAGCGGAACTCTGAAGAACACCAGAATTATTAGAAAATACATCTGATGAGACACCGTAAATATTGACCGGAAATTTTCGATCAGGAATAAGGTTTGGTGCCCAAGAAATTGCTCGTCTAAGCCATATCATCTCAATTTGCATATAAGATTGTTGTACCATACCTCGTCAAATTCCTTGGAAATATCAAGAGCAATGCCAAAAGTCTCGTCATGGTTATCAAGCGACTTGTTCCAGACATTTGCGAGCATTTGCTTTAAATGGCTTAGGGGTATGAATATTCAATTGTGTTAAGATCAAATTATGATCTGATCCACGTTCTAAAGGCTCTGATACTTTAAATTGTACCAAGTGAAGTAGGAATCATTTGTCAAAAACAAATCAAACAACTTACTACTTTGTCCAGGAATGTCAGGAACTTTGGTAGGCTGGTCAATTATCTGTGGGTAATTGTGATAAGGAGCAAAAAGTTCAGCTTGTTTACCTATCTCATTTGTAGTAGAGCTGTGAAAAAGCCATTCTTTATTATGAACATTAAAGTCACCAAGAACTATAAAATTGGCATTATGATACTCAGTTAAACTATCTATCTAGATTTACAGCTCGAAAAAATTCTGAAATATTATGAAAATAAGAAAAATTTACAGGTTCTAAATAAAAATTGATTATCAAATACATTAATTCAATTAAATCAAATCGAATAACAAAAACTAAAATTCAGTAATCAAATTTGAGAACTCTTAAAGTATAATGCAAAAACATTAAAATTTCCCCATTTTCAGGACTGATGCGATTTCTTGCAGGCTCATACATATTTCCTCATGCGCTGAACACTCACTTTTGACATAGGCTGGAGCGCTGAGATATTTTAAAGCAATTTTGCTCAAATCAGGAAATATTTCTTTAGAATTTCTTCACCACAAAAATGGATCATTGTGCTTTGGTAACAAGTGTAAATTCTTCTTTTGCAATAAGAAGGAACTCTTGATCGTTTCACGCTTTGTAAATCGCTTTGGGATTGCCAGTGTGTGTGCCAATAGTCGACCATTTATCAGAAGCAAGTTCATCAAATAAATTGAAAACCTCAAAGATATACACCCGTGTTCTTGATCGTCGGCACTATAAATCTCTTCAATAGACACAGGGGAATTTTCCAAACAATCTAATTCCAATATCCATTCTTTTATTTTTTCTATCATATCAGGTTTTTTAAATTTTTTAAATTTCATTTTAAATCTGGGATCTAACATGGTGGCCATACATAATGACTTATTTTCCAAATACGACGAAAATCATTTTCTCAATTGAAGACTGCAGTTCATCTACGGTGGTCTGGATTCCTGCAAAAGAACTGCTTGTCCTTACCTTTGATAAAAATAATTTCATTGTTTGAAGGAATTATTATTGAACAAATTACTTTTCGATTGCTTGCTTCTACAGTGATTTATTCAAATGATTTTATCAGTTGCACAATTTTATACGCAAGCGGCCACTGATGATCAGTTAACGTAGGTATGTGGTCACCATTTACAGTCTACACCAAAAATTACACGCGTTTTTTTGTTGTTCAATATTTTTTTTCAGCATGTAGTACGTTGAATTCCAACGAGTAGGCACATCCTGAATTGATTTGTGTTTCTTTAAACCAAGTTGTTCCTGTAATTCTGTCAGTTTATGCACAGCGGTAGCAGAATGATTAAAATGTTTCACAATATTTCGACTAACTGTGATAATATTTTTCACTACCAGACCTGCTGACAAAAAGTATGCATTCATTCTAAACTACAATTCAGAACTCCCGCTACCATATTTGCACCAGAATCTCGTAATACTAAGAAAATTTTATCATTTGTCAACATATAATGTGCAAGCACGTTGTTTAATTCTTCACTAATGCACCTTCACTACTGCACACTAGTGCACCTGTGTGCGAATCTTTAAAAGGGACAATTCTCAAAACTGCTCTTTTTTGTTGAAATTGATCTGACAAGTCACAACCAGTAACGCATGACGCAGACCACCTATTCAAATGTCCAGAAAAACCAACCGACCTAACGAAAGAAGATTTGTGGTACCCGCCCAAGCCCAAGGGCAGTAGCAGAGTTCCTGAATCTGGACATGCAGCCGGAAGAGTAGCACCGCACCGGTCGTGTAACAACAACAGGATTATAGAGAATCTATAGGAAGGAATCATCATCATTGTTTAATCTACCGGACTAGCAAATATTAAGAAAACCCTAGGGAGTATTGCTCCATTGCGCATTGTCTTTAAGGCTTTGACACAAAGAAACAATGAAAAATCATTAAACATTTATATTTTATTCACCCACAATTTATTAAAAACTAATTCCAGTGATCCGCCAGTTTGTCTTCCATCGTTACGTATTCACTTATGATGTTAAAAAAAATTCAGAATCTAATGTATTACTCCTACGCATTTCTTATGGCAAGGACCACATGTGGTTCTTTGCCACATTATAATCTAAATATTGCTCCATTACAAACGACGAAGAATAACATATTAAAGGACTGGTCTGGTTCGTTATATTAACACAAAATAATAGAAGTGGTCTGGCGAGTTTCATTCAATACCTCGAAAAGTTTTAAAAAGAGGCAAGCTTCGTGTTATCAAAAGAAGAAAACTGACATTCATCTATGGACCCTTGAACAAAATTAAAACGAAAAAAAAATTAAAATTCTAATACACAACTTAATCACCTGCGATGAAATGGTTCAAGGTGTGCGGAATGTTCGGAATACAATTAAGACGTAATTGAACCATGTATCATATATAAAATAAATTAATAAATAATATGTTATTGAAATGTATTCTAGTTTTATTATAGTTGGTTAAAACTGTCCAGATAAAAACGAAAGCACTGTCGCTACCATTAACTCATTAGAGTTCGTACTCCAGGACTGTTTCATATATTATATATCGAATTGCTTAAAATCTCGTTGCTACTATCAGAGGTATGGAATACAAAGAACCTGGCTACATGAGCAGAGTTGAATCTGAAATTATTGACAAGTGTTCCGCATGTGCGGACACGCCACACGATGTAGACCACCTATTTAATTGTCCTGCAATTTTTACAAACTTGACGAAGGAAGATTTGTGGTACCGCCCAAGGGCAGTAGCAGAGTTCCTGAACTTGGACATGGAGCCGGAGGATTAGCACCAAACACGTCGATACAACAACAACAACAACCTGGACCAAAATCTATCTTAATATAACTAGAAATTTGACTTAAGAATTAATCTTCAAATCACACCCTTAAGTTCAATGATTTTAACTAACGGATGTAAGATGTTTTAACAAGTCAAACAGGAACAATGCAATTCTAACGCGATACCGCTACAAACATCGAGCATAACGTCACACATGCTGCTGAATACGTTTCGATTATTAAGAAAAAAATATTTTCAGTTAATTATAAAAATAAAAGAAACAACAACAACATTCAATGGAATGAAAATTTTTATAAATAAATTTTCCACATCCATTTTTTGCAAAAATTCTTTATCATTCATATTTCATTCAATATATTTAAACAAAAAAAAATATATTAAACGTCTCAGTCGTTCAATGAATTTATTTATATTATGTTTTTAATTTTTGTTGTATTTAATAAATAAATACACAAACAACACCAAACCTAATGAAATGCATTTATGTATTTTTATACACCACACACTCAACAACAACAAATTGCAACAAATAAATATATAATATTAAAATGAGAGAAATAATACAAAATATATATAATAATAATTTATAATAAACTGAGATAACTATATAGATATGTTATTCGAAATATTATTTAAATGAATTAAAAAAAAAACAAAAAAAAGATAAAAAGATGGAAGATTAGTACTGGTAGGAAAAAAAACTACAAAAAACGTAAAAATTAAAATGAATGCATTTGTTTCTCGATTTCAAATTATTATTTTCTGAAATACAATTAATGCAAATTTATTTGAAATAAGTTACACATTAATGTTAATCTAATAATCAATTAAATTTAATTAAAAATTTTAATTTTAATAATAATAATACAAGAATAACAGTTTACTTGTCAAAAATGCTTCACATCAACACACATCAAAGTTTTTGATTTATTTGTAAAAGAAAACTTCGTTTTGAATCTTTTTACATAAATGTTATTAAATAAAAATTAAACACTGTTTTATATTCTTTAATTAAAATAAATAATACAATTAATACACTTTAGTTTCTTGAATTTTTATTTATATGAAAACACAAATATTTTTTTTTAATAATTCACGTAAACACTTTACAATATTATCACTCACATAATTATACGATAAAACTGACGAAACAGATTGAAAAAAGTGCTTCTATAATATTTTTGTGAATGTTGGAGTGAGAGAATTAATTTAAAGCGAAATGGTTGTATATCGTTTGGTGTGAAGCTAGTTGTGTTTTATTATTTATTTATTTTTAGTACAAACAATAGTTTTAGTACTGATGAAATCGTTTTAGGGGTTGTTCAAAACTCGTTTTTTAACAGATTTTGGGAACGATTTCAAAATGTTTGCAAATTTATTTGGTTTCAAAAATTTTAGAATAGGAGAAGTATAGAATAAATAAACAGTTATTCATATGATTCAAATTTCCGAAATCGTATCACATAGCTTTATATGATTAGGGTCAGGTCACATCAATTTTTGTACTATATTGAAGTCGTTTGTTACGCCTCAAGTTATTTAATCCGATGGATGTCACTTGAGGTTTTCGCTTTATTTCCAAGTTCATATTTGTTATATAATCCTCAAAAATCTTATCTCAATTTTCTGAATAATAGAATTGAATTACTTATTAAAAAATTTGTGGTTTAGGAATACATATACGCAGTGGTGATATTATACCGGCACGGAACGGTGCGCCCGTACCGGTTGTTAAAATTTTCAAAATTTTCCGTACTATTGTTGTATATTATTGTGTGGGAATTTCTCTTTTTAAATACATTTTTATTTTTATATATGGCTACTAGAATACTAGAAATATTTTGAGTCCCTATATTACTCTAAATCTGTATTAAATGTATGATTGAATTGTGCAAGTATGATGCTTTTAAATTAATTAATGCTTTTAAGTGATGCTGCGTTATTGCATATTTGGAATGATAAACAACTAAATTAATTTAAAACTAAATACCAGTGGATTAATGTTGTTAGCGATGAAAATGTGGGAATGGATGCCAGTGGTGTCGTGAACTAACCAACATAAAGTTGACAATAATTCAAAAAATGCGCACTGCAAAATTTTAAAAGAAATTGCAATGTTTCTTAAACTTAGTGCTTTTTCATATGACGTACCGCATTCGAATTGGCCATAAAAAATTTTTCACCCTTCCCCAGCTCACAATTTTATTTTATTGATGATATATACGCTCAAAATTCAATTCAATAAAGAACTACTTACCTCAGCTATAATTTAAAATCAATCAAGCAAAGAATTACGGTACAGAGGATCTTACAATTTCGACCATCCTGGAGCTTCAGCATCTCATCTCATCTCATCTTCAGCAATATCGTCTTTTGGTTTGGTCATACGTCGAAAGTGAAAGAAAAATTTGGTGACTACAACCTCTTTTGTGCCAAACGAATGTTTTCTGTCACAATAACCTCAAATTCGGTTGTCTTTTCTTCAAAAACCAAATTTGAAGAAACAAAAACCGAATTTGAATCTATTGTGACAGAAAACATATGGACGGTTGGCACAAAACAGGTTGTAGTGGCCGAATTTTTTCTTTAAGTGTACCATTAACGACCACAAGTCTTCTCTAAGCTACTCGTCGTCAGTGTCACTTTTCTTCTTCACAATTGCTAAATTTAATGTCAGCGACTTGTTCACTGACTGCAGAATTCTTCTAGAACAATAGATTCGTATAACTAATCGTCTTCCTTATTGCCAACATCGGTTTGATGTAGCTTCGGGGTATTCCGGAGCAATATGTCCAAAATTATTACACTCAAAACTCTTAACCCCTTTATTCTTATTAGGAAATCTCCTTGATGAATGTCCTTTCTCTTCAAAATTATAGTTTTCCAATTTCGTTGTTGTTGTCTATCTTAAATTGGGAATACAACTTCAGTTTTTGCTCAAACTCGTCAACCGTTGTAGATTCATACAATAACAACTTGTTAGTTGCAGTATCCACGATATCTTTAAATGTGTATTCAATCAGATTGATCCTCTACTCCACCCATTAATCCAATTTCACGCATTAACATGAAATAATTATCCAAACTTTCATCATGCGTTTTTGTGCGCACTTGCCATTGCCTATGCATTTCAGCACTACTTATTTTTCAGAAAATTTCGAAATTTGATGATCTTTAAACTTTCTAAAAGTTGTTAGATCAGTTTTCAGCTTTAAATTTCTTTTGTCTGTGTGTCCAATTCATTCGGTCTCCTTTCGATCTCTTCGACTAAAGATTGAATTCTGTAATTCGATTCACCATCAAATGTTGTTATAGAATTTTGGACATCATTGTATCGGATTGCTTCCTCATATTGTTCATTCTGATCAACTATCTGTTTCATTATATATTCTTTTTTCGGAATCAATAACATTGGCATGATTATCATCGTCGCCAGAATCTCTCCTTTTAGAATTGATTTTAATGTGTTTTAATTAGCGTCGCATTTCTTTTAATTGCAGTAAACTTTGTTTCCCAGATCAGTTGCATTCGACGTACCTGGTTGCTGATCACTCATATATGTAACAAAACAAACCATATACGTTAAACCGTTATGATTTCACAAAATACCGGACAAAATATTAAATTATTTTTGCGTCTGTTTTCACCAAAAATAGAAAAATTTAAAAATTTTGTATCCAAGGAAGTCCTATATCGTGCGAAGTTTAAATAATATTATAATCTAAAAAAGGTGCTAATATCGTTTCAATGTTGAATCCAAAAATATTTTAAACAACTGTAAAAGCCACTGATGAGATTCTGCGATGACCTGCTTCAAAGATGACTTGTCGTTTCTTTGCGATTAGATTTTTAATCTATGACATTTTTTTCCATGCGTACCAGTTGTTAAATACTTCGAATATCACCACTGCATATACTATCTATGGACAAATTAAAACACCCGAGAAAATGCATTCAAGCGGGAAAATGTGTTACAAGCTGTGTATTGGCATTTTTTCTATTTGATAAGAGTAGATGTGATTTAAATTTTAAACAGTATAAAGAAATTTGAAATGTAAAATTGTCATTTTTCTTATGTTCAAGATACTGGTTGCAATCAATTCCTAATTTTTCTGAGATTTGAATCAGGAAATTAGTGAAATAGCGTCCGTCGTCCGGTGTATCAGCTAAAGATAAATTGATTGGAAATCTTGAAACACGTAGTAAATAATAATATTAATAATACTACTATTACTTTTTGTTATTTTAATTAAAACAAAAATTGAATTCGTTGATCGTTTTTCTTCTGACGTTTTTATTATTATCTTTCACAAACAAAAAAAAATACAATGTTGTCCCTTACAAAAATATAAGTACTAAATTCATTATAAAAATATTGCCTGTTGGGCAACTATAAAAAAAGGCTAAATTTTGCCGGATACTACAGCTCGGCCATCCTGACGCAACCAACCTCGATGCAACCAACCTTGATGAAGCTCGTCGTTTCGCGCAGGAGATTCGTACAACACCGAACCGTTTTTTCGTCTAGTCGCCAGTCGTCGTAGACATAGTCATACTCATTTTCTGAATGACTATAGCTTCTTTATTCGACGTTTCTAATATCCAGTCATCGTTGTAGACATAATTGTCATTTTCATCGTTAGACTGAATTCCCGTTCACTTACCTTATCGGTACCTACATTACCCTGAATTTCGTTATGATGAGGCGTTTCATCGTTATCGTAAACTACATCGTCAACCATTTTTTGATCGCATAAATCGTTAGGCCATTTTCTTAAATTACGAGGGTCAAACACCCCGTTAAAAGGTATTTGAGATGGTTGAAAACCTTCAATATACGTTATAACGTAACGGTCGTTAAGAAGCACTTTCTTTACTAAGGGCTTTATATTTATTTAATAATTTTTTATTTATTCCAGGAGGTGGAACATTTCGTATGAACACATAATCTCCTTCGGTATAGGTCATTGGAGATTTGTGTTTCTTATCGTAATATTTTTTATTATACTTCTGAGATTTTTTAGCTTAGTTTGTAGCATCGTTTCGGAGTTTTTCTAAATCCCGTTCGTTTGGATCAAGGTCATTTGATACTCTACGTTGACGTATTCCGAATAAGAGTATACTTGATGTAGTGTCGGGAGAACGTAAGACTGGTGTTAAACACATATTCGGTGGAGGACAATAATTTGTCCCAATCATCTTTTTCCTGATTTATTTGTTTACTGAGAACTGTCGTAGCGTAAAATAATCATTTACCATTTTACTTGCGATACAACAAGTCGTCTTGTATCTCGTAACAAGGATTAATCGTTTGATTTGACTTTAAATTTTCTTTAATTCTACATATTTCGTTATCTCTGGTTTGTGCTACTGATAAAATCTCCTCAAAAGTATCATTTCCAATAAATAATATATTCAACACGCGACTTAATTGGCATCTACATGCCTCATTTTTGTAGAATCACGATGAACGATTATATAATCTTAATTCTCCAAGTAGAGTGCCCATCTCGGTTTTGTGTCTCGTTTGGATAATGCTAAAGTTAACGCGTTGCAATCAGTTACGATTTTAAATGGAATTCCATGGAGATATACATGGAATCGTTGGATGCTGTTTATAATAGCTATCATTTCTAATTCAAAACTTGAGTATCGAGATTCACGCAGTCCGTTTTACGCTTACTGAAGTACATTACGGGATGAAATGCCCCGTCGTTTTGCCGTTGCATAATTCTTGCTCCGTTACCAATAGAGCTGACATCTATATGCAATTCCGTTTCGTTGGTTGGGCTATAGATAGCTAAAACTGGTTTACTCGCAAGTCGTTTCTTGAGAGTATTGAATGCGGTTAGATGAACATCTGTGAACTCAAACACATTGTCCTTTTTTAGAAGATCATAGAGTGGTTTGGAAATCACCGAAAAAGTTTGGACAAATTTGCGGAAGAAACTGGTGAGACCCAGAAATCTATGCACTTCCGGTACGTTTTGCGGAACTGGAAAATCGTCAACAGACTTTCCGTGTTCAGGTGATGGCGTTATACTGTTGCTATCAATTTCGTATCCTAAATATATAATTTTACGTTTCATAAATTGGCATCTTGGAATTTGTAATTCCAACCCGTTTTTATTTAATATTGTAAGAACTTTTGCTAAAATATCGTAATGTTTGTCAGCCGTTTCTGTGGCTATCATCAAATCGTCAAGGTAAATTTCAATTTTACCTTCGTGTATAAGGTCGTAAAATACTTCGTTTATAAATCGTTGGGAAGTGGCTGGTGCATTTGTAAGCCCGAAAGGAACTTTTAAATATTCGTAATGGCCTGAAGATTTCACAAAGCCCGTATACTTAATGGACCCATAATCCATTTTGATTTGATGAAAACTGTTTTTCATATCAAGCGTTGTAAAATATTTTTTCTTTCGTAATTGATCAATCTGATCTTCGATCAAGGGTAGTGGATATTTGTCTCGGACCGTGAGTTTATTCAACTCTCTAAAATCCACACACATCCTTGTCTTTCGGTTTTTCTTTTTAACTAACCCCACGCGACTCGCAGATGGGGAGTTACTATGACGTATGATACCTTTCTTTAAAAGATTATCTATAATTTCGTTTAATTCTCGCGTTTCGACAAACGAGCACCGTTTCGGTGGAAAACTGAACGTTTTACTCTCTTTTAATTTTATTTGCATTCGTGTTTCGTGAGAACTTTCAGATTCCTTTTTCGTTAAATAATGATTCCGAAATAAATGTTTGATTTTCGTTTTAAATTCCCAATCATTATCATCACCGATATCCAATAATTTGGCTTCGTCGTTATCAATTAGAATATTTAATAAAAATGACAAATTGTTAGTACTCGAATTTTCGAAACTTTTATTTTTGACTAAATCGTTATCAACCTTATTAATGGATTGACTTTCGTTCTTAATATTATCATTTATGATTACGTTGTCAACTTTTTCAGAAGTTGAACTTGTATAATTAACTGATTCGTTGTTAATTAAACCGTTTTAAAATTCGTTATCAACCTCACGATTGGCTGATATTTCGTTATTAACTAAATTCCTAACATTATTAACCTTAATTATGTTTACACTACTATTATCTAAATTTGTATTACCGTTCTTATTTAAATCATTAGTACGTTTATCTAAGTCTACAGTATCGTTGTTTACATTTAAAACGTTGGTGTTATTCGGATTCTCTTTTATCAATAATTTGAGTCTTACATTCGTCAAATATGATTCGTATATTTGGTCTAAAAATAACATCCACTTAGGCAATCACATTCGATGGTCGTGTCCGGACAAACCCTAAAGAGTACATTAATATCAACATTATCTATAACTGTATTTAATTTAATAACACGCAATATAGTCAACCCCGATCGATTAACCCCGACAAATTTTTTATACAAAGGTCGGTTGACTGTATTGAAATGTTTTTCTACAATAGATTCCTTTAATGATACTTATACTACTTCCCGAATCGAGCCTACCAATTGAACGTTTTGTTGCGGACCCACTTCAGAGCGTAGGATGACATCTATGGGTACACGTACATCAATAAATTCATCAAGGACTTTAAACTTTTTTCTCCATCGGTTAACATTGTTCAGTAGTATGTCCTGGACTCTGACATTTGGAACACCTTGGTCGTTTTTGGTCGATATGCCCCTGTTAGATATGCCCCTGTTAGATATTGTTGTGTTCTTAATCTTCTTGAATTAAACACAAGTATTTATTAACCATGAACAATATATTTATTTATTATTTTAATGTTGGTTAGCACGAGTCTTAAGATACATTATATATTTGAGTATATAAAATAGAGAGTTGTCATAAGTAAAAACATGTCGGTACTAAAACATATGCGTTTACATGGGTACCGATTGCATATACATTACATCCTCCTGCTAAGCTAACAATACATTTAAATATAAAAAGAATAATTCAATAAAAATAATACATTATAATTTGTATTGTATATACTAGCTTATTCATATCTTTTTGGTTTTCTAATTTTACTTAGCTCTCTTAAATTATATTCATTTTTATTTGTACTTTCATTAGTACCCAAATTTTCGTTAATAATTATATTTTCATTATTATTTAAATTTAAATTATCATTTAAAATTTCATTATCATTATTTGAATTTTCAGTACTATAATTAGTATCAATATTATTTACATTTTGATTACTAATATTTCGTTTACCTATAATTACAAAATCGGTTTTAAAACTAACATTTTTATTACTTGACTGTAATGATTTGTTTTCTTTTAATATCGATTTTAATTTACTGTTTTCTAATTTATTTTTAATTTCTAAATTATCTTCGTAAGGAACCCGATCTGTTACAATATTAATGCCATTTCTTATTTGGTTTACATGTCGTTTAATTATTTTATCATTATGTATTATTTTACACAAGTACGTTCTGAAACCTATTCTCTTTTCGACTACAGCATCAATCCATGTTGCTTTATTTGGATTTGCATAATTTCTTATAACCACTGCCTCTCCCTTTACAAATGTTTTATTTCTTTTACCCTTATAATTTTTTATTTGCTTTTCTAAAATTACATCAGTATCATTTATTTTTATATTACTAAAATGTTGTTCGTAAAATTTATTAGACATCACTGATAAACATGACCCTGTATCCAGTTGCATGACTATGACTTCATTATTAATTTTAACACGAACTTCAATTGGTTTGGATGATTTCTTGTTAATATTAAACAAATTGTATACATGTTGATCTACGTGTTGTTCAATTTCATGACTTTGATTCATATTAACTTCATCTTCTGTAGCCATTTCTATGTAATTGTGCTTGAAAAATTTTTCACATACATACGCACTATGACCCACCTTTTTACACCTTAAACACTGTAATGAAATAAATCTACACTTACTTGTTTCGTGGTTTTTTTTACCACACCTATAACAGCTTTGTATTCTGCCTGGTGTAGAACTTCTTTGACTTCGTTTAAACTTCGAAACAGGACTTCTACTTTTCCTTAGTTGTAGTTGTGTTTGGTTATTTTTCGAAATGAAATTTATATTACTTTTATTTTTCTGCTTCGCTTCAATACGTAATGCTATTTCTATTGACTTATTAAGTGTGATTGTTTCGTCCTCTTCTGACAAACGTTCAAAAATTTGCGCATTATTTATGCCCATGATAAACTTGTTTATAATATTGTGTTCTAGATGATCACTGAACTTGCAATTTGATGCCAACCCTCTGATGCGGCTAATATACTCATTTATCGATTCATTTTCCATTCGTTGAGCTTTATCAAACTCCATCCTTTCCTTCCAAATTATTATTGGTGTAGAATAATTTTTTTCCAATACCTCACAAATGTCAGTATAGTTGTGCTCGTTTATTTTTTTCGGAGAAAAACTGTTTTGCAATAATCTAATTACTACGTCATCTAAGAAGTTGCAAAGCGTATCTCTTTTCATTGACTCATCTTTAACTTTATTAGCACTAAAAAAGAATTCTAATTTATCTTTGAATATCTTCCAGTCATCTTTATCTGGATGGAAATACAGTTTTGTGCTAATAACTAATTCTGCCATTGTTGCACGTGAAAACTTTTTTACATAACCTAAGTCTTTTTAAGGTTATTGTGAGTTTAAATTCTTGATAATTTAAAACTAATAATATTTAATTTTATACTTCTCGTCGCCAATTGTTGTGTTCTTAATCTTCTTGAATTAAACACAAGTATTTATTAACCATGAACAATATATTTATTTATTATTTTAATGTTGGTTAGCACGAGTCTTAAGATACATTATATATTTGAGTATATAAAATAGAGAGTTGTCATAAGTAAAAACACGTCGGTACTAAAACATATGCGTTTACATGGGTACCGATTGCATATACATTACAGATATGCCCCTTTTTGTTGCAATTGAAGCACTTGATTTCGGTTTCACTTCGTTCAGCTTTATAATCGTGTTGTTTTTGTTGAAATTTCTGTTTAAAATTATCGTTTTGGTTTCGTGTTGTATTCGTTGGTAAGCATTCCTCGTAAAATCGTAATTGGCGCAATAACTCATCCATATTATTACACCGAGCCATCCTTCAGTAACTCGTCGGTCCGTTATACCACGCATCACATACTTGATTCTCGCTGTTTCAGACATAGTAGACGTTAATACCTTCATCTCGTAAAAGTAACTAGCGTAAGATTCGTTAGGTTGTTTTCTTCGTTTTTCCAACCTGAGATTTCTATCTGCTTCGTCGCAATAATTCGTAAGGGCGTTGAACAATTCCTTTATGAGTTGCTCTTAAGACACGTAGGCATTTAGTTCGTAAGATTTGAACCATAACATTGCCTGCCAGTCCATACAGTCGTTGTAATGAATCGTTTGAAGATCCGTCCGTTGAGTCAACTTTTAATCGTTACATGAACTGGATCAAATTCCGGAATGATGTGTTGAACATCCGTGGGATGTAAAAATTGATTTACAACGCTAGGCGTTGGTGTTGCATTCACGTTGGGTAAATGGTAAAAATGATTATACCTGTTGTTCATGGTTTGTTCTCGTTCGAAAATTTCTCGTTCACTTTGCGATAATCTAATTCGTACAGCGTTTAGAAGTTCCCGTTTTCTAATTAAATTGTTGTGATTTACATAATCCTGGAATTCGTAATTTTGGTTTGGCCCTGGTACATTTGGTGCCACACTTTCGTTTCAAACCTTCTTTGATGTTTGTACCGCATGATGACGTAGGTACAGTGAGGGTACATCACGTTGATTTTCGTTATTGCGAATAAAATTAGGTCGTATGTTATTCACATTTTCCGTTGGTACCGTTTTTTTGGCGCTAAGTTTGCATTTATAGCTCCTGCATTCGTTTGTACCAGAAACTGACCTTGAAAGGCCGTTACATGGTCATGCCCTAACCTATATGACGTGTTGAATGAAACTCCAAGATTTCTATCCTTGAAAATATCCGGTGCAGGAAGATTTTCGTTACCGTAAGTTGAATGGTATTCAACTCAACATTTGACTCGTTAAACAATAATTTACGTGGTTGTGGAAACATTTTGGATCGTCGTCTGCACGTGTCGTATAAACGTTTGCGAAAAGCAAAAATTATTGAAAATACCTTTATCGTTGGCAAATTCCAATACGTTGAGGATAACTAGTGGATTTTCATAGCGATAATATTTGAAGACAGGTATGGTATGATTGAATTTGATAGGACATTTTTATACGATTCGAAAATACTACGACAAATTTTTTCCGACGTATGAAATGTTTCGTAATATTTCCGATTCTCATATAAACGCACCCATTTAGTACAGAATTAAAAATGTCAAAACCTTTTAATATTCGTATTCATCATTTGTTTTGTGTTGATCTTGATAGAATATATAGTTCAAATGGCGAGTTTAGTTTTTTTATGATTGGATGGGTGGCTTTTCCATTGTAAAATGTTTCTTAAACAAATGTAAAAATAATATATTAAAAAAACAAAATGTATAACTTAATATAATTTACAACAAAACGTCAAATATAAATTTCCGACAAGCAAAAAAGATTCGAAAATTTTTCCAACAGAAATGTTCGAAAAATACTTTCAATCATATGCCATTTTAAATTTCCGAATAGTTATAATATTTTCCAGTCGAATTTTTATTCAAACATACCACCACAGTATATAAAGAATTTTCGTTTATACAAAAAGATTAATATAACTTAGATGAAACTGGAATTAGTATTGTTTTGGATCCACCAAAGGTATGACTAATATATTTAAATAATATTAAAATTTGTAAATATGAGATGGTACTCTTTTAAGGTTATTGCTGAAAAGAGGCAGCGGTGACTATATGGTTAGCATTATAAGTGCTAGTGGAAATTACATTCCTCCTGTGTATGTTTTTCCAAGAATGCGATTCAATGAAAGGTTTTTAACCGGTTGCGTGACAGGTTCACTGGCTTTAAACAAAAAGTGGTTGGATGATTCCAGAAACATTTATTAATGTTTTAAAACATATTCAAAAACATATACAAACTGTTCTATGCAAACTCCATTTTATTGCTAATGGATAACCATAATTTTCATTGCTCCTTAGAATCAATTATAAACGGAAGAGAAAATGGTATAGTTTTGTTTTTATTTCCGCCACATACTTCACACAAACTACTGCCACTAGATATAGGAGTGTATGGGCCTTTTAAAAAATGCTGCAACGCTACTTACAATCCTTTCTTGAGTACTAATCATGGAAAAACAGTAAATATATATAATATAGCCAGCCATATAAATCTTCCGTTTAAGCGAGCATTTACTCCAAAAAACATTATAAATGCTTTCAGTGCATCTGCGATTTGTCCTCTAAATACGATAGTTTTTATAGATGCGGATTTTGTAATAGAGGATACGGCTAACCTGGAAGAAGGAGCAGAAAGTATTCGCCGTAAAAATTGTTGATGAGATCCAGACTAATGAAAATTATGATAACTCACATAAATCTAGTAATTCAAATATACCAGCTAAGAGTTTATTACGTCTACCCCATCCCTCGAATTTTACAAAAACATCAGATTAAAAAAGAAGGTAAATCACGATTGTATACCTCATCTCTTGAGAAAAATCGAATTGAAGACCTCAATCGAAAACTAAAGACGTACATTGCTGACTTAGAAGTACAACGAATTCGCCGGAAAAGAAATAGAGGCTAAGCGTTTAGAAGACTTTATAACTGAGGGTTTGTTCATCTACGAGGGGCTTAGATGTACTAAAAGGGGAGATTGTAATATACAATAATGTTTTTGCCGAATTTGTGGATTTACTGAAAAGACGTGTTTTTTGTCGAATAGGATTAATAAAATTTTTTTAGTTTTAAAAATAATAAAAGAAAACTGTTCTTATTAAAATGAAAATGTTTAATCTAAATATAAAAATCTTTAAATGAAATAGATCTAAATCTAAAATAAATCCAAAGTAAATCTTTAAATAGTAACTATTGCTCGCTCGCTCTCTGAGACTCGGTTCGACTGTCTCTGGTCGACTGTTACTATTCGATTTTATCTGGTCGAATACCTCTGGTCAACTGTTTCTATTCAACTGTCTCTAGTCGACTGTCCTCGGTCGACTGTCTCAGTTCGACTACCTCTGGTCAACTGTTTCTGGTCAACTGTCTTTGGTCAACTATCTCTGTTCTACTCTGTCTGGTTGACTTTCTTTGGTCGATTATCTCTGGTTAACTGTCTCTACTTAACTGTCTCTGGTTTCAAACCAGAGTCTGGTTTTTCTCTGATGAACTGTCTCTAGTCGACTGTTTCTCGTCGACTGTCTCTGATCGACTGTCTTTAGTCAACTACCTCTGGTCAACAGTCGCTGGTCGACTCCTCTGGTAGTCGCTATTTCTGGTCAACTGTCTCTGGTCGACTGTCTCTGGTTGACTGTCTTTAGTCAACTGTCTCTAACTGACTGTCTCTGGTCGACTGTCTCAAACCAGAGTCTGGTTTGTCTCTGATGAACTGTCTCTAGTTGACTGTCTTTTGTCTCTGATCGACTACCTCTGGTTAATAGTTTCTGGTCAACTATCTCTTGTTGACTATCTCTGGTCGACTGTCCCTAGTCGACTGTATCTGGTCGATGGTCTCTGGTCGACTGTCTCTGGTCAACTGTCTCTGGTTGACTATCTCTGGTCGACTGTCTCTAATCGATTATCTCTGTTCGATTATCTCTGACCGACTGTCTCTGGTTGACTGTTACAGATAGTTTGTCTCTGATCGACTGCCACTGGTCGAATACTTCTGGTCAACAGTTTCTGATCAACTGTCTCTTGTTGACTGTCTCTGATCAACTATTTCTGGTCGACTCTCTCTATTCGATTGTCTCTGTTCGACTATGTTTGGTGAACTGTCTCTTGTTGACTGTCTCTGGTCGACTGTCTCTGATGGACTGTTTCTGTTCCATTATCTCCATTATCTCTGATCGTGTCTCTGGTTTACTGTTACTGGTGGTTTATCTCTGATCGACTGTATGGTCTCTGATCGAATACCTCTGGTCAGCTGTTTCTTGTTGACTGTCTCTGATCGACTGTCCATGGTCGACTGTCCCTGGTCGACTGTTCCTGGTCGACTGTCCCTGGTCGACTGTCCCTGGTCGACTGTCCCTGGTCGACTGTCCCTGGTCGACTGTCCCTAGTCGACTGTCTCTGGTCGACTGTCTCTGGTCGGTTGTAGAATGTCTCTAGTCGACTGCCTTTGATCGACTATCTCTTGTCAACTGTCGGTGGTCGACTTTCTTTGGTCGACTGTCTCTGGTCAACTGTCTCTGGCCGATTGTCTCTAATCGACTGACTCTTGTCTCTGTTCAATTATCTCTGGTCGACTGTATCTGATCGACTGTTACTGGTAGTTGAGTAGTTGACTGTGTCTCGTCGACTGTCTCTGGTCGACTATCTGTGGTCGACTGAGTCTGTTCGACTATCTCTGGTCGACTGTCTCTGATCGACTGTCTCTGGTCGACTATGTCTAGTCAACTGTCTCTAGTTGACTGTCTTAAATCGGAGTTTGGTTTGCCTCTGATAAATTGTCTCAAGTCGACTGTCTCTGGTCAACTGTCTCTGATCGACAGTCTTTGATCAATTTTTGTGACGAAAGTATTCACAGATAAAAGAATAGATTAGTAGTATGTATTATTTTTATTTACGAAAGAAAATAAAGGGGCGAAGGTGCCCCACTCTCCTCTACATTCACTGTAGTTGCCGCAGGTCTTCAAGTAACTGAGGAAACTACAGAAAATTCAAATTCCTAAGCATTTACGGTGACTCAAGACCAAATGTAGACACTGGTCGTAGAGTAGGTTAAAGTCGTTCTGTCAAAAATGAGCTCAGGTCCATCAATTTCGTCAACTTCTTCAAATCCACCTCTTCCTACTTAACCCTCTTCTGTATCTTCAGCTTCTATTTTTTTCAGCATCCGTTCCTTAAGTTCACCACGTAGCACCCCAAATTCCCCCTTTCTGGTCCGCTGAACCGGACTTATGTTTCATCACAATAGAGGGGTTATTCTTGTTGGCTAATATCAGGACACAACAAACTAAGTACGGTTATGTTACTCCAGCAGTGGTAATGGATTACTCCAGCAATGGTGAGTGGTGATATTGATCATTGACATCTTGATGAGGCCCAACCAAGATCGCCCCTACGATATGATTAAAGAAGCTCTTCTGGCCCGCCTACCAAACACCACTTCAGACTTTGGGAGGCAAAACTCCGTACAGCAGTGCGTACTGCTACTGCGGTGGTCGATTTTGATTAACAAAAAACAACTAGTATTTTCTTATATGGCTCTCAAATTCGGGCGGTATCTAGTCCTTCCGCTTCATCAAGTAATTAAAGATCTAAAAGCAAAATTTCTCAATGCCATTCAAAAACAAAAAAATCACGCGAGGTTTTCCTCCTTATCGGAGTAGATCCAAGAATCGCAACGATTTCTGCAATTTAAATTCTGAATGATCAAACCACTGTCCCATGCGAATTTTGATCCAAGTCGCGTGTTCAAATATTTAATGGTATTTGCTACTACCATACTACAGAGGAGATGCAAAAAAGTGCGACCCATAGTGCGAGCCTTCGACATTTGCTAGCGGCAACTTAGAGAAGCGACAATTCTTCAAATCGCAACTTGCTCAAAACTTCACAAGGCACTTGGGGCGGTCGTTAGTTTCTTCTCTGTAAGAATTAACGATTCGCAACAGAAATATACCACTTATGATCGCGAGCTCTTAGCAGCTTACTCTGCCATTAAGTATTTCCGTTATCTACTTGAAGGTAGAACCTTCACTCTCTTCACAGATCATAAGCCACTTATTTACGCTTTCACAGAACCCTACCAAGGCAAATCCTCGTCAATTCAAGCATTTAGACTTCATCAGTCAATTTATAATTGTTCAACACATTTCTGGAATTGATAATGTAGTTGCAAATATCAATTCCAGAAAGCATTAACTATGACGACAGTCATTAGCCGTTATAATAAAAATTTTGTTATTGACAGGAAAGGTCAACACAACACATTCGAGTTTTCATCGACAGATTGAAAACATGCGCTTTAATGTATCTGAAGAGGACTTAGCGCAAAACTCACCATCTTCGAGTAGTAATATAAGTCGCGCAGACGAAACATCATCTTTTACAGATAATGTGCATTCTACTCATTCGGACACATCCTGTTTTTCTCCTTCAACCTCTTCGAAAACGAAAAAAAGCAATTCTGGCTAATGTATAACATCGTCCCATCTTCGATGGCACTAAGGCGGGAGTGTTGTGACGGACATTTAAGTTGATAATTTTTTTTTTCTTAGGTGCCTTATGCAGAAAATCCACGCTACTACATATGAAACGCGTCATTAAAATCGTTTCAATGTCGAAAACAAGGAATACTTCAACAATACCATAGTTACACCATCCAATGTGACGCGATTTCAGCAATTGGGATGTATATGTATATATATTTTTAATATTTTTAATGTAACCATCATCAAAATAGTTTTTGTTTTCTTTTATTCTTACAAGCATACATTAAGAAATTAAACAACAAATATTATATAATATAATTATTAAAATCAGTTAGTTTTTCTTCGACTTACAAAAATATAAAAAAAACAACAAAAAATATTTTAAATTTATATTTTTTGTTTTTCTTTTTTTAATCCAATAAAATATTAATTAAAAAAAAAATTAAATTTGTGTACTGAATCTTGGTCGAGGTAGATCACCAAAAACCGTATCGCCATGGACACTTTTTGCTAATGCTTTAATAGAAGCTGCTATATCAACATTATCTTCTGTTACTTTATCATCTTCATCGATATCATGATCAATATTACGATTACCAATAACCGGCATCGAAATTGGAAGACTTTTTGCCAAATTAATTGTTTGTTGTTTTGTATATTGTCGAATGGCATTTACTTGATCATCATCATCGTCATCAGTTTCATTATCATTATCATCCATTTTAATATTATAATCATATTCAACAAGTGTTGTATTTGTACTTGAATTATCATAATCTAATCCATCAAAATCAAAAATTGAATCTGCATCAGATAATGTATATTGTTTACTGTTGTTATAGTTATTATTATTATTATTAAATTTATTATTATTTTTATTGCTATTTGCATTTAAACTTGGTGTGCGATTTATCAAATTTTTTGATAATGATGATGATATTGTTTTTTGTTGTTTAAATGGAGGACTATTTTCTATTGGAGCTGAATCTGGAGTTGTTGGTGGGGTATCCAAATGAGCTGTCTTTGGCGATATATTTTTAATATCATTATTTGTATTTTCATCAGGTGCGTTACTTATTATACTGCAAAGATATTGATTTATATTAACTACTTTTAAGTTTTATGGGATATTAGTGTAAAAGTATAACTATTATGAGATTCGAGTACGGAATAAATAGTTATTTATACAACAATTGCAAGTAATGTATGTTTATTGCACGCGATGTGAAATTGGCTAACGAGACCGCATATGGATTTTATCAACACATCAAGTGTAATAAACATTTTCGTATTTTTGCATTTAACTTATTTTATAATGAATAATCTAATCTACAAAAATCTATTATTAGTGTAAAATCATTTAAAATTTACAGTAAGTTTTTTTTTTAAAGATATGATATGCGCCGAAGAACGAATTCTTTAAAAATTTGTGATCGTTGAATCCTTTAAATATTAAACGTTGAAAACATTAAATATTTGTCATCAATACATACTTGACCCAAACAACAGCATGCTTACAGATATAAAAGCTAGAATCGCAACAGGCGATTGGTGTAATCAATCCTCTTCTGGGATTACCGTAACCGAATTTGTACAAAAAAATTGATTACGAAGTGAGACAGACGATGGAGATTGTAGGACTCGATATAACTTTTAAATTAAGCTGGTATACGCTCCAATAGGATAACTAGGTTCTAAGAATCGGTTCGCAGTCTGAAATGAATCGAATGGGAATGTGTTGGTATGCCAGGTAGTGGACGACCGCCAGGCTGACCTCGACTACGGTTCACGGACGCAATTAACGACCTCTTTTTTAATAAACTGTGAACAATAGGAATAATATGTCTCTGCAAAACACATGGATAGATTTAAGACCTAGATCCCACAACAATATGCGTTGTGGAGTGTTGGTGGACGCTTTTTTTAAACCTTTGTGGATTGAAGGCACCCAAGACTATTGATTTGAACAAAGCATTCAGTGACAGTGAGTGGTTTGAACAGTTTGACCGATTGACGAGTAAAATGTAGAAAATAATATGTTTGAGGCATGATGAATGGTAGTGTGACTATATTTATCAGCAATAGTGCTACCATGTTGAAGGAAAATTGAATTTGATGTTAAATTCGAATCACTTAAAATTCGTATAGCACGAAGTCTAGAAGAGCTAGGGCGGAAACATCAAACTTGCCAACAATACTCTTAACTCTATATAAGGACGAATATAGAGCTTACATATATAGAATAATTGATAGGGGGTGAAATATATTTTACATCTATTGAGGAAAACGAGTTTGCTAGATGTGTTCTTTGGCATGGCCATTATCTAATCATTCCAGAATAGATTGAAGTCAAGACCTTAAAAAAGTCGTTTACTATACATAGTACACACCGCTGTTGCGAATGACCGTGATGAATTTTTGAAGCAAGTCGGTTCGGCTGCGCTCTTAAGCCACAAAAATAGCAATACTGATTTGTTTTTTTGCTGTTCTAGCTTAACGGCAATCACTTTTCTTCTCATTCTTTAGAATGTGTGTTTTCGAACCGGGTCGTTAATTTATCATGCTGAATGTATATAGTATAAGAAAACGGTCGACATGTCATCTAGGAAAATACCAAAATTATTGATTTAAATTTTGTGCGATTCAATGCCACTAATTTAAATGGTGTGGGATTTAATAATTTATGTCCTTCAACCAACAATAGAAGAAGTTGCTGCCATAAAAAAACTGAAAAATGGTAGATTACTTGGTATCAATGGAATTCTTGCAGAAATGTTTCAAAATGGAGGAGCAGTTCTTGTCTCGCGGATCAGCTTATATACGGTTGATTCTGGCATTCTAAGAACCAAGAAAAACTACCTGCTGAGTGGGTTTTCCCTTCAGACCCTCAAAAGCAATTCGACCCGACGGCATATCGGCTGTCATCCTTAAACACATTGAACCCAAGGGATTGAAGTACCTCACAACAACACTAAATAAATACATCACCTAATACTCTCCAGATACCAAATGTTTGGAAAACACCCAAAATTAGCACTATTCTCAAACCCGGAAAACCTTAATAAGAAGAAAGGTCATACAGGCTGATCTCCAGCTACCTAGAATATCAAGCTCTTGCAACCCAGCTCCACACCAACATGGCTGCCGAAACGTACACACCACAACCACCACCCTTAACAAAATGAACCAGGAACAAACATGTGCAAGACCAATTTTATTCGTTCTTGATCTATCAAAAGCGTTTGACAGTGTCACACATTTAACGACATCCTAAATTCTAATTTACCGGGCATAATAAAGCGCTGGTTGTGAAACTACTTAAGAGGCCGTCAAACATGTGTATTTCAGAAACTGTAAATTTAAAATGAGAACACTAAGGAAAGGTGTACCACAAGGTGGGGTTCTCTCACCATCACTTTTCAACCTCTACCTAAGCAGTCTACCTACACCACCAGAAAGTATAACCACCATATAATATGCAGACGATTGCACGTTAATTGCCACAGGAAACTATCTACACATTTCATCACTTGGACGAAGGAGGTGAATACAAAATTAAACATCCGCATTGACAACGTGGCCGTTTCTACAGTCAAAAATCTGACATTGCTGGGAGTAACATTTGACCCACAGCTCAAGTTCAATGCTCATGCACAACAGGTGAACTCAAAGATTAAAAGCAGAAACAATGTACTAAAAGCGGTTGCTGAAAGTTCATAGGGCAAGGACAAAAACACAATTATTACAACATAGAAAGCTATAGGGAGACCCATTCTAAAGTACGCAGCACCCATATGGACATCTCAAGTTTCTGACACGCACTGGAAGAAGATGCTAACCACTAAAAACGCAGCTCTGAGACCCGCTACTGGATGTCACGTTATCGCTCATAAAAACCACCTACATGAATAATGTAATATCTTACCGGTCCATAAACACAATGAAATGCTGTCCAAACAATACATATCCGCTTGCCACAAACCTTGCAACATCCTTGCAATGACATCTTATTAATGGCCTCACCACCTTTAGTATACGGAAATCTACAAAGCTCTTTCAAACTGAAGTTAGAGAAGATTCAAACACCATGAATATCGATGAGCTAACTTATAGAAGTAGCATAAAAAGGCTTTACACCAAGGCTGTGGAAGATACTTTAAAGAACTACAAACATAATAATAGATTAAAACAATTGGTCTTGTACACTTCAAAAAAAAATTTTATATTTAAATATCCTAATATTTTCGAACTCTAAGAGTCATTCCACTGGGATAATTGTTTCTAAACTAAACTTACTGAAGAATTTCCATAGTTTTTAAACCTACTAAATGACAATACATAAATTTTTTAACCATGGCAATAAAACTAAACGAAGTGGTGTCCGCTATGATTTTCTTCCTTTTGCTGTTTTTAATACTGTTGTCAATGTGATGACTGCTGAATCCGTTTATTGTAGCTATCTGTTTTATTTTTGCCTCTTCTTTTTTGTAATTTGTCTGGCTCAGCGGTATGTTTATCAATCTATTTATCATGCTCCTGAAGGCTGACATTTTGTGCTGCCAGGGGTGGTTTGAATCATTGGTTACAAAACGAGCCGTAGTGGTGGGTTTTCTGTAGATATTAAACTCTATTGTGCCAGATTTACGGTTGGGAATTAGCTCCAAAAATGGCAGCTTTCCTTCTACTTCTTCTTCATGTGTGAACTTGATTTTAAAACTTTTGTCAGTTGCTGTTTCTTCATTATCACTAATATGTCATCCACATATCTGCTCCAAAAACTAAAATTAAACTCTTTCTGTATGGTGATTTCGAAATCGACATCAATGCTTTCGCGATAAATGGTGATAAGGAATTTCCCATCGAAGTACCTGAAGTTTGCTTGTAGATATTTTCATTGAATTGGAAATAACTATTATTCATGCATTCTTTGGTGGCTTCGATGTATAATCGTCAATCGATACCGTCCCAATGTTGTTCACAGTAAACCAAGTTATAATGCTGTTGATAGCTGCATTTGAATACAACGATATTCAGAATTGGTATGAGAATATTAACGAACTTTTACATAAGTTAAAAACAAAAATCAGCACGATTCAAAAGAAATTAAAACAACTTATTAAACCGAAAAAAATTAAGAATCCAGAATCCCAAGCTGTCACAGATTATGTTAAAAACTTATCATCTATAATATTGGAACCTGAAGACCTAAATTTATTAAACAAAGGATGGAATTATCAGATCTCAAATATGCGTGTAAGCACATACCACCAGAAGAACGCAACATTGTCCGTTCGGAGTCAAAGAAAGTTATCAACGAAATCCGGAATAGTACACATAATAAGAATAAATGTGTTTACATTCTGAGAGTGAAAAAATTATTAAATAATGTGTCTTACCAGCATCAAAATAATAACCCCGTCAACCAACTATGCAAGAGCCATTAAGCTAAGAAAAAAGAAGGCAGACATTTTAAAAAACGATGCACTAAGATGGAAGTTAAATGTTTCAAACCCAACGTTACCAAGGTTGTATGCATTACCAAAAATCCACAAAACCCAGGCAATTCAATGTGCTCAATAGTGTCCAACATTAATTCACCATTTGAAAATATTTCAAAATTCCTGGTCTCAGAATTTAAGAAGATTGTACCATTGCCGTCCTTAGCTATAAAAAATTCAATGAATTTAGTGAACAAAATATAAAATATTGTAGTGAAAGAAACCGAAATTCTAGTTTCACTAGATGTAAGTGCTCTCTTTCCAAGTGTTCCAGAAAATGGAACTATCAACATCTGTGAACAACATTGATTCGGAATTAATGCATTCAATGAAAATATCTACAAGCAAATCTCAGGTACTTCGATGGGAAATTCCTTATCACTATTTATCGCGGAAGCATTGATGTCGGATTTCGAAACCACCATAAACAAAGAGTTTAATTTTTGTTTTTGGAGCAGATGTGTGAATGACATATTAGTGCTAATGAAGAAACAACAACTGAGAAAAGTTTTAAAATCAAGTTCACACATGAAGAAGAAGTAGAAGGAAAGCTGCCATTTTTGGAGCTAATCCTCAACCGTAAATCTGGCACAATAGAGTTTGATATCTACAGAAAACCCACCACTACGGATCGTTTTATAACCAATGATTCAAACCACCCCTGGCAGCACAAAATGTCACCCTTCAGGAGCATGATACATAGATTGATAAACATACCACTAAGCCAGACAAATTGCAAAAAAGAAGAGGCAAAAATAAAACAGATAGCTACAATAAACGGATTCAGCAGTCATCACATTGACAACAGTATTAAAAACAGCAAAAGGAATAAAATCATAGCGGACACCACTTCATTAAAACCAATTAAAGAAACGGGAAAAAATTAGTAATGACCGTCGTGTCTCTACGAAACTTAAAAACATCTTTAAACGTTTTAAGGTACATTTAGTTCAGACGGCCGATCAAAAATTGTCTTCTGTCCTTACACATAATAAAGACAAGATTCCAAAAGACAACAAAAATGGAGTTTATGAGAGTAATTGCCAAGGATGTAGTAAAAAGTATATTGTATCATCAAAAAGGAAAATACACACGAGGTTCAAAGAACATACAAATGTCAAAATTCACTCTGGAAAATCAGCCGTAGCAAACCATATTCTGGATACAGCAAGAAGAAGAAAACTTAATCAACAACGACAAAGGTCCAGTTTCCAACCCACTATTTAAGGATAGAAAATAAAACCCATTATTTTTAAACCTTTAATATCCTTAGATTAATTTTTCACTAATTAATTTTTTAAGTTTTTGGAAAAACCGTATTTCAATTTTGATCACCTCCCGTTCATAAACATTTTATTACTTTGATTTCATTTCCGTTATGTACTGTTTAAATAATTTAGTTTTATTGCCATGTTTAAAAAATTTATTTATACGAGTAGGACTTAATCAACGTCGGTTCAACAACAACCACCTGCTGAGTGGAAAACAGCTCACATTGTTCCAATACATAAGACAGGTGACAGTCTAAACTCTAACACGTGCGAATTATCGTGGCATGCATGCTGAACACTACATATAAAATATTAAAAAATGTCATACTTGCACTCGCGCCCGTACTATTTAATTTGGTACTTGAGTACGCGATATTAAAAAGTTGAATTGAGACACAAAACTGCATATTTTACATATCTATTCAAATTTTTGGCTATGCAGATGATATTGCGCTTCTTGAACGTAGACCAAGATATATGAAGGATAGTCTATCATAGCTTGAAAGAGATGCTGAATGACTTATATTATGCATCAACACCGGCAAAAATAATCATTTAACAACTTCCAGAAACATATCTCCCGGAAATCTGGATAATTAATTCAATCTGTGCTAAACTTTGGAAGCTAGAACTGGACACTGACCACCACCGATTGTAGAGTTCTATCAACATTTGAAAAGAAGGTCATTCGAACAATTTATGGTTCATGTAAAGTTGCTGAAAATCAGCATAGAAATCCAAATGAAACATGAAATCATACAACTCCTGGTAGACTGCAAAATTTATTATATCCAATCGGATTAAATGGATTGGTCATGTAGAAAGTGCTTTATTAGATAGAATAATAAGAAAAGTGTTCCAACAACCAGCTGATATTCGCCGGAGAGAAAGACACAGACAACGCTGGCGTAATGACATCTTTCAAGATTTTCGTGTTATAGAATATCAAATCTGGTGTAAACTAGTCATGGAACGAGATGAATGGTTGATTCACGACAAAATTTCTTCATGGAATGTAAATGTCAGAGAGAGAGAGAGAAAGAGAGAGAGAGAGAGAGAGAGAGAGAGAGAGAGAGAGAGAGAGAGAGAGAGAGAGAGAGAGAGAGAGAGAGAGAGAGAGAGAGAGAGAGAGAGAGAGAGAGAGAGAGAGAGAGAGAGAGAGAGAGAGACTGTTACAACTTTTTCAACGGAAAATTTGGAGTTTTGGAGATCGTGTTAAAATGTCACTACACTCAATCACAAAGATTGAGGACTGGGTTAAAGATAAGAAAATAAATGCACCGATTGATGTTTAAGATCAGCTAATTTATTTGTTGATTTATTTTATTCTGATTTCCACCCATTTGTTTATTTATCTTCAGACTTTTCCTTTCCTTCAATTTTCATAGCTGTTTGAAGATGCACTCCCAATTCATTTTTGTTTCCTGTCGGTCGTTGGCAGCCCACTTCATTCTAGAATCTTTTTAATGTTTCCACCCTTTAACCCGCTAATCCTTCGCTCTAATTTTGAAACTGAACTCACCATCCTGGCGTTTTACAATACTCGACTTTTAGTCGGTAAAAATGAATTGTGAAATGTCAAATTTCTATCTCCACGTCGTTAAGTGATGCGAGTTAAATGATGTAGTGGAAAGGATGCACGTGTTAAATATGTACGGATTAAGCTGCTCGACGGGTTAAGTATCACAAAAACGTCTTTTGACACTGAAACCCGGGCTATAATTTAGGAATATATACAAAGAAGCCTTGAAAGACCAGACAATACCGGCATTACAAGAGCGAACCTGGTGGTAGGAACTGAAGTTCATATTTTCGGCAAAATGACACCCATTGAGACATGCAAGTTCGTAATTAATTAAATTCAACGTTCCTTAACCTGCAGCGTATGCTCCACTGTAGACCAAAAGAATGTGCTGTTCATTTCTATAATAATCTTATAACTCCATTTTTTCATAAATACAAATAAAAATATCATACCTAATAAGTAAATTGTATTCTTGTTCACCACGATATTTATATTCATTAAACAATTGTGTTTGTTTATCGCGATATTCAGAGATTCGTTTTTCAGTTGATTTCATTTCATTTATTAATGATTTTTCATAACGTTCCTTTAAAGTTGTTAATTTTGTTATAATTGTATCGTTACGCCCATTTCCGAATATATTCAAACTTAATATATTTTTATTCACCGATATATTAAAAATTGGTGAAAATAATTCTGATTCTTTAATTGATTTAATTTCTTCGTAGCTTGTCTGTAAAAATAAAATAAAATATTTATTGATTGTATTTCTTGATATCTTATACTACATATAATTGCATTTTATAAAAAAACAATGATATCGATTCGTTATTGTGTATAAATTTTCTAAGCTAGAACTCTGAGAATAACAGCAAGAGAAGAAAGAGAATTGTATTTATTAATCGGCAATAACGTAGTTTATCGCATTATCGGTGGATTAAGATTTTTTAAAAATAAAGTTTTGTGTAATAGAGATTATAATATGTCACAAAAATACATAAATAATTTTCAAGATCAAGGTCCCACAACAGCATATTCTCTGTATTGTTTACCGGGATAGGGTACTCGCTATTTGGGTAGCGAAAATCCGAAATTCTACGTCCACGCCGTGCTACCTGCAGCAAAATGTTGGGTTATCACTACCTCTTCACATCACCTTCACCATCGAATCGAAAAATAATTCCTTTGAAATTTTACTTTTTTTAACTGTCCAACATATCAAATCATCGATTTTTATGATAAATTATCGAAGATCGAAAATTCGATGATTTCAAACATTTTGCTGGGTAACGCTAACAGAATTAGGTTGGTGTAGTTGAGAGGGGCAGAGTAAATACTGCTTATACTCAATGATTCTGCACCATGGCGAGGCATTGGCGCCACAAAACCAATGCAACTCAAGCGTCTGTTCCCCATGTTAGGGGCGGCTTGCAGCGGGCGTCTGGCTTGGATCAAGCGGCTCGCTATATAAACTGGGGCTCAAGCGGCTCGCTATATAAAAATGGGCGAAGGTATTACCATTTCCGTAAAAAAATTATTGTCATGGATTCTGTACACAGGCCCCGGAATATCTCGGATTCATTATTGGAACGACCTCGGAAACTGTACCCGGACTACGATTTTAAAATGGGAACCTGGAACGTACTAAGCCTTAGAAGCCAGGATATCTCCTAAAACTCACACAACAAGTCGAGAGCTACACACTGTATATAGTGGCATTACAAGAACTAAGATGGCCAGGTAGTGGAATCCATGAAACAGCGAAAGGATGCACTCTTTATTATTGCAGTCATCAAAACGGAGGAGAATTTGGAGTTGGCTTTCTTATACACCGTCGCGTGAATCAGCATGTTATCGACTTCTGACCAATTAATATGCGGTTATGCACACTGAGAATCCGCACGCAAAAATTCAATGTAACGATCGTCAATGTTCATGCACCTACTGAAGATAAAGCAGATGATATTAAAGACCTGTTCTTCCTAGAACTCGAAGAAGTCAATAATAACATTAATAACAATAGATACCCTGGTGGAGCGTTTCATCTATTGAATGTCTATTATTAGTTTTGGGAGTCTATCGAGGACCATTTAAATAAGCTTGATAAGATCCTAAGCCATATACAAGGTCCAGTTATCATTGTTGGTGACTTTAATGCTCGATCAAAAATGTGGTTCGATCGTATTACTGACAGCAGAGGTCACAAACTTGAAGATTTTATCTCACGATGGAGTCTGTTTGTGGCGAACGAGTCTGGGAATCTAAGCACATATGCACACAACGTTGAATCGTCAGTAGACGCCCCCTTAGTGTCGCAATATATGATAAAGCCTATAAAAAACTGGAAAGTACATGAGGGCTGAACTTCCAATGATCATCGTGCTTTTGAGATAATTGATTCTCAGAGTCGTTTTGCCTGTGTTTCTCGTGATAAAAATTCTAATACCAAAAGGTTCAAAATCGATGCTACCAACTGAGAACTACTTACTCTAAATCTAGTACTAAATATTAAGCAAGTCGAGAGGCAAGCTGAAGAGATTTGCTGTTCTGCGGACTGTGAGACGATAGTGGCTTTCCTTACCGAGGTCATACTAAATGCTTGTGAAGATTCCATACCACGCAAATCAAACTGCAACAAAACAAATGGGGCAACCTGGTGGACCAATGATCTAACTAAAGTCAAAAGTGAGGTAAACCAGGTAAGAAGAAATTACCAGAAGGAACGTGATCCAGATCTGAGGCTGCAAAAGCAGGCTGCTTACAGGAACCTAAGAAACACATACATGCAAAAGGTCAATACAACTAAAAAGCAAAGCTTCATGAAACTTGTTACAGAAGTAGACAGCAAGGACCGATGGGGCTTCATTTATAAATATCAGACAGGAAAGCTTGCACAACGTAGAATGTATGAAACCGTCTCTTCGAACGGAAACAACATGCACTCATGGAGTACCTCTAGCAAGGTGTTGCTTGGCACCATCAGAAGGATAGCTTAGCTTAGTATGTATCTCAGGATGTCTCAAACTTCACAGTCGATGATCTTGAGGAGGCTGTGATGAGTATGAAACGTCGTAAAGCTCCAGGTCTGGATTTAATAGCCGGAGATAGGGACTTTAGCGACCCCAAATCTTATCGACCAATCATGCTTCTTTCAGTTCTGGGTAAAATGTTCGAGAAAATAATTAATAAGAAGCTATTAAATTGCATTGATTTGAGTGGTGGGATATCGGATAAGCAGTATGGCTTTAGAACGGGTCGCTCTAGGATGCAGTCTGCAAACTAATAGATATTGACCAATCAACCGATGAAAAGTACTGTCTTGGCATTTTCATAGATATATCGCGTGCTTTCGATACCCTATGGTGGATAAGTGTCATGAGCTGCCGGACTAGGCTGCCCAGCTAATCTCCTGAGATTGCTGGATAGCTATCTTAATTCGAGAAAGGCAATAATTAAGGATGATCTTGATTCGGTGGAAAAGACTATTACAAGAGGAGCCCCGCAAGGGTCTGTTCTTGGTCAAACTCTTTGGAATATGGTCTTTGATGCTAGTATGATAGATGGAGTCTCAGAACAATTACAAATTACAAAAAGTAAACATCAATCAAAAACTGAAGCAACTGTAGAAAATATTTTGGCTGCTATTTTGGTTGAGAATATTTTATTTATCTCGTTTGTTTTTTCTGTTTTCTTTCTAAACATTGAAATCATAATGAAAGAAATTCGATGTTTAGGTTTCAAAAATTCAAAAACTTTGTCAAATGGGTAAAGCTTTATAAAGTTTGAATTGATTAAATCCTTTTCATTTTAATATGTTACTAGACTTGGTAATGTAAAGCCGAGAGTGTTAACGCAAACGACGACTCATGCCCAGGATCGACGGATCTAATCCCAGTCAAGACTATATAGAGCCGATTCATAATACTGAAGTCTATAAGTTAGAGGTTTGAGTTTACATGATACGCTGGTGTTAGGTGAGGTATCACAGAAGACCAGTAGACCTTAGCGTGGCCCAAGCCTAACCTAAGCGTGGCATATGACTGTATCTGTTCGTAACCAAACCTATCCTGATATAGTGTTCATTTTATTGCGATACTCTTTTGTTAAATTATATACAGTTTGAAGTTGGGTTTAATGATATCGGCATCAAGGAGTTCAAATGGACGTCACGGGTTCTGTTAAAAGTCATCCTCGTTATTCAAAAACCTCGCATAATTTAATTTATTTGTAGCAAAAATTATTTGGGATTTGGTTAACTTAGAGTCTATAAATTTATTACCAAATTACGATGTAACTTATTTTTTTTATTCAAAGTTAGTCATGTTTAGTGTTGATTATAAAAAATTATAAATTAACTTCTATGAATATCCGAAGACACGATGCCAACTAGGGATTAGGATTATGTTCAAATAAATTAAGTTTCTTTAAGAAATTTATTAACGTTAACTTTAAAATTTTGAGGATTAAAGCCATCGGGGAACACCCAAGAAGGTGAGACATTCCAGAAGTGAGAGACTCTGTTGAAAAAATCACGTTGAAAGGCGACAGTTCTACACTTTTTTATTAGCACAACACTTGCTCTGGTACAACGCAATAGGTTTGCAAGTTCAGGTAAAATTGATTTCATTTCTGCGGAAGTTCGTTCATACTTCATCCATAATGTATTTGTAGAAAATTGTCAGATCAGCAATATTTCATCTGTGCTACAAAGAATCAAGCTCATCAGTAAAGAGTTGATTTGCCAATCAGTTTAACAGCTCTGCGACGAACGGAATCAAGGCACTTCAAACCACATCTATTAGTTTTCTACATATATTTCTCTCACAAAGCATGCCCACATATATGACACAACGCTCGACCGGGTTTGAATTATGTTAAACTATTTCTACTGCTATCTACCCAAGTTAGAGAGTTATGAAAAAAGCACCTCACTAACGCTTTTACTAAATTTTTAAATAACTTATAACCTAGTGACTTGAAAGTTTATTCGTTGATTATATTTGGAGTTATGGGGTTGGGACAGAACAGAAATGCACATTATTGGTAATATGAATATCAAAACTAAACAACACAAAAATTAAATAAAAAGTGGTTACCTTTTTTAAAATGTCAGTTTTTTATATGATATACCATTCGTCACATGGGTCTAACATTTCAGAGAGGTCCCGTTTTCATGACGTAGTAAAACACGCGAACCACATTCATCTTTGTAGATTCGTCGAAACTTAAGGACACGGACATTAATAAAAAGCTTTGTTACCTGGAAAAAATAAACTTTCACGTAACACCCATCTGAAAGGCGTCAAAACCGCTTTTTTTGGTTTACCTATACGATTTTAAGATCTTTAAAAACAAAGCCAGTAAATTTTGTGCTTTCCTTGAAGTAAGTCACTGTTATGGCCAATCCATATTTCAGTTCAAAAGGACTCATAGTTTCCAAGAAAATTGCTTGTGCATGTGGGTCACACACTAAAATCCTCTTCGTTTTCTCGTTTTACTATTCAAAATACGATACTATAAAATTGAATCAATTTTTCAAATTTTACTGTTTGTTTGTATTAAAGTGAATCTCTTCGCTCAGTCTAGAGAGGGTAATAAAAGTTGGTGTTATCAATCATGTCCCGTTTTGGAAATTTGAAAAGTTGGTTGGTCCTATAGAAAAATTTATAAAAATCATATATAATATGTGGGAGAGTAGAGCAATTCACCTGTAATTTTCACATAGGTTACGTTTATCATTTTTGTAAATTGGTATCAACGTAGCTGAATTCCAGTCCTGTGGCGATTACCACATGTTTTATACTTCGTGAGGCGCCTGTCCTTGATGAGCCCGAAAACATTTGTTCTGCGATTTTTCTCAAATCGGCCGGTTTTGCGTTCGGCAAGCTCCGAAAAATGCCGATTACCCGCGATCTTGTAAATTTTTGTTTTTTTTATCTATGGTGGTTGGAAATTTGATTTAGAACACGAGGGTAACCTTGTCCGACAAAAATTTGTCTGCTATTGTCTAGTCCGGAAACCCAAACATCCAAAACGTCAGTTGTCGGACTCGACAATAGCAAACACATTTTGGTCGGACAAGCTTACCCTAGTGTTCTAAAACAAATTTCCAAACCCCCACAGTTAAGAAAAAAAAAATGTGATAGCAAATTTACAAGATCGCGGGCAATTGGTATTTTTCGGAACTTGCCGAACCCAAAAGCGGCCGATTTGAGAAAAATCGCAGAACAAATGTTTTCGGGCTCGTCAAGTACAGGCGCCTCCCGAAGTATAAAATATGTGCTAATCATCACATGAAATCGGTGCCGGCCCAGGGACTAATAGTTTCAGTCCTATAAAGATCATTTAACAAGTTGAAACAATTTTGAAGATAGAGTTTCACCACCTTGAACAATCATTTCGGATATGTTATATCGTAGTCGATCCCGGGTGCTTTATTACGTTTTGTAGAATTTATTGTTTCGAAATTAAATTTGAATAGTTTCTATTATATATAAATCGGAGTCGAAGTCGAGGCCGGGTTGGATTTAAAATCTTGGCGTCGGAGTCGCTTAATTTTGACACCGACTCCACAGCCCTGCTACCTACACATTCGATAGATTTGCTAGTTAAACTAAAATGAATTTTTTCTTTCCTTCAGTTCCGACTCCGAAATCCGAAATGTTAAAATTTGTATTTTTTGTATTGCACTTTTTACAAAAGAATACAAATTTCGATAATTCGGGGTTGGAACTTGTACCGAAAAGGTAGAAAATAATTCACTATAAACGAGTTTTCTAGCAAGTAGTAAATTAGCTGGCTAGTAGATTATAAAGTTGCGCAATATACTCGCTGCTTAACTAATGGATCAAAACCATCGATATTGAATATATCAAGGGTTTTAAAGGAATACAAAACTGTGGAACTAATTGAAATTCGTTTTCAGTTTCCAATCTCCATAACATTTTTCCGGAAGTTTCGGATAATCGATTTTTTCAAATGAATTTTGTACTCGGGAAACCTTCAACATTAAACAGTTTTAAGAACTCAATAAATTCCAGTAGATTTCGCAACGCTTTTATTCATCTGTAAGAAAATAACACCATCAGTATTTGTGTTTAAAAACAACTTATTCGTTTTTGTTTGTAAAAGCGATTATCATCCATAGTTAAATAACACTAATATTACACAATACAAAATCGATAGTTTCCTATATTTTTTCATTATTTTTGTTTAATACATACCAAAAACGTTCCATTTATTACAATCAATTTCCTATCGTAACAAACCCCATGTGTTACTCCATTGCAATTTAAACATTTTATTATATTCCATTTATTTACTTCATTTTCTTGTACACTTTTGACTTCTACTAATTCACTCAATTCAAATTTTATTTGAAAATCGTCATCATCAGTTAGATTACCTAAAATCTAAAATAAAATAAAATCAGAATAAAAACAATAAATGAATATAAACATGTTTACAGAAAGGTTGTGTAAATATTTTCAAATTACAAAAAGAATAATTCAATTGACATTGAATATATATCTACATACTTTTCTGTTCAAAAATTGGTATAATATATATTTATTTATCAATAATAAAAAAAAACTTCGAAGATCTGTCAAAATATCATAAGTGACCCATCAAAATCATAGATCAGGATTGAAATCTTGAAGGAACATGAAATCACAGAAGACATCAAACCAATGACATGTAAACTTGTTTTTTTAAATTATATATTGAAATTTATTTTTTAAGTATCAACCCTTATGAATTAAAAAAATTTAATTTATATAAATTTATATTTATTTTTTTTTATTCAATATAAAATGCCGACTTTATTATGCTTTTTCGTTCTATTTTACTTTTGTTTACTAAAAACGCTTTGCGTAAGAATGAGAAAACGATAAAATACACATACACAGCTGATGCGCAAATATTAGTTCATAAAAAATATATATATAATAAAAATTTTTTTTTTGTTTAAAATAAATTAATTTACATATATAATTAACAATATTTACCTTCTTATTAGTTTTATCACCGGAGAACTGATTAAAAAACTGAAACTTTTCATCATTTATAATATTTCTTAAAATATTGTCTTTTAACGTTTTGATTGTAATATTTAAACATTTACACGATATAATCATTTTGATAACATATAATAATAGATAAAAATTTAATGTAAGTTATATTGAAAGATATAATTTGATTCAATTAAATTAAAGAAAATAATACAATTTTATGTTAAACTTTCCCGATTATTTTAAGAATTTTTTGCTTTTTTTTACGATGATGGAGAAGAGACAAAGACGAGAATTTTAATTGGGATGAGTTCGGTTTTCTTTCTTAAATATTTTTATTTGTATTTTCGTTTAATACAGTGGTTGATAACCTAAATTGTTTTTATATTAATCGATTTATAGATATACAGATTTGTCACGTATTCACTTTTTGTTATTACTAACAATAATATTATTTATATTTTAGTAGATTTGTGTAAAAGATACTTCTTTTATATTTGTTTGTTATTCTAAGAAATAGCTTTCAAATTTTTTAACAAATAAATATATTTTATTTTATCTATATCAAATTAAATTGATAACGTAAATCCAATAAATGATAAAACTATATGAATATGAAAACTTCATCAATATGTTGTGAATTTTGTTCAATTTAATTAATATGGGGAAAAATTATACCGATTTTGTTAATGTTAATCTGGGGGATATTATACTTCTACTTAGGCACCAAGATTTTTTTTATTTGATATAGAATCAATCCCTGAAGCAAATAAAACCAAACGAGTTGTATATCAGCCTAAAAAGGCTGTTATACAGCCCTATAAAAAAGCAAAATCCATTTAATTTACCCTAAAAGAAATAAAAAAAAATCCACTTGCGCCTAAGTTGAAGTAATCATGCCTTAATCTGAATTTGCTAGGCAAAGATTTTTTAGGAATTGTGGTGGTTGCCAAAACGACTAACTTGCACCGATTAAGGGAGGGGGGGGGGGGCGGGGGGGTTGGGTATTTAAATTGTTTTTTTTATTTTTTTAATTGAATGCATATATTTTAAGAATATTGTGTCAAAATTTCAAGTCGATTGGAGCAAAATTGACCAAGGTACGAGTATTTTTAAATTTGCTTATGAACGTTTTATACCAGATTTTTTGTTGTTCAAAACTTTAAAGCGTTCTCGTCTTCAAAGTCGGGGCCCCTCATAACTTCAAAACTACTGCACCGATCCTTTTGATATTTTTGAACACTTTCTGTACATAATTTACGAGGTAACGGTGGAGAGTTTTTGCAAATTTTGTTATTAATTTTTATTTTACAATAACAAATTAGCCGATTTTTTTCGCAAAAAATCGGGTTTTTCCCTTCAGTTCAAAGTGTTTCAAAAAAGGGAAAAATGAAAATTTCAAAAAACCCTTCCAGCGTTACCTGGGAAAACTATTATCTAACGAATGAACTTTAATTTTTTGATTTCGGATGATCCATCACCAAGTTATGAGGGGCACCGCAATTCTACTTTTTTCTGAGACACGTACGAATAGTTGCTGCCATTGCCGTATTTTTTAATATTTCTTCCTGACAATTTTATACAATACATATTCTTCAAATGTCATACTTTAATATACTATTGGTTTTAATAAAGAGATTTTAACTGTGTCATCATAAAAATTCACAAAAACATGCATTTTTTCGTACCAATTAACCCTACAACCTCCGTAAGTTAGAATTGTGATACCACAGATAAGGTATGGATATAGGCTAGTGCCCAACTAGCATTTTAACTTCTTTTAAAACACTAAACAGTCTTACCGAAACTAGCTTCCACACCTTCATAGTTTCTTTTTTAAAACTTCTAAGCGGTTTCGATAAAGGAGAAATTTCCCAGCCTTTAACGAAGCTATGCTTTGTAAAAGACTTCGAAAATAACTTCGGTATGGTCTTTTGTAAGCAGCTATGCAAGCTGTAGTTATAGTTTCGGTAAAGTGCTTTTAATAGTTTGTTTTAAGCAATCTTTAGAAGTCTGATAGAAGATATTAAAAAATGTGACAAAAATATTACGATGTTTTTTAAATTTTTACACATTTTTAACGATATTACTGTTATTGCTATTCTATTATATAGTGTTTAAATTTAAGTTTTTGTTTACGGTCGCATCAAGTTTTGAACTCTGGTCCTTTGATCGTTGGTCCCGCACGCTATCAAATCGGCTAATTTAAATGTTAAGAAACAATAGATATCTTTGATAGTTGTTACAATAACAATGGCTTCTATAAAACTTCCATAGAACTTAGTTTTTTAATTTAGATGTAGAAAATATAGTATAAATCAGGGGTTTACTTTTATGGAAAAAGGTATGTGGCATATAACTTCAATGGGTTTTTTAACGATAAAATCATGATCTGAGATTTACGTTCTTAAAAGATTTTGTTTCTTTTCAATAGACGTAAAATAGTATTGACATATCTTATTTCTATTTGTTATATTAGTTCAAAGATTTTAGGCATAGCAACATTAAGGGGTTATATTTTTTCAGTCATTACTTTTAGCATACTTACACCATTATTTGAACAATATTTTTTTAAATAAAAAGTTTTTTAATTGGATTTTTAATAGTTGTCACAACAACATGCGTATGCTTGGTGCATATGAACGCCGTTATTTTGAAAAATGTTATTTTAAGCAATAGATAATAAAATAGCAACATCCCCTATATGATTAGATAATGCAGTTAATATTCCTTGCATTCTAAGACTTTACATTTTGAAAATAAATAACTTAATAATAAGAAACTAAGCCTAATCCATCTCAACCTAATAAAATTCTACATTAATTTGGACTAATAATAACATTATTGATAAAACAAATATTGCTGATATTTATTGATAAATGAATATTATTGATAAAACAATATTAGATAAAACAATACAGCTAAACCATGAAATATAACAAAAACGAAACGATTTCAATTTCGTATAAGCTCCTTTAGTTGAAATAATAGATGCAATAGCTTCTGTCAGTCTGAGATATTATTGTCATAATTTTTAGACTATGACAGCTGTGCTTCTATATGATCTGTAAACAGCTACAACCGAAACAACTACAATCCTAATGAAAGATATAACTTCTATAACCTTTTTTTGGAAGCTCTATTTATTGTTGTGTTGATAAGTTTCGGTAAAGCTTCTACTATTAAATATAGAATTATTTTAGAAGCTTTCATTCCGGTGGTGGGAATGCTTCTCTGTGGAAGTCCACTTAGAAGCTTTAACGAAGCTTTATTTAAGCTAAAGCTGGTTTAACTCAAAATTGAGAAGTAAGTTTGCTAGTTGGGTGGTTCACCCCAGTGAGAGAAAAAGGTGTTTTTCAAGCTTTTCTTGAAATACTTCACCAATAAAACTAAATGAATTGATGAAATTACGATGCAGAGGCAATTTGTGGAGGAGTAAAGAACTTTAGCATAATACACTTAACCAGTCTACATGCCAGTTTATGAAAATAAAAAGTATGACTTTAAAAAAATATGCCACCGATCAACCTTTCCTCTGTGGATTCTGTTTATAGATGCTTCCTAGATCCATGAGCCTTGACTTCTAATTTTTTATCCTAACATCGTAGTGGGATCTTGTCCAGTCAATTCGTTTACAATCGCTTTCCAACGCTGTAGTAATAGGATTTGATAAATTTGCCTGTAATATTTATATCATTTGCTGTTGACCAATTGGAATTCTTTTATATGTTGTTGTTGTAGCGATGAGATGTGGTGCTATTCTTCCAGCTCCAAGCTCAGATTCAGGAACTCTGCTACTGCCCTTGGACGGTACCACAGATCTTCCTTCGTCAGGTCAGTTGGTTTCTCTGGACAATTGAAAAGGTGGCTAGCATCATGTGGCGTGTCCTCACATGTGGGACACTTGTCAACAATTTCCTGGTCAATTCTACTCATGTAGTTATTTAAGATGCGTGACCAACAGATTCAATTTTTTGGTTTTAAACCATTCATTCAAGGTATTAAGGTAGGCGTTTAGGACATCAGTGAGTTGATCCAGGTTGTTTCCTGTCACAAACAGCGTGCAGTCGTCTGCATATGACGTGATGGTTTTTGGTGGAGCCGGTAGACTACTTAGGTAAAGGTTGAATAATGCAGGTGAGAGAACTCCACCTTGTGGAACTCCTTGTCCAAGCACTCTCATCTTAGATCTAGAGTTGCAGAACTCAACGTATGTTTGGCGGCCTCTTAGATAGTTGCAAAACCAGCGCTATATTAGACCTGGCAGATTAGTGTTGAATATGTCATTCAGTAATGCAGCGTGTGACACTGTGTCGAAAAGCTTTTGACAGGTCCAGTGCAACTAAAATTGTTCTAGCACAGGGTTGTTTTTGGTTTAGATCATCGCTGATTTGGTTTTGGATTCTATGAAGCGTGGTGGTTGTACTATGTGCTTTCCTAAAGCCATGTTGATGTAACGCTAATTTGCAAGATCAAGTTAACCGAGGTAGTAGCAGTACTTCTATCAATTTTGCAACCGATGAGAGGATAGAGATCGGTCTATAGGAATCTCCCTTTTCTTCAAGCTTGCCAGGTTTCAAAATGGGGACTTATTCTAGCTGTTTTCCAGATATTTGGTATCTGAAGCGTATTTAGAGATGTATTGAGCATGGTAGTGAGAAATTTCAACCCTTTGGGTCCAATGTGTTTTAGCATGATGGCTGAGATGCCGTCTGGTCCAATAGCTTTAGATGGTTTGGATTTTTTTATTGCGTTTCCAACATCTTCTTCGGAAAATATGATACCGTCGAAATTTTCAGTATTAAGTTTGCGCATATGTCTTAATACTGACCTAGTTTCTTTTCCATGTTTACTTTGTTTTTCTGTAAACTGCGTGTTGAATTTTGTTGCACATTTTCTATGGTTTTCGGTTGGGATAGCATCAAAGGAGATCATGCAGTTGTTATGCTTTTGACGCGGATGTGTTAAACCCTTAATCACCTTCCACAGACTTTTATTTGTGCCAAAGTTTGACTTACTCACTAAATTTTTCCATTTGTTACGTTTGTGTTCCATTACTAGCTTATTTATCTGCTTGTTTAGGCTCGGAACTCTAGAATCAGTTGGATCTGCCTTAGGGATGTCATCTCTTTGGGAGGAAAGTACACAAGCTTCTTGTGGGAAGTTTGGTTTAATATTTTGTATTCTGCCGGTTGGAATGACGCGAGATCTAGCTTTGTTAAAAATTTCTCTGAATTTATTTCCCCAGAGAGGGAGTCAATTGGTAAAATTTACTTACTGAATTCCATTTCAGTAAAATTGATAAAATTATCCCAGGCTATTTTATTAAAATTAATATATGTCTCCTTCTCGGATTTCATTTCGTTTAAGGAACCGCTTAAGGTGATTATGATCGGCACATGGTCTGATCCCAATCCAATTTCAGTTCTCCATTCAGCGATTGGCATTAATGACATGCTGGCAAGTGAGACATCTGGAGAAGAGTATGAGTTATTTGTTACTCTTGTTGGTTGTGGTTCATTGAGGACTCCAAAGTTGGAGCCGTCAATTTGATCAGTGTTCAAGTGTGAGTGCCATAGATCGTGGTGCGCATTCATATCGCCGAGAGTTAGACAGTCTTTGGTATAAAATAAATGTCCTAGGGAGTGTTCAATAATTGTTTAGGAAAATCTTAAGCATTCAACAATCGATAAAATATTATCTTTTTTAATTTATATATTGCAGTTATTTTTTAAAGCAGTTTTACATCATGTTATCAATAATGGAGCTTACACTAAAAGTGTGGTTCCATGCTACAACACTCTCCCTCTAGTGCCATCGAAAATATGACGATATTTTTTTTTTACTAAAATGTGATGTGTAGTAGGCATTACAATATGTGTCACAACAACACATAAAAACCTTTTAAGACCAAGGTCCCACAACAACATGCGTTCTAAGGATGTTAATGGACGCAAATCTGTTTTTTTTTTGTTTTGTTTTGATATTTTTTTTTTAAATAATGGATAACTAAGCCATAAATCCTATCACATATAAAATATGACATAGGCCAATATTTCGTGATAGGATAGGGAAAATAAAAATAAAATAAGAGATAAAAAGCAAATTTGTTTTAAAAATTTGCAGGAACAAAACTAAAATTGGTTTGCCAATAGTCCAGCTAATGGCATAATCCTTGATTATGGGACGCAGTATATTTTTCAATGATTAAAGCTCAGATATATAGTTTTATTTGCGATCAATAACACATTTTTTCCGTAACGGATAATGACTGAATAAGGACTTTCGTATGGTAACTGAACCGATTTACGTACTAAGTCATTGCATAAGTAGACATGTGAAAAAGATTCAAGGTCTTTAAAACGAAAAGTTTATCAAAAGAGTGCCTTGATGCATTAATGGGATGAATATAATCGAAGTGTTGTTTCAGCTGAGAAACAAAGTAAGGCTGGAATTAAGTTAATACTTTGGCTGAAATATTCTCCAGAAAGACGTTATTGCGTACCATAAACTGGTTCCGCTGATAAAGATTGGAAATCTTTGTGATAAATGGTTCGTAAACCAAGTAAAATTGACGTTAATTTTCGTGTCCAGTCCGTACTATTGTAAGCCTTGATAGCAGATTTTTGTGTTCAAAGCCAAGGTTTGATGAGACAGTTACACTAAGGATTGCAAGTTGTAACTGGTGGTGCGTCAAAAGCTATAAGCTTGGACAGCACACCGAAGAGATAGAATTTAAATTGCTAGCATTGATTAGTGGCGATTACTCAAGTTACTCCGAAACAAGCGATTCACTTGCAATAAAGTGCTGAAGTACCGTTTCCGCAGTGATATTCTAGAGAAAATTTGTTCATTTGTTCCCACTCAGGCCAAGCACCAGCTTTGGAGGTTCAATTAGTGCTAAGGGGATGAAGACTAAGCGCAGAGGAGTTTGAATTAGTTGAAGTAGAACTGGTGAATCAACTGGCGATAATATGCACTAATCGCAGAATCGAGTTTTGAAGAATATTCACGTAGTGCTAGAGTTTGACGACAAAGAGACGGTAAACTGGCTCATGTTTGTTCTACCCAAAGTAGAAATTGGCACACATTCACTTGTGATGAGCATGAGAGATGATATCCCGCTTCCTCATAAGGTTGCCGTCTTTGTCCCAAGATGTGCTGACCAATTCGGGAGAAATCTCTCGTGCTACTAGTATGAGAAATCACTGGGCACTGACACAGGCCAACGCCTGACGTTAATAATCGACGATAGGGTAAAGACAGCATTACTGAGTAGAGTATCCCGTAAGCCGGCTACCGGTTTGGCAAAGTCTGTTCATAGAGCCAGCAGTAACCTTAACGACATCAATTGTGGTTGAGAAAATGGTTGCGGGAGAAGTTGAGGATGTTTCTGAAGAGGATAATAGTAGTATCAAGTATGTGACCGAGAAGGAGGAGAAGTTATTGATGGTTGAACGGATTGATACATGCCCCTTACAGACAGCATCTAATTAGGATGAAAGAAATTCCGCGTGACCCAAGTAAATATTCACCACGCCATAGCAGCGTTAGCTGTGGTTGCTAGAAAATTCTCTAAACAGTTAGAGATCACACAGATACAGGAACCCTGGCTTCATAAAAACAGGTGGAGAAGTCTCACAAACAGCGAAGTGAAGGAAGCATATTATACTAATGCAAACTCACCTATAGCTTACATTATGATTAGTAAAACATTAATTGATTTTGTTTTTCAAATTTCCTTAACTTAGTGATCATATTAACTACCATCACACTCGTGAGTATATGCCACCAAGTAGTGATAGTATCAACCTACTTTGCTGGAGACGGGGTACAGATACCGTTTTAACAGGGACAAGGGCTGGTGGATTGGTGCAACAAGAAAAGCGACATATTCTCTGTAGCACAGACTCAAACAAAATGTGAGTTTCTGTTTGAATATTTAATTAAAAAATACCTGGGCGTGTTTAAAGTTGGGAAACACCTACTTTTGTGACAAGAATAAAACAGTAGGTGTTAGACCTAACGGTAGGAAGCGTCATGAGTAGGACAGTTCGTAAAGAGCTAATAGTACAAGGTTTGTCTGGTGGTCCGTGAAGGTCCACCAGTTGGTCGCGCATGCATTATAGACCCCGTCACTAGCTCGAGTGAGCGAAGGTTCTTTCGACCATCCTCTTTACAATCAATTAAAAATAACAAAAATCAAACGCGTGCCTTCATACCACCCATGATCGCCAGAAGGTAGAACTACTATGCCACAACCCTCCCTAAATAATTAACCTTAGCAATTCATTAGATTATCACAACAACATGATATAACAAAACATCACCCTATATAAATATCTTAAAATCTATTAATAAGAAAATAAGTAGGAAAAAAAGAAACTTCTATCAACATGGTGGTCCTCTGATGATGCAGTATGATAATGTGGCGCTGTTGTTGGTGACCGTCCCATTAATTTAGTCACTTTCCCTTTTTTTTCATTTAACAAAAGTGGTGCATCTCAATCCTCTGTTAATTGTAATGTGAACTTATCTCTTGCGTTATTATCTATATATCTCCTGACATCATAATGTTAATTTTTATCACACAATTCTTATTGGGTTGCAAATAATGCGAAAACCAACTTATAATTAAACAACATATTTGGTATTATTGCACGAAGCTCTATTATCAAGTAAATTTTATTAACTTTTCTTTAAACCAAACAATTTAGTACGATTGACAAAAGTTTGACCGTTAGACAAATGCTTTGTATGTTGTTCTTAATTTTAGATCATGCTACAAAATTAATTTGATTGAACTAACTTATTGTAGATTACACCACCTTTTTTATCCAGTGTACATGTTCAAATCTAATCGTACCCAAAATAGTATATATTCGTTCTTGGTTTTTCTCCCGAATTAAGAAGGAATATCAACTTTTTTGGTATTGTGTCATACTAAATTAAGAAGATATTTGAACTTAATTTTAGAATTTTCCTTCTACTTGAGCAGGAACAAAATTCCGCCATATTTTCACACAGCAATTTTTAAGAATTAATTTGAAAAAATTTCCGTTAAAATATAAACATTAAATATTGCACGAATTTTTTATTTTTACTTATATTTAGATAGCCAACAACGATGTGAGCATGAATATGTCAGGGTTTGATCTACAAATAATTTAAAATATAATTTAGGGCGCATTGAATTTCGGCATATTTTCAACAATTGTAATAATTTAGAGAAATCATGGAGGCGCGTGAGTTTTAAAGGAGCTAGAAGTTCCAATTTCACCATAAAACTCGTTTCGTTTGCAATTATCGGTTTAATATTTTCTTAAAACTGATTTTAAACCCTACATATAATTTTTCTTAATTTATCAATTCTTTCATTATTTTTTAAAACAGCATAACATGTCATATTTTTTTGTTTCATTTCAACATTGTCTATTACTTTAATTTAAATCAATTTAATATAGATAAAGAGAGATAGAAAATTCTGCGTCACTCTTTGACTTTGATAGTATATAACAAAAAAATGACATACCGATTTAAGAAAGAGTTAAGCTGGAGTTAAGAAGGAGTGGAAAAATAACATACCTATTTAAGAAGCAAATAAGATAAAAATACGCTTCTTAATTCGTTCTATCGGACCGCCCACATGGGCCTTTTTCTACTTTATTCAAACTTAAATCCTTCTTTAAGAAGGCGCGTTGCTTTGTTTAAGTCTTCTTAAATCTTTCTTTAAGTACTGACAATCACTATTTTTGCTACTTGGGATATTTGGCAATTAAAAATTAAAATTCGATGGCACTTTTGTATAAATTGTATAAATTATAAATTGTATAATACAATTGTATAAATTATTTTTTCATTGAAATTGTAATTCTCTTTTGTTTTTTTCGTAATTAGGTAAAGAAATAAAAAATAATAAAGAATTTAACACTGAATTCCTGTGTCAAATGTACTTGTAAGAAATAATAAGTGTGTTGCACACAGAATAATTTAAAAAGTTTTTTAAAATGTATACATACATTTTCGAGCTACACTATAATATATTACTATAAGTAAAGAAGACGGAAATGGGAGTAGAACTGACAAGGAATATCTTGCCTTTTACAGGACAAGACGAAAGCAGGAAGTTCGGCTGACTACATTTGTCCTGAGAATCATATAAAAATCAAGAAGTGAAATGGGAGCACTGTTTGGGATAGGTGGCAGTAGAATAAACAATCTGATTAAATAAAAACAACAAAATCAAAAGCAAAAAAACAATTTAAGATAATAAACAAATGGAATTTTGGAAGATTGTCCCAATGAAGTCCATGGATAACCACAGGAAAGAGGCGGTTTAGGTATGGCTCAAAAAGCCAAGGGCCAGCATCGTGCTCCCTGTTTCCTGAAAAGCCAAAGACAACACTGGAACACCCTGTGTTGAGAGTAAGAGGTTGGAGTAGGTGTAGAGAGAAAATCACAGTGGCCCAAACGACTGGTGATCCATTTCCCTGTTATCATCCACTGGTCTGCGCTCTTTGTACCCTCCAACAGGTTACGCTCTAACGAATAGAATTTTTGAAGACCATAACAGTTAGACTACTGGAGCGTAACACTCGGTGGTCATGACCTTATTGAGAACCCGTAATCGTGGTGAAATGTTCATGGTGGGATGACCTAGGTGGTAAACCACTTCACTTCATCACGAACCTCTCGCAGCAGTTATGATTTTCTCCCAACTCATAGGTCTGAAGGACCTTTCCTACCTTTGCGGTTTTAAATTAAAAACATAAAAAAAAGCTCAAACGTACATATGTTCTGTCAAAGGCAGGATGTGTCAAAGACTTACGTATTCTGCCTTTTACCCCCAGAGAAGCAACTCACCAACAAACACACAAAAAACTGTTGATAATATACAAGAATCGTTTGCGCGACAGGACTTGCAAGGATCTTGCCTTGTACCCACAGAACAAAACTAAACAAACAAAAAAGAATTGTTTGCGCGTCAAGTGAACCCGAGATTATCGGGTCAAGTCTTATCAAGTCGGATTATAGAATGATTCTGCTTGAACTAGATTTTTATACTATCTCGCGAAACCCCTCTCGGTTCGGAACGCTAGGAACACAAGGTTTTGGTGGAGCAAGATGTTGTCAAAATTAAGGAAAAGAGTACGGAGGCTCTTCAACAGAGCAAAACAATCCAAAATCTGGTCAGAATATATTCGTGCGTTTTTTTTCCGTATATGTACCATATAGGAACATAGGCTGTCAACAGGTGTCGCTCACCTGTATTAATTTCATCAATCCATTTAATTTTTATGGTCGAGTTTCACTTGAAGACTTAATTCAATCGATTAGTTTTATATGATTAGCCCATAGGTTTTCCTATTTATCAACTATATTAGTTGACTATCGGTTAATCGGAAAACTGGTGTGTTGGTGGTTGTTAATGTTTTGCTTTAAAACACTGTGACCTAGATGGGATTTGAACCCGGATCTTACGAGTGTGACGTCTAGCGTGCTACCACTAGGCCACTCAAAACCGATCAAATTATGGTGTTTACCACCTACAATAAGCAAATCTGTACCAGCTAGGCTTTCGCTAGAAATTTGGCAGCTATTAAAATTTGGCTGGGAGTGCTGGATGGTACGTATACAGAGGACGAGCAGCAAACAGCTGCTCTTCTTCTAGACACACGCTCTCCGGGAGTCATTGCGGTAGACGGTAGTAGCAAGAGGATTAAAAACACAATCACAGAGGGCTGTAGAGTGGCTTGAAGGATAGCTGGGACTATACCTTCCACCCCTGGTGATTTTTATGGCTAAATAGGTGGCTATAGCCCCTTTCCTGCACTTACACAGATTCCAGAATCACAGAGAATCACAAAAATACCACCAGCTGAAGACTCACCAGTTTAACATTTTTCATGCTAAAAACGATGAGAAAAAGGTGATCAACATCCATATCTGAGCTATTAATTTGATAAGATCGCCTTTGCAGGAAAGTCGTCAGGCGTACAGCAGCCAAATTCTGTAACTGTGAAGTGGGGAAGTGATAAGCTTTTTATCACTTCGCCGCAAAAATATCTAAGTGAGTGAAGTTTTAAAACAATAAAATTAACACTGACGTTTTGTTTGAAATGAACTCGTTTCTTTTGTTGTTATTGACATTATGTCAAAAAACAGCATAACGTCAATGCGATTTGATTTTTAAAAATTGCATTTCTAAATTAAATGCAGATTAATTTTACAAATTTAATTTCTAGAATAGTTATATATATCTAAATTTGTACAAATTTACGTTTAAATTGTGTTGAAACTTAAAATAAACATTTAATTTTATGTATATTTGACGTTTGACAGTGCGGGCTTACTATTAGATTTTTTAACACTCTAATCGCATATAGAATCGCAAAAATGGTAAAATGATAAAAAATTAATGATAAAATCGAAATGAAGAAATTTTTAACACTTCACCACTTCACAGTTACATAATTTGGCTGCAGAACAGCCAAATCAACGGAAACTATGCTATTCAAGTTGACTAGAGAATTACGGGAAACGATAGACACAAGGAAGTTGTTGTCTGTGTTTGAAGAAGATTGCGAAAACACCTCACGTGTAGCGCTCAAGAGATGCTAAGTGAGAAAAACGTTGGCAACACCACAACTGACTGTATATGTGAATCATACTGAGAACTAAATAGTAACAGAAGATGTCCACAGGACGGGATCTTATCACCCATGGAGTTGGGAGTTTAGTGGTGGATGAAATTCTGTCTATCTTAGGTAATCAGGGCATCAAATGTTTTGGTCATTATCATAGTCATTATATCACCAGAGATAGGTTATAGGAGAAAATCAGTGATATTGAACAAAGGGTACTTAATCTGGTAGACACTTGGGGCACATCTGTGGGACTAAAATTTAACCTGAGTACAAAACCGTTGGTCCCATTCACCAAGAAAAAAGCTTAACATGAAACCCATCACAGAAGTTAAAATATTTTTACAAGGAGTTATAGATAGCAAATTTCTGTAGAAAAACCACATGAAAACAGTGGTCATATGGTCAAAGCCATATTAAGAGCTTTGGTGGCATGTAAAAAAGCTTGGTTATGGTAACAATGTAACAGTTTACTCGATACATGGTCATGCGGGAATCACAGGTAATGAAGGAGCTGACAAATAAGCGAGGAATTGTGTAATAACATCTTTTGTCGGGCCGTAATCCTTTTATGGAGTAGGGACAAAATTTATCAAGGGAAATATGAATTATTCCAGATGTTTAAGGTAGGAGTTAATTGGGTTGTTCCATCAGAAGAGAGCAGAAGTGTGCTCTAGGCTGAATAAGAACAACCTGAGAATATTGATAGGTGTTCTTACAGGGCACTGCAGATTAAGAAAACACCTAAAGAATAATGGGGTGGAGAAGAGACGAATGTAGATTCTCTTTATTGGATAAAGAGACTTGAGCCCTAATTTGTTTAGTTTTGTTGATTCACGAGGGAAGTGGAAAATGAATTTCCTAATAATGGAAGATTTCACTTATTATTATTATAAAATATAAATAAATTATTAAAACTCCTATGTCCCTCCAAATGTTTCCGCTGTCGAATGCACAAGGGGAATGAAGAGGGTTTTTAACTTCTATTCTAGTGAATAATACACATCAAAATCCTTTTACTTCACTTTGCATATCAATCAGAAAATATACACTTCACTTCACAACAGTAGTTTTAGTTTACTCAACCCTACCCAAACGAATCGGTGTAATTTTTTTATCCATCCATTTTTGACAGCATAATTTATACAAAGACATTTTATTTAATGAAAAGGGCAGTCATATATATGTTCAAATTTATTTAAATTAATTTTATTTAATTATTTATTTAAAAAAAGATGAATAATGTTGATATAGCTAGTGAAAAGGAAGATGGTGAAATAGTCGACTTAAGTGATTTTGAAAATAATAATGATTTTGAAGATATATCATCGGAAGAAGAGTTTGAGTTAAGGGAACGTATAGCTGAGTTAGAATCGCGAAATTTAGAATTAGAACAAATCGCTTCTATCTCAGGTAAATCCCTAGTTCAATACGGTGGTAAGTTGTTTTGAATATGAAATATCGACAGTCTATATATAACTTAGAACTAATTTTTAAGTTTATTTTAATAATTTTTATTTTTAATATTTAATCATTATAACGCTAACTATTTAGATATTTCTAAAAAAGGTTCTTTAGCTTCCTACGGAAAATATCATCAAAACCAAATACGTCATATCAAAAGTACATCTAAGCCCAGATCAACATATAGTCAAGGGCGTCGATATTTGCAAAGTAAAAGAACTCGTTTATCGTCTCGTAACTCAACTTTATTAAACAATTCATCATCGTATAGAAGAAGTCGTCGTCGGCGCCGTAAAAGTTCTACAGCAGAATCGAAATTAAAACGTATAACAAAACGAAATAAAAAACAGCGAAGAAAAAAATATTCCAGCTCTGATGAATCAGATGTGCCATACAGTCGAGAAGAGTTGGCTGCTGCTACTCGACATCCAAAAACTAAAAATTTATTTGCAAATAATAAAATTATCAATTTCAATGAAGATGATGAAATTAAAACAATTTCATCCGATGAGGATGATACTATTAAAAAATTGAGGTTAGAAGCATTGAAAACAAAACCAGAAGTGAAATCATTTCTTTTAGAACCAGACACACAAAATGAGGTTTTACATATAAATAATAATGATACAAAAACTCGTTCAAGGAAAGAAAATTCTTCGAAGCGGAGTGCGGAAGAAATAACGTTAGAAGAACAAGAATTACGATTGATTGCTCTTAAATCAGCTTACGTTAAAAAGAATGAAGCAAGAAAAAAAAGAAAACTGATGAATTCTACCGAACCCAATCGGCCATATTCTCCAACCGATGATGTCATTATTCAAACTGTTGAAATTCCTATAATTAACTTAGTTGAAGAAACTGATTATAGTGATAATAATATGGATATTAGTCCTATTAATTCCCCACATCCACATTGTGAAGCGGAAAATAATCCGATAGATATGGATTTAGCATTGAGTGGTAACTCAAATAGTCCGGTTAGTTTTGTAGAGCAACTTTTCGCTGATGATCCTTTCCTTAATTGGAGTTCGCCATCCAATAAAAATTATATCCGACTAGAAACATCTATTGATAATATAATTGATGAAATGTCACCATCGAAACCATCGCCAAAAAAAGTTGAACATATTCAAGAGGAAACACAACCATTACCTACCATAATTGATAAAACAGACATAACCAACATACTAATTTCTCCAGTGAAATCTAACATTGAAGAAAATATTGATTCAAAAGTTCTCAATGACAAACCACCTGAAGATCATTCTATGGATGTTAGTTTAGAAGAAGATTGTTTAAGAAGTCTTTTGTTGTCTAATTTAAATAAAAAATCAAAAAAACAAACAATAGAAAATACTGTGCCATCACCAATCATAAAATCTCCGTCACACACCAAAGAACCATCATCCAGTGTGATAGAAATACCACTTCAGCTCAACGGAATGCTTAAAAATCACGAAATATCTTCCGGAATCTCAAAACCTAGTGATAGTAATGATAACAAAGTCTCAAAATTAACGGAACCTATCGATATAATTGTAAATAAACCGAAGGAAAAGAAACAGACAGTAGTTCAACCAAAGAAAATATTAAACCAAAATAACTCTACTCTACTTTCCAATCGACAAAACGTTAAATCAGTGAATGAAATAAAATCGATACCGTTACCAGTTACAAACGATTCATCAAAGCCAATACAATATGAGTCTAAATCTGTACCGAAATTAATAATTCGGCTTGGTGTTTCATCCGAATCATCGGAAGATGAAATATCACAGAAAAATAAAAGTAATGGAAAAGAAAATGATGAAAATGTTGTACTAACAACCCCATCTCCAAAAAACAAAAGTAATTTTGAGTTTAAGCTTGAAGCGTTCCTAAAAAATGTTAGATCAAAAGTAGAGCAACAAAGTAATTCACCGCCAAAAAAAGTAGTTATGAATAGTAAAAAAATTGTAAATGCTAAAAAAGTTGTTAGCAACGGAAAACCACCTGTGATAGCATCAACACCTGTGGTGAGTGGTTGTTGATATAATTATTTTTTTTTGTGATTTTTTATTTATTTCTTAAACAAATTTGTGATAAGTACTAAACATATGGTCCAAATTTTATGTATTTAGCAGAACCGTACACAACAAATAATATTTTGTTTAAATTTTCTAGTCCTGAAAGTGACGTCAAAGTTTTTAGTTAAATAAAATCATATTTTTACAGGCTGTTCGACACCTACCCGCATCATCACAACTAGAATACAAACGACTTATCAGTCGTATGAAACTATTAGAAAAACAAAAACTAGAACGTCTAGCAAGCAAAATTAATATATCTGCCGATCATATATCTGTAACAGTACAAAATGATAATATGATTGATGAAAAAACAATAAACAGTAGTGAAGCTTTTCCAGATACAGGGAATATTGTTGTAAAGATTGATGAACATAATAACAAACAAGTAATAAATTCAATCAATCCGATTATAAATTCAAAAGTGATTTCGATATTGAAAAAGGCTGAAAATAATAAAAATACTATTAACGAGTTAGTCAAAAACTCAAAAACTAAAGAATTAAGTGAAAATGAGAAATTATTAAAATCATTAGTTGATATGGAAAATGAAGAAAAACTGAATGTACTGCAAAAAGTAGAAACAGATTATTCGGAGCATACGTAAGTTATGATTCTAGATTTTGTGTATTTTAATTATTTTTGTACGGTTGGCTTATGTTTGTTGGTCTTACCAGGTTTACTTCAGAGCATTTTCCGAAGAGTGTAGACATTTCTAAAATTTTACATTTTTAAAATTGTTTGGTCCGATATTGAAATCAATCCGGTATTTTAAATTTGTGTAAAATGGAAAATGATCCTAAAATAATTTCACATTTGTCTCATAAAACCTATCTAACAAAACTTCGTTCACCGCCGCACATCAAATCTTTTTTCACAGCCTCTCTTGTAACATTCATATGTTTGGTTGTTTCATAATTTATTTGAAGAACAATTTGTCTAGTACCACTCTCAAGCGACTTTAAGTCTCACTCCTTACAGCTTTACTTCGGTCTAGGATATCAGCGTACGCGATCATATGTACTGAGTTTATTGACAAGTTATTGTTGGTAGGTAATTCCTTTTGACGGGACAAATATTGCAAGGCCAGATTATAAATTACAAGGTAGAAAGCGTCCTCTTCTCTTAAACCGCAGTCTACTTTCAAAAACTTGGACATTTCGTTCTCCACGAAATTCTCAATTCGATAATTTGTACGTATTGAGTGTTCTGTACTGTCGTAGTTCTGCCACCAGTTTTCAGAATTTCGATTGACATTGCACCAGTTCATAGGGTCTTCCACTCAAAAGAGTCGTAAACATGCTTGAAGTCAACGAAAAGATACGACACAGGTATGTTGAACTCTCGACATTTTTCCAAAAACTTTCTTGCCATCTCCGTGATGCTGGAAACTACACTAATATTCGCTAAACAGTTGTTCGGCAAATGGGTTAATTTTGGGTAGCAAAATGTATGGAAAGATGTTGTTTGTTTGTTGGCACAATCGACATCGTTTCCGGTAGAATTCATATAAAAACCTACCAGTTTTGTGGTCTTAACTCATGAACAATTATGTGTTCTTAGGATAGATTCTACTTATTCATCGCTGTAGGTCTCTGGTCAAAAAATCTGAAAGACAAAAAAAGTTAATATTTTTCCTAAACATTTTACGCATAGAGGGTCACTTTTTGTTGATTTTTAATTTATTTTTTTTTTACCAACCGGTATGACAACTTCGGATACTTTAGTGCTAGTCCTCTAGTTTACGTGAGATGTCACTAACCAAAATGAAATCTTAAGAGCGCTGGCGGAATAGTTATGCAATATTCATTGATGATGGCACGGTATTGCTTGCTCGAAAGAACGAGCCTTCATATTAGTTTGTGCCTGGGCTCTAATCATTGAGGATGCCACACGTCACACATTTGCTTTTTATCTCTAATTTTCTTTATTTTCTTCATCCTATCATGAAATAAATAAAATTTTGCGTCTATCTAAACCTAAGAACGGCTATTGCATGAACGCAAAATCTAATAAACGTCCTAGGCGAGTTTGCATTGGTATCCCATACTAATTTGACCTCCCTGTTTGCCGGACCCTTCACCCCGTTTTTGTGAAGCCAGGATTCTTATTTCAGGGCGAAGAATCTTGTTAGTGAATGCTCTGGCCGTTACAGTCGTTATAACTATGGCGTGATGAACATGTAGTTGAGCCACATGCAGGTTTCCTGCTGCCTCCATACATGAGTTACTAAGAAGGGGTACCTGTTAACAGGTTAATCCAACAACATCTTTTCCTCCCCGATGGCATTTTTTCCGGTTCTTCCGGTAACTCTCTGCCAAAGCGGATGTTATTATGGTTGCAGATGCCACTAGAGAAGATGGTAGTATCGAAAGTGACTCTCTTGAAACACCACCCCGTTCGCTCTCCGTCTTTATTGTTGTTGCCTTCCTTGGCCAACAACCTACTCAATTCGGTATTTGAGGATATTCTCTGCCCCGAAATGGTTTAACCTATCGTCGGTTTCTAAAATCAGGAGTAGGGTTGTCGGCTCATTACTGAAGACCATTCTTTGATGGTCGACTACTGAAGACCATTCTTTGATGTTCATCCTCGAGCTTTTCTAGATGGGGGTGTTCGACCTGCGTCCCAGAAGCACTCGGAACTCTGTTCCAACCAAGGACTATCACAACATTTTCGACGAAGAGTGCACCCTCTTGTCTGAAAAAAACCATTGAAAAATTTCCTGAACCAACAAATTGTCCAGAAAACTTAACCAACCTGACGAAGGAAGATTCTCGGGAAGGAAAGGAAGGAAGAACTCCTCATCGCACTCTATAACAACAAACCCTGGATTGAAGTGAATACCTCCAAACCAAACTTTGTAAACCAAGCCTTTCGTCAACTTTCTAAACTATTCCTAGCTCTGCATTAGGAAAGTCTGAAGATAGATCTTTGTCAGTATTGGCACCTTACTGCACCTACATCGTTAGTGTTTATCTCAATTGGATTATTTTTTGACCTTGTTCGCCACGGTATCATGCGGTGTTGTAGACTCTATGGTTCCGCTTCTTACTTACTATTCCGGTGGTTGCGCCAACCATTTGCGGTTCCAGAACCTTTTTCATTGATTCCTCTGAAGAACACCGCTCCGAGAGGAACTTCAGATACCATTAAGCGTGTGTCCTGCTAAGTCCTGACTAGTCATTATGTAGCAATGATGGGCATCTGTGCTCTTTCTTTTTAACGCTACCTCTTGACATGCTGTTTACAACCTGATCTACGCTGCTCTCCACCCGCCCCGTATTAGGTGGTGCCTGGCACGCAACGGTCTGAAGAAGAGACTTGCTCTCACACACGCTGCCTGTGTACAATCTACTTCTAGAAATGATGATCTTCTGCTTCGACCCTTTAGAATCGTTTTTACAAATTTTGTTGTTATTCATTAATGATTCCAAGTGTATCCAAGTAACTGCGTTCGGGACCATTTGAATGGGCCATACTGATCCTCGGCACGGGTTCTATATCAACACTGACACGACCTCTTTGTTAGTCTCTAGCATGGCCCACCTCACACTTAGATCGTTCTTCAAATGATGCGCCCATGCACGTAGATCCGTGGGCGACTAACAAGGCGTAAGTGAAATTCAATTATTTTATAAACATTTTTACCGATAGTTATGATATAAAAATCAGTCAATTCATCAGATTTTTACCTGCGTATGTTTTTATTTATACTATATTGGGATTATATTTATAATCCCAGTACTTGATTGTAAAAAAGTTTATGCGATCACCATTCGTATTGTATACAATCTGCTTATTACATTAAATATTCATTCACAAATTATCTGGAATGCTTTTATCCAAAGTTTCTAAACCTACTTAAGGTCGATAGAGGATCTGTTCCATTACTTTCATTTTTAAATTCGCTTCGTAAAATACGTGTGTTCCAAAAATTTATATTTTATTTATATTATCACGTTTTTCTAACTTCGTTCAATTCTATAAACATAATTCTCAACTCTCCTTCTGGGTTCGATCACTAATTAGTAAGCAGAAACACCAGTTTTTATTATGTCTTCAATAACTTTACTGTTTCACTACAACAGGAAAACAATACAGCAAACAATATTCCTATTTAGAATATTTTTCCAATAGCTTCAGAAACTCCAACGGTTGATTGTAGAAATTTCTTGTATAACACAGCGTTTAAAAATAATGTATACACCAAATATTTCTATTTAATACAACTTGAAACTTTATTTACAATTAAAAAATCTCTTTACTTCTATTTACACGGTTTTATGTTCACGATTCTTTTTTTTACATTATCGCAGTTCAACTAACTTTGGTTCTGCAAAGTGCAAGTTGAATTTCTTAAACTTAACAATTTTACTTAATTTCTCGAGTATTTGAGATCAATTTCTTTACAAAGAAACGCATGTATTTCATTTAATGTTTTTGTTTTGTTGAGATATTGAATATGATGAATGGAGGTTGAACACAATATTGTTTTGTATGTCGTTGCGATTATATAGAATCGTAACATTACTCTCCACGCTGTTAGTCCCGAACAGAATCTAACTCTTTTTTATATAAGGTCAATCTTTTCAAATGTCCCATTTTTGGCTTACCTTGATGGCTTTTCTAATTCTATAAACTACGTTATTCAATTTGGTTACAATGTTGGTAGGTTCTTCCAATGCAGCTTGCATATTTGGCGATAACCCTCGTTTCCGCTGTGGATTGTGTAGAAAAACCTTTATTATTAAATCGTATATTGTATCGTGATTTTATTCTATCACTGGCCAGTTGTATCTTCTGCCTAATAAACTTGTGAAACTTGTGAGCTCCACCCCTATTCTTAAAACAACCCCAAAACTAGTCTGCAAGCGAAGATAACACATAAAAAATGCCATTAAATTTAAAATTTCTTTACCACATGTAGTTATTGAATTAAAAAAAACATAAAAACAAGCAACTGTTTATTTCTGAGTTTCAACCCTTTAGCAGAAAAACCACCCCTTGGGTCAAAAACGCATACGGGAACTATGTTAAACATAATCGAATAAAAATATATCAGGGTGCGGATAAGGTTCCGATTTAGGAGCTTACTAAATGTGTCATTCTATATTTCTGATTTTCAACCCTTTAGAAAGTGCCACCCCTTGTATCATGCACGTATAAGGGAACTATGTTAAAGCATAGAGATACGGATCGTTTTATGATTTTTCGATTTAGGAACTTACTAAATATGTCACTTTATATTTCTGATTGCAATCCTTTAGAAAAAGCCACCCTTTTTACCATATACGCACAAGGGTTACTGCATAAGGGTTAACATACTATGTTAAAGCCTATAGATACTGATCGTTTTATGTAGGTAAATCATTTTTCGGGGTGGCTTTTTCTAAGAGGTTACAATCAGAAATATAGAGTAATATTAAGTAAGCTCCTAAATCGAAAAATCATTTACCTACACAAAACGATCCGTATCTCTGATTTAACATAGAGTTCCCTTATGCGTGCATGATACAAGGGGTGGCACTTTTTAAAGGGTTGAAAATCAGAAATATAGAATGACACATTTAGTAAGCTCCTAAATCGGAACTTTATCCGCGTCCTGATATATTTTTGTGTGGATTATGTTCAACATAGTTCCCTTATGCGTGTTTGACCCAAGGGGTAGTTTTTCTGCTAAAGGGTTGCAACTCAGAAATAAACAGTTGCTTGTTTTTATGTTTTTTTTAATTCAAAAACTGCATGTGGTAAAGAAATTTTTAATTTAATGGCATTTTTTATGTGTTATCTTCGCTTGCATGACTAGTTTTGGGGTTGTTTTAAGACTAGGGGTGGCGCTCCAAAATCAAAAGTAAACAGCCTTAAGAGCTCCTAAATAGCTCCTAATTATGAGTCTATTCACGACCCTCTAGAGTTATTTTAAGGTGTTGGGGGCTGAGTAAACGTTCACTCAGCCCCCCCATTTTCAAATAAAGATTTCTGCTTAGGGGTCGAGCTCAAAATTTTATTCTTGCGTGTTTTTTTTGAAAGCTCCTAAATAGCTCCTAATTCTGAGCTAAAACTTTTTTTATTTTTGCGTGGTAGGGGGAGGCCAGCTGAACAGAGGTTCAAAATAATGTAGTCTAAAAATAATCCTCTACACTATAGAGAGTAATTACTTTGTAAGGTAATTCAGGATTTATTAAACTCTCCAAAACATCCAAGAACCATGCTACTGGATAATGTTGAATCGACAACACTCAAATAATTTTTAAATATTGATGATCGTATGAAAGCATAATAACGAGTTTATTAGAAGCTTCAATCGAAAAATTATCTGAGTCTGATGATGACGATTTACAGATATTCGAATAAATTTTTATATTTGCTCTACGACTGTACCGACGCTCCTGCCGAGTCAAGCTGTCTATTCTATTCCCACACTCTCTAAATTACAGCCGTGCTCTCAAAGATGGTACCCACCGTGCGCAAAAATTTAAAAAAAATCGTAATCCACGTAAATCAGTGCTCCAATGTACGTGCGCCGAAATGCGAAAAAATTACTGTTTTTTTATCAATACCTCCTTAATTTTTGAGGAAGCTGGTCCCCAAAAAAACGTAGGAATTTTAAGAGCGTTTTGCAGATGATAGTACTCTGCACAACCCCTTCCTTCAAAAGGTAAAATGCGCGAACGAATTAATCCTGCCCGGAGAGACGCTGCCATAAGCATGAATAAAGACCTAAAAAAAGTCGCCGGTTGGGGTGACCAAAACCTGGTCAATTTCAACTCTACCAAAACACAGCTGTTGATTGTTTCCAGATCAAAGACCGAGTTCCCCAAAGATATTTTATTCAGTATGTGTGATAAACCAATGGGTGAACGTAAAAACATTCGATTATTGGGGGTCACAGTTTCAAATGACCTACTCTGGAACGATCATGAAATGGCGATGGCAAAAAGCGCGTCTAAAAAACTCGGCCTCCTAGATGCAAAAAAATTTTCACTGCATACCAATTCCTCCATGTTTATAAGTCCTATATCCGTCCCTGTATGGAGTACTGTTGTCAAGTTTTGGGTGCTGCTTCTGTTTCCATCTTGGCCCTCTTGGACTCTTCAAAAGCGGGCTATACGAATTGTGGGTGATCGAGCTTTGACATCAGAACTTGATTCCCTACAACATCGTCGCACAAATATCGTCATCAACAGTGCTGAGATGAAATCAGCAGCATCATGCCTCAAACTTATTCTTACTCCCGTTCCACTCGGCAATCGGCTGCCGTAACCAGCCAAACGGTCGAGATCTCACGCTGTCATACTGGCAGATCGCAGAAAAACTTCTTTGAGAATCCACAGAGGTTTAAAAAAAGCGTTCATCAATACCTTAGAACGCAAGTTGTTGTGGGACCTAGGTCTTAAAAGGTATTTATGTGTTGTTGTGACACATATTCTAAACCCTATAACACAACACTTTTTATTTAAAAAAAAACCTGTTTGTTAATTTGGAAATAATATTTCCGAAGGTTAAAAAAGCCCGTTCCGAATCCACACTTCTTGGTGGAATTGTCAATAAATTATTATACATTCACTGCAAATGGGGTCCTCTATGACGGCTTTGCTTACTCATTTTTATTTCTCTACGAATTGCGGTGACCAGTTTAATATTTTATGTTGTTGCATTCTAACCAAAAAAGTTTTTTTTATAAGTATTAGACGTGAATTAAATTCCGTTACAGTTCATCTTTCAAATTGCTTTTCCCTACTAAATCCACTGAAACCTTATCCTTAGTAACATTTTCGTTGAAATCTCTGCTCGATGATGTTGCAGTGTGAGTAGATGGATCACCTGTTTCACATCCCACGTCTGCTGCAGCTGATGTAACGTTTAATAATCTTCAATAAAAATTTTTATGGAGCTTCGACTTGGAACAGTAAATATGTTCGATGTATCATCAACAAAAGCAGGGTTTCCATTCTGCAAATACTTAAATACTCAAAATGTTTCGGTTTTCCTTCCCTTTATGCTAGTTATTGAGACAGTCGTCAATTCGCGAACTAATGGCTTGCTTTGTTTTTCTAGCTCAGTACAACCTGAAGACTTACAAGTGCATTAGTCAATATTTCATGGTAGAGTGGAACAAGATTGAAGGTGCTAGCGCTGACTGAATAGAGTTTATCCGCTAGCACTCCTAAGATATAAAGCTTAACAAGTATTTTCTCATTGCTATTGCCAGTGGTATATGATATCATTGCATATGGTCAAAAATTAAAAAAAATACAAATCAACAAAATAACAGGATTCTGTGTTTTAAATTTTAATTGATTAATCCCGGCAAATATGACAATCCCGTAATCTTTCATTGATCCCCGCGATTGCGGGATCATAAAAATGGGATTGCAATCCCTACTTTGTACCATAGTTCATGTAGATTAAAATTTTGGAGATAGTTGATTTTTCAGTCTCATCGAGTTCATTTCAGCAATTTTATCTGAATCTGTATGAATTCCCCCTCTCGTAATCTTGTGTCTCAGATACTTAACTTCTTTTTCAAAAAGTGAAAACGTTTTGGGACTTAAATTTAAACCAGATGCTAGTAACCTTTCCAGAACCGACGCCAGGCCAATCTCTGCCCATGAAAATACTGTCGTTCAAATCTACAAAGTATGTCTTCCAATGCAAACCTTTTATTACACATTTCATTAATCTTTCAAAGGTTACGGCAGCATTGCCTAACCAAAATTGCATGAAATTAAACTGCCATAGTTCATTAACTACGCTAAGAGCCGTTTTCGTCCGATTTGCCGCGACAACTTTCACATGCCAGTAACCACTCTTGCAGATGCAGCGAAGTCAACACAAAATCTCAATCTTTCTTACCAGAGAACACCACAAGTGAGGGGACGGTGACTGTCCGATGGCTCGATTACACCAGCTTCTTTCATATCCCTCACTATATTATCAGGTTCCTCTCTGTTAGCAATGGTAATCTTCTTGGTGCTTAACGAATCAGCTTTTCTGCTGCTGTGTCAATGCGATGTTTCAACATACAGGTGTACTGCGGATTGCGGAATGCAGAGTTTTGGTGCTATTCTGCTCTTCTGCTGTTTGTCCATATCTGCCTTTTGTTTGTGTTGACCGAGCTGTTGATGTTTTTCTGCTTTCATTTTATTATTTTAACTACCTCACGCATTGTTCAATGATTGAATTTAAATGCGCGAGACCAACCGGATCTTAGTTGAACTAGGATAGATCTGGTGCTGCGAGGTAGCTGGACCTCCTCGCAAGTACTATTTGTAAATTCGTCAAGGTTATTGGTAACATTGACGAACCTATATATAGAGCTGGCTTAAAAGCACTCCATACCAAAACTGTTGAAGACGTAATAAGGAGCTACGCTCCGAATCGAGTTCTAAATAGAGTCACCAAAAGTCGCTGACGAAGAGGTCCAGCTACCTCGCAGCACCAGATCCATCCTAGCCCAACTAAGATCCATTTGGTCTCGAACCCTAAACAACTACATGAGTAGAGTTGTTCCTGAAACTATTGATAAGTGTCCCGCATGTGAGGGCACGTCGCACGACCTATTCAATCTTTTGCCTCATTAAGTTCAATCACAGGATATCTTTTGTCTTTTATAGGTACAACCACTTCATGTTGAGATTCGAATTCAATGTTGTCTATTGTCGTGTCTTTAATACTTGTACCTTCCCCAGTTGCCGTTTGCACTCGGTATTTTCCTGCCTCCCACACTCCTCCCCCCCTTCCTTAACTTTGAACATTACAAAAAATTTTTTTAAAAATTCACGGTCGACTAATAATCTAAAATGTGATTTGGAGGGGGTTGAGAGTGGTAATTTTGAAAAAAAAATTGTTTTTGACCTTGACGAGTGGGGTATCATATGAAAGGTGAATTCTACTAGTTCTAGTTCAAAACACAAATCTCTAGTCCAAAATAATTTTCGAGTTGTTTTAAAATATGTGAACATTTTTTTCAGTCCTCACCCCTGAACTTCGAACAACCTTCAGTCCTCACCCCTGAACTTCGCGATCGGCGCATCATTTAAAGTAATTTTAAGAGGTGGAAGTTTTGCAAAAAATCTTGTTGACCTTGACCCACAGTTTATCATATGTAAAGTCAATTTTTTGCAATTTTCGAAAACAGTTTCCGATTTGTGTTAAAAAATATGATAGTTTTTCCTGTACACTTCTACCCCCCCCCCCCCCCCCCCCCCCCACCCTCCTCATAAAACATTACAAAAAAGAAAGATTGAAAAATTCACGGTTATATTATATTTTTTTTTTAGGGTTCCGTTTTTTATACGGAACACTATTGGTGTTATATTTGGAATGATAGAAAAATGAGTAGGTTTCTAATGAAAAATATAGAAAAGTGGCAGATACTCATAACTATATTTATTAAAGCGGTGGGAATGATAAGGGGTAAAAATATCATTTAGAACCAGGTCAAGTGGGGTGTCATTTGAAAGACCACTTGATTTTAGAAACATTGCCATTTTTTTTAGAAAGTTTGCAATGCATAGTTTTTGAATTATTGTCAAAAAAGTGACACAAAAAGTTGGTCCTTCCTTGCATTTCGAGCTTAATTAACAGAACGATTTGAAAAAATTCACAGAGACAGGAAGTTTGATAAACTCTGAACGAAAATTATAGCGAAGTCTCAAATAATTATATTTTTGTGCTTTTAAGGGATTGGGGTGAAAAAAAACTGTTTTGAGGGGTGTCATTTGAAAGAGCACCGAATTTAAAAACCATTGCAAATTTCAGCACATAAAACATGTGCAAATTTCAGACCGTACCGGAGTGGACATTTTGAATCAAAATAATTTTTGACCTTGACGAGTGGGATGTCATATGAATGGTGAATTTTTTTCTAATCCAAAACCATTTGAAAAAATTCACGGTTATAGGAAATATTGTAAAGATTGAATGACCGTAGCAATATTATTTTACATTTCAAATTTACCATTTCACATTTTTATTATTATTTCCTCATTAAACAAAATTTTAAATTATTTTTAGTGTCATATTTTTAAATGAATTAAGTTCATTAGTCGATCTAATTAAATTTGCACGAAACGAAAAGACTAAAAAGTTAACATTAGAAAGCGATATGAATGACTTAAAAGAAAAACTTAAGAAAATGGAAATTGAATTAGATGAAAATAAGAAAGCATTAAGTAACTTATATCCGAAAATCTTAACGTCACACAAAAAGATAATCGATAGTCGTAAAAAATGTGCGACATACGATGAATTTTGTCTTAAAGTTGGCAAAATCATTAAAGGCGAGGAGTACAAGTATGTTATTTTTATTTTCAGTTGTATAGTAATTTTTAAAATGTTAACTTTTGTTGTAGAATTCCTGTAAATAATAAAACCGTAATTGTAGAACAATTAAAGACAATATCTAATGAAAGTAAAAAATTAAAAACGTTAAATATAAATAATGTTAGAAATATGATAGTAGAAAGTACAATGGAAAATGAGCCGAATATAATAGAAGAGGAGACTGAAACCAATAATTTAGGAGGATCAAGTTCAATAGCACAACAATACAAATCACCTTTAGAATTTATGAAAGCAACGAAAGTGAAGTATGAAAGAAATACTTTGAAAATTTATTTAAAAATAAATTTAATTTATTATTATTAATTTAAGGAATTTTTCCCAATATTATATTCATAAATTTCTACAAGTAACTAAAATAGCGTATAGCAATCACAAATTTTTATATTGGATCAAGAACATATTCTATATATTCCCTTTCATCAAAAACAAAAAAAAAATGTATTCCTTCACTTTTAGTAACAATTTTAAAATTTTCTTTTCATCATTTTAGTTTACCTAATCCAAACGGTGTTATGTGTCCATTTGAATTAAATGGAAAATGTGAAGATTCAACATGTAAATATGAACATTTTCCAGTTAAAATATGACGAAAACAAAGAAAATTAAAAAAAAAATTCTGGTAAGTTAGTGTTTGGGATTTTTTTCTTCCTAAAAACATAAAAAAAAAATCAGAAAAGTTAAAATTAAAAAAAAATATTACTCTTGTAAAAACACCAAGAGGCAAGATATTGAATTGCAAATAAAACTTATTTTTTTTAAGAAAAATTGTTTATTGTTATTTTTCGTTTCTTTACGTTAGAGACCAAAACTGTAATTTACGGTCTTGTGATGCAACTAATATTGGTAAGTTATAATGCCAGCACATTCCGCTGTATAATCTTAATGGAGTTTCTAAAATAGTTGTATTTGTTTTATGGCAATATACTTTTAAGGTCATATTTGGGCCACCAATTGATGCTATTATATTTTCGTTGACCGGTGAAAACTTTACTATCATTCCACCATTTTCATGTACCTGTTTTGTATGAAGTGGTATTGTTGCTTTAAGCATATTCCAAACGGTAACTTCACCAGCAGCTAATGCAGCAATTAATTTATTATTAGTCAACGCCCAATCGATGGACATTAATGGAGCTTTTTTAGATTCCAATGATAGAATTGCTTGTTCCGATTTAACATTGTAATAACGTATTAATCCATTTTTTTCACCAACAAGAACTTTATCTCTATTATCCGGATGCCACTTAATTGAAATCCCCGCTGATGTTAAATGAAATATGGCTTTCTTTTCATAATCATTGTTGCAGTCCCAGATGATGCAAGAATGATCATCGGAAACCGTTGCTAAATATTCTTCCTCGGATTGCCAAGATATCTCGTTGATATAATTAGTGTGTCCTGAAATTGTTTCTTTCATTATATTAGACTCAAACTATAATCTACCTAATAATCACCTGGCACTATCTGAACTGTGTTATTCAATTCCAGATTACTTTTATACACTCTTAAGTCAAAATGAACGGATGATACAGCGAAAACAACTGTAGCGGGCAATGTTGCTAATGTTGTGCTCGGAGCGAAAGCAATATGATTACTCACCTTATCATGTTGTATTTCTTTTAATTTCAAAAACTCTAATTGATTGCCATCTCCAACCTGAAATGATTATAAAGATTAACATCAATGAAAGAAGCTAAGATTATTATAACCAAACTTCCAACACTTACTTTAAGCAATCCTAAAATAATTTTTTCTGATACACATACTCCAATTAAATTCGATGACCAATCATATTCAGATAATTGAAAACATTCTATTTGTTCATAGAAATTCTCACATAAAATTAATTTAGAAGTAGTTGGTGTTGACATGTTTATATTTTAAACCGTTTTTTGTTATTGTAACGCGGAATATTTGACAGTTGATCACTATATACTGTATGCAGCTAAATTTTGCATTCGTTTCAAATTTTTGTTATTTTTAAAAATAGTAATATTTAGTTATAATAATTTAGTTTAAATAATAAGAATTATTTTATGGAATATATTTATATGCAATAAAATAACTAATTTTGATTCGAACATTTCTAACAAAACTAACCTCCATTTTTCGTTTCGTTTCAATGACAAGACATGTCTTTAATTTTATGTCAAGTGTATTTTTGGTTAAGTCGTGGTTTACATTTATAACATTTTTCATTCCTAATTATTAATATTTAAAAGAAAATGTGAAATATACAAATAATTTAGAAATAAAATTTATTGTTACATTATAATATAGATAAGTTTAAATTGAATTTAATGAATACGGAAGTTTTAAAGTTATTCAAGTTCAGTAACAAAAATTGGTGAGAAAAAGCGGTGCTCTGAGTATTATATAGAATCGCATGGTTTTTGTTGAAATTTTTTTTTTAACATTACATTAAATTCATTTTATTTGCATCAGAAAAAAAATGATCAAAGAGGCTGTTCGATTATATTCGAACATTTTGTTTACAAAATGATATTAATTTGATTTAATCATACCTAGTAGTAATACAATTAAAGAATATATATTTTTAGAATATAGGAAATATCTCATAATTCCGTTCAATTTTATTATAGATTCGTGAACATCGTAAAAATAGAAAGCTATAAGCAATGGGTGAAACAAATAATGAAGTAGCAGCATTGGCTGGAGAATTAGCACGTGCTGTTGAAATAATAATGGATCCGAATGTAACTCAAGCAGCCCGAATGGAAGCCTATGTGGCGTGTGAAAGATTTAAGGATGTTTCACCACTTTGTGCACAAGTTGGTCTTTATATTGCATCAAACTCATATTCTGCAACTGTAAAACATTTTGGATTACAGTTAATGGAGCATACTGTGAAATTCAATTGGAATCATATATCAAGAGATGAAAAATATTTTATAAAAGTGAGTATTTCTGTTCAAATTAATACTTAAAGTGTTTCACATCAGAACGTCTGTTCCGAAGGTAATCCATAGCAACTCTGTTTTCTTTTATAGTCGCCTTGTAATGGGGGCTTGTAAGCGCTGATTAGAGTTTAGTTTTCTAGTCTTACTACACCACGTTCTTACTGTGAAACTACTCATAATAACTTTGACCAGGAGCTCAGAAATCTAAAAACTCAGCATGCAAGTTTGTCATCTGAGGTTCATAACTTTGCTGACACTATCAAAACCACATCGTTGGATTGGTCTTATACCAAATCCTCTGTTGAATGTTCAGCTGCGATTTCTATCCTCAAAACTGATTTTGCTGAACTCAAGCATAAAATGAATGACCTACAAAGTACCATCACTGCTGATTCCTTTCTTGCATCTCGAATTGTATCCCTTGAGACATATAATTTGAAACTGTTGAAATTCCAAAGGAGGAATGATATCATCTCAGGCCTCCCTAACACAACTCTTGATCTCGATACAGTTGTTACAATCATCCATTTATGCAAGTCCAATTTCGAGAAAGTCCACGTATTAGCTGTAGATGTGTCAACAAAGGCAAGTCATCTGCTGTTGTTATTGCTGGGCTCCCGCTTAATCCATTTTTTTGGTTCCTTCCATTTTTTTCCATTTTAATCATTAAATCTTTTTAAAATAATATAGACATTTTCATTTTAACTAAAAAACTTTTCCATCATTATTCATTAACTATTTTTATATATAATGCAAATTCTGGGAAATAGTAGGAGAATATGAGTAAATAAATTATGCAATTCAAATATTTTGAAATTCGAATATGTTGAACTTTTGTGAGAGTAAAACTCTATTTCTCTTGTATTTGAAGCGATGCTATTTGACGTTGAAATTTCATCATCATTTATCAGATCTACATAAGTTAGACATTGTTGTTTTTATTCAATTTTCAATTCTAGTGTATATATATTGTTTAGTTAGAAGTTTGCTCTACGAACACATATTTTACTGTTATCCATACTCTACTGATCTACGAGTTTGGAAGACAATCTTCAACTAATTGAGATGGGCACTAAACCAATTTATATTCTAGATTTTGTTTGAATGGATATTTCTGTTTATATAAAAGACAATGTTTATCTGCATTAATATGGTAATTAAAAGTTATAAACATAGTTTTAATTCTAATATAGATGTCCATGTAACATTATATTTGTTTTTTTTTTTTAATAAAAAGTGTTGTGTAGTAGGAATTACAAAATGTGTCACAACAACACAATATACCTTTTAAGAACTAGGTCCCACAACAACATGCGTCTTGAGGTATTGGTGGACGCTTTTTTAAATCTTTGTGAATTGAAGGCTCTCGAGACTATTGATTCGGACAAAGCATTCCATTTGTACGATGTACGCACAAAGAAATCCCTTAGCATTTTATTACTTTGACAGTGAGAAATCTCGACAGTCCGACTGCCTGCACAAACCGATTGACGAGTCAAACGGGGAAAACATTTGTCTGAGGCATTATGGACCTGGGTGGTTATTTTGTAGTGTTATCTCACTAGGTGAGATAAATAGTGAGATAAAGAAATTATCTTTAAATGATTTCTTTTATCTAATATAATCGATCAAAGACAAATATTGTATCTCACTGTTTATCTCACCTAGTGAGATAACACTACAAAATAACCACCTCGAGCACTGCTGGTGACGATATTTATAAAAAACAACGAGATCAGCAACAGTACGACGATGTTGTAGGGAATCAAGATTTAATGTTAAATTTCGATCACCAACAATTCGTATAGCACGCTTTTGAATAGAGTCCAAAAGAGCTAGGATAGCAACAGATGCAGCGCCCCAAACTTGACAACAATACTCGATATAGGGTCGAATATAGGACTTATAAATGTATAGTAATTGATGCGAAGTAAAATATTTTTTACATCTATTGAGGAGGCCGATTTTTCTTGACGCGCTCTTTGCCATGGCCATTATATGATCGTTCCAGATTAAGTCATTGGATATTGTGACTCCCAATAAACGAATGCTTTCACATTCGTCTATTTGGTCGTCACACATATTAATTGAAATATCGTTGGGAAACTCGGTCTTTGATCTGGAAACAATCAATAGCTGTGTTTTGGTGGAATTAAAATTGACCAAATTTTTGTCACCCCAATCGGCGACTTTTTTAGGTCCTCATTTACATTTATGCCTCATTTACGTTTATGTATTTGGGGTAGCGAAATCCGAAATTCGACGTCCACGCCGTGCTGCCTGGGTAATGCTGACAGAATTAGGTTGGTGTACTGGAGACAAGCAGAGTAAAAAATGCTTAGTCAATGACGCTACATTACGGCGAATTGGCGCCTTACAACCAATGCGACTGAAGCGTCTGTTCTCCATGTCAGGGGCGGCTTGGAGCAGGCGTCTGTCTTGAATCAAGCGGCTCGCTATATAAACGTGTAAAAAGGTTGTTTCTGGTGACCTTAATATGCAGAACGGACCCATTTACGACAATTTGGGTTGGGCCTAAGGTTAACACCCTAACCCCGGAAAAAAACTATGTTAAATTTGGTAATCAGAAAGAGAATAACAGACCCGAACAAAAAAACAGAATTTTACCTGTACGTGAAAAGGTCCAGACTACCGAATCGGAACGTGGAACGTGCGCAGCCTGAGCGCTCCTGATGCTCTTATAAGCCCAGAAACAGAGGCTGAGAGGTATGGGATGGATATTATTGCTCTACAAGAAATTAGACAGCCGATAATCGGAAAACAAGATTTGGATAGTCAGTCTCTATACTGTAGTGGTCATCCTTCTCGAAGAGAATTTGGAACTGGCTTTCTTGTTGGTGCAGGCATACAAGAAGCCGTGATGAAATTCATCCCGGTCAGTGAGAGGATCTGCTACCTACGTGTTCGCGGTACATATAACAATATTTCTCTTATTGCCGTGCATGCGCCTACTGAAGCTAAGACCGTCGACGAGAAGGATAATTTCTACATAGCACTGGAAGAGGTTATGAAACAAACACGCGACTTCATTATGGTTCTTGGTGACTTTAATGGGCAGGTTGGAAGAGATATCTCTTATAGAAATGTGGTGGATCCCAACAGCTTGCATTTGAATTCGAATGATAATGGTGAGAGAATGACTGAGTTTGCATTATCAAATAATTTGAGAATTGCCAGTACGTTCTTTCCGCATCGATCGATTAATAAACAGACTTGGGTCTCACCGAATGCAAACACTCGAAATCATATTGATCACGTTCTAGTAACCACGTTTCTTTTCGAGCGTTCTGGATATGCGATCCTTTAGAGCTGCATACATTGGAAGTGACCACTTCCTTGTATGTGCAACGATAAGGTTTCACTTTCCAAATCCAGGCATTCCAAAATTCAATCAACGGAAACGTTTTAACATCTCATCATTGCAGAATGCTGAAATAGAAGACAGATATCAAATCCATATTGCCGAAACATTGGATACACCAGAAACCATTAATGGAGACGTCGATAAGTCATGGTATTTGCTCAAAGATGCTGTTTTAGGCGCTGCTGAAGGAATACTTGGACGACCACTCCCAGAAGCCAAGGATGGATCAAGCATGCCTTGACGCTATTCAATACAAAAAAAATTGCTATCTGAAGTGCCTACAAGGACGCAACACCAGATCCACGAAGGAGAACTATAAACTGGCAAGACAAGCCGTTGCAAAGCTATGTAGACGAACGAAGAGAGAATGGTGGAAGAGACAGTGTGAGGAGATTAAAAGCTTCAATAAGGAACATCAATCGCGTAACTTCTTTCAACAGTTTAAAACCTTAAAGAAGGATGCTCAAACTAAATCGACTGCTATTCAAAACGAAGATGGGGAGCTACAAGTAGACCTTAAAAATATTTTAGATACTTGGGCCGCTTATTTTGAGAATCTTCTGAATTTAAGTGACCAACAAGTCGGGCGACGAGCAAAGCTTATTCGTGCGTCAAAGGTACATGTAGACGAACCAACCAAAGAGGAATTCGAAGCGGCGCTGTCAAAATTAAAACGCAATAAAGCACCTGTACCCTATTTCACCAAACTTACAAATTTGTAATTTCATGCAAATTTTCACAAATTTTGTAAAAGTACCCGGTATCGACGATATAACATCCGAAATGATTGTACATGGTGGCGAAACTCTATCCTTAAGATTGTTTGAACTTTTTCAAATGATCTGGAGGACTGAAACTATGCCACAGGACGAACACAGCAATGCTGATACCAATCCATAAAAAAAGTAATCGCCTACAATGAGGAATCGCTCTCCTTTGCACAGCATATAAGATCTTTTCCTAAATTTTGCTATCCAAAATCAATCCTTTTGCTGAACAACTGTTTGGAGAATATCAGTGTAGTTTCCGGCGGAGCCGAGGTACTACCGATGCACTTTTCTCGATAAGGATGATTTTGGAAAAGTGTCGAGAGTTCAACCTACCTGTGCACCAACTTTTCATTGATTTCATTTCTCGAATGAGAGACTCTATGGTCTTCTCTGGTGTCAATGGGAATTCATGGTAAACTAGTATCACTATACAAAATGACAGTACAGAACTCTCAATGCTGTGTACGAGTAGACAACGAAATATCAAAGTTTTTTAAAGTCGACTCCGGTTTAAGACAAGGTGATGCTATCTCTCCTATAATTTTTAATCTAGCCTTGGAATATGTGTGCCGTCAAAAGAAACTACCGACTACTAACAATATCTTGTCAATAAACTCAGTACAGATAATTGCTTACGCTGATGATGTTGTCATCCTCGGCCGAAGTGAAGCTGTTATGAGTGAGACTTTCAAGTCGCTTGAGCGGGTTGCTAAAAAAATTGGTCTGCAAATTAACTACAAAAAAACCAAACATATGAATGTTTCAAGAGAGGCTGAGAAGAAAGATTTGATGTGCGGCCATGAACGAATTGAGGCAGTTGAATCCTTTAAATACTTGGGATCAATGCTTGACTCAAATAACTGCATACTTACACAGATACAAAAGCTCGAATCGCTGCAGGTAATCGAACTTTCTATTCAATCTCTCTACTCTCTCCTTGGATCAACATATCTATCAACTAACACCAAGCTCAAGTTATACAAGACATTGATTAGACCGGTTGTGATGTATGGGTCACAAACGTGGACCCTTACACAAAATGACGAATCGCATTTATCTGTATTTGTGCTACATTGTATTGTTGCTACATTGTATTGTTGCTACATTTTTGTTCCACTTAAGACAGACGATGGAGAGTATAGAACCCGGTATAACTTTGAGATCAGAGAACTTCATGAGAGTCCTGATATAATAGGTTGTATCCGTTCTAATAGGATTGCTTGGTTTGGGCATATTCTACAAGCCGATTCACAGTCTGGAATGATTAGAAAAATATACGTTAGTACCCCAGGGAGTGGGCGACCGCGAGGTAGACCACGACTACAATGGGAGACTGACTTAATAAACGACCTTAAAAAAATCGACTGCCATGGTACTTATGTCGCTGTTGCGAATAACAGTGGTGAGCATTCAAAGCTGATTAGCCTGGCAACGGTCCTACATGGAGCATGAACGCCTTAAAAAAAAAAAAATTTACATTTATGTCAGCGTCTCTCCGGGCGGGATTTATTCATTCATGCATTTTACCCTTTGAAGATAGGGGGACGAATGACTTGTGCAGTGTACTATCATCTGCAAAACTATTTATTGTGTTACTGGTGATTTGCAACAGTTCGTTGATATTAATTAAAAATAAAGTGGGAGATAAAACTGAGCCTTGGGGTACACCAGCGGTTATTAATTTAGACTCAGAAGAAAAGCCATCTATAGATACCGAGATGTATCGGTTAGACAGAAAATTTTGAATCAACTTCACGACTGCGGGATGAAAACCGTACGCAACGAGCTTGTTGATCAAGTTGGCATGCCAGATTCGATCAAATGCTTTGATGTCTAATGCGATCACGTACGTTTCACCACCTTTCTCAAGTATGCTATTCCAAAGATGTGCCACATAGTTCAATAGATCGGTTGTTGATCTTTTGTTTCTAAACCCGTATTGGCTGTCAGATATCAAATGGTTGTCCTCCAAAAATTTGGATATGTGTGAATTAATGTAGTGCTCGTATATTTTAGACAGTTACAAGTTAACAGAATAATAATTTAATTTTAAGCACTTTTAGTGTTTTTTTTAGATGCTGTCGTTTTGAAAGTGAAAGAAAATGAAAATTTTTTCTTTGTTCTGTCCAGCACAAATTTCTTTAATTTTGCCTTTATATATAAGGAGCAAAAGCCGCTACCAAAACGTTGGCATCCAAAAACACCGACAAAAAGTACCTTATTTATTATAAAAAACACTGAAAATTTAAATTAAAATATTGGTCTGTTAACCTGCAAACAAATGTAATTTTGCATGGACATCTATATTAGAATATAGCAGTGTTTCGAACCCAAAAAATTGTGGGTGCAGGTTCAGGTTCAGGTTCAATACTGTTACGAGTGCAGAAAAATCTAGACGATTACGGTCACTTCCAGGAAAATAAAATCAACAAAACACAACAAAAAATTGAATGAAATGAATATTGTTGTTGTTGTACATATTCTTAGAAATAAGGTCTACATAAAACAAATGATTTTATGAATCAAATCAACGTAACGTAAAATAATCGAATATTCTAATATTTTCTCAAGGTTTCTAAAAAGTGACCGCGAAATTTATAGAGATTAAGCAGAATGTATATAAGGAAATTGCCTCTTGTAGTTTTTAATTAGTTTATTTTAAACCTGCGATAGTGAAGTTAAAATTATAAAAGTGATCTTTAAATTAGATTTTGTGTAAAGTTATAAGTGCAATAAAGTTATAAGTGTTATTGAATAGAAATATTTTGTGTATTATTTTAAAGGTATTACTGGAAATTTCTACAATCAACCGTTGGAGTTTCTGAAGCTGTTGAAAGAATATTCTAGATAGGAATATTGTTTGCTGTATTGTTCTCCTGTTGTTGTGGAACAATTAAGGTGTTGAATGCTTAATAAAACCTGATGTTTTTGCTTACTAATCAGTGATCGAACTCAGGAAGAGATTGGGAATTACGTTTATCGAATTGTGAGTTAGGCCAATTCGAAGTAAGGTTAGAAAAGCGTAAGAATACATTAAAATTTAGTGGGTTTGGGTTCGGGTTCAAATTTGTTACAAAAACAAAAGAATTTTTTCGAACTTTTTTTATGAATTCATTATTTTTTTATGTTACATTACATACCGTATTGATGTTACATACATATTTATTTTGGAAAAAAATTTTCATTTAATTCTCACTATTCACTATTCTCTACTGAAACAAATAATAACACTAGTTTACAAGAAAAATCTCCCTAAATAAAACCCAACTTTTCCTATAGATTTTGACCTGCTGAACACGAATATCATATTCATTTTTTTGGGTTAGCTCTTGTTTTTGAGATATTCGTAATTTCGTTAATTTTTTCGGTGAACAAAAAGGTTATTCCGGTTTTTGGATCGCATATTTTACAAAACAAACAAATTTAATATATTAATGAAACAAATGCATAGTAAAGATACTAATAAATATTTTGAGATTTTTTTTAAAGAATCCATCAAGGATTCTGGAAGTTATACGCGAAAAAAGTTGAAAGAAATCAAAAATTTATGTTTTTTTAAAATTTTTCTATATTCAACGCCATAAATTTGGAACAAACAATGATTGTAATTTTTTTTAATTTCTTGGAGCCTACAGTTAATTCAATATCCTTTCTTTAAGTTAAAAATCACGAATTTTGGTGCAGGTCGCACCAAGTAATTTAGGTTTTCCCAAAAAAATTCAAAACTCAAAATTTGGAAAAAAAAATTTTTACTAAGAATAATTTAAATTATGTAACATAATTGATTTATGTATGAGTTGTTATGCACATTTTCGAGTTAAAATTGTGAGTTATGGTCGAAACCTGGTCGTAACACAACGATAAACCGTTAAATAAACATTTTCTCTATTGCACCATCTTGTATGTGTTAAGTTGCAGTTGACATAACTATTTTTCGGCATTTACGGTTTATCTTTATTCAGTTTTATGTCTTATATATGAAGTGATTTTTTTAGCAGGATGTATTATGCAAATTCCACAAATAAAACAAAATGAATTTGGACTATTTTTTCACTTGAAACTTCTTGAGAAGCCATTTAAATAAATTTAACTTTACACTTTACTATTTTGAAAGAATTCGTAACTGATGTTTGAGAACGACTGAACTAGTAAAATATTATTCACGATGCGGCACAAAAAGAAATGAAAAATAGATAAAAACGCGGTTGAAATAAGGAAAACGCAAAATGGCTAGCAGTTTTTATTCGAAAATATGTATAACAACTTTAATATAAATCAATTATTCTTAGTAAAAAAATTTTTTTTTACTGTTTTGTTACTGTTTACTGTTTTGTTTTTACCAAATTTTTTGTTTTGCCTTTTTTTGGAAAAACCTGGTGCAAGCTGCACCAAAATTCGTGTTTTTCAACTTAAAAGAAAGGCAATTGATTTTACCACGGGCTCCAAGAAATTAAAAAAATTTACAATCATTGTTCAAAATTTATGGCGTTGAATATGGAAAAAATGATTTTTTTTTCAAATTTTTTCGCGTAAAACTTCCAGAATCCTTGATGGATTTATACAAAAATGGCTCAAAATGTTTGTTAGTATCTCTACTATGCACTTGTTTCATTAATACATTGAATTTGTTTGTTTTGTAAAATATGCAATCCAAAAACCGGAAAACCTTTTTTCCACCGAAAAAATTGGTTTATTGCGATTCGCGAATATTTCAAAAACAAGAGCTAAAATATGGAGGGGCTGAAATCTCACAGCTCTGAGATATCAAGACTTCGGTCTAGGCTAAGGATTTTGATATAGTTTTCGGCAAAAAACTTTTATGAGGACATGGTTTTTAGTTTTGGGCAGCGATGTATATCAAACATAACTCTTTGTTAAAGTACAAGTATTTTTTTATCTCTGTTTAGAAATTTATTACAAAACTAACACAAAACATCAATACGTGCCGGAAAATTATAACAGATCATAAATTAACATAATTTAGTGAAAAGATGATACACTCACCAAACTACTCAAAAACCTCTCCATTTACATTTTAATAATTTTGTTTGTTCAAACTTAACAAGTATTATAATAAATTTCACTAATAAAATTAAAATAAAAACGCCAATTTCTTTTAACTAATAGTTTTTATTTACTATATACGTATTTCGAAAGCTATGCTTTCATCGACAGTAGTATATATCAAAACTGAAACTCTCCATTTAGCGTTTTCCAGATGTGGTATCTGAAGAGTATTTAGCGATGTGTTGAGTGTGGTAGTGAGAAGGTTCCATCCTGTGGGTTAAATGTGTATGATGGCTGTGATGCCGTCGGGTCCAATAGCTTTGGATGGCTTAGTTTTCTTTATCGCATTCTCAACTTCTTCAGAAAATGTTTTTCCTCTAGATGTTCAGTATTTACTTTGCGCAGATGTCTCAATACTGACCGTGTTTTCTTTTCAAGTTTACCTGGCATTTCTGTAAAATGTGTTAAATTTAATAGCGCATTTCCTTTGGTTTTCGGTTGAGATATCATCGAAGGAGATCATGCAGCTGTTACCCGGTTGTCGAGGATGGGTTTTGCCTTTTATGACCTTCCAAAGACTTTTGCTTGGGCCAAAGCTTGACTTACTCACTAGCTCTCCATTTATTACGTTTGTGCTCAGTAACTAGTTGATTTATTTGCTTATTTAGATCTTTAATTCTAGTGTCGGCTGGATCTGCCTTGCGGATGTTATCTCTTAAAGTTGAAAGAACACAAGCTTCCTGTGGGAAGTTTGGTTTCACCTTTTGTATTCTGCCGACTGGAATAAAGCGAGATCTGACTTTATTAAAAATTTCTTGGAATTTTTTTTCCCCAGAGAGGGCGGTCAAGTGGTAAAAATTGCTGACTGAATTCTATTTCAGTAAAATTTGTAAAATGTTGCCAGTCAGCTTTGTTAAAATCAATATATGTCTTCTTATCTGACTTTATTTGGTTTATTGAACGACTTAAGGTGATTATGATCGGCACATGGTCTGATCCTAATGCGATTTCAGTTCTCCATTCAGAAATTGGCATTAGTAACATGCTGGCAAGGGAAACATCTGGAGAAGAATACGAGTTATTTGTTACCCTTGTTGGTTGTGGTTCGTTGAGTACTTCAAAGTTTGAGACGTTAATTTGATCAGCAATGCTTTCGCTTCGTGAATCAGTGTTGAGGTGTCTGTGAGTGCCATATATCATGGTGAGCATTTACATCTTCGAGAATTAGACAGTCTTTGGTATAAAATAGGTGTCCTGTAGACGGTTCATAACCTGTATCACAGCTACTTACTGGTGGAATATAAATATTGACTATCTCCGTATTTCCGGCTTTTATTATGATACCCAGTTGTTCTAGGTGATTATCAGGTCCCGGTACTGCTGGTAATGTGGTTCTAGGGAAGATAACGGTTTTGGGAATGATAAAGGCAAGGCCACCACCTTTGTCCTTCCCTATATCAAGCCTTATAATTCTATAATGACAGATATTATCATTAATTTTAAATCTAGCATTTAGTTTGGTTTCTGGTAAAACCGCACATATAAGCCGCTTTCCAATCGAGTGAATTGCTGAATGATTCACTTAAACTGAATTGTATTCCGGAATTTGTATGTTCCAATATTCAGTTTCCACTGAACGTAAACTGAGCTACTACAGAACTGAATTGAATTGAATAAAGTGAAGGAAAAAATAGGTTCATCAGTTCAACATATTCATATTTTTTTATTTACGGTTTGTGGTCCTTGATATTTGATATCATTTTCTAATTTCGTTTTTTTATCTCAAGCTCGTTTGTTTTACGTCAATTTTTTACATCAATTTTTTCATTTTTACTTTAGGAAAACTCAATGAAGTTATTACATCAAGGAGTTGGACCAGCTCAAGATCAATCCCTCTCTCACATTAAAGATGCGTTATCACGAATAATTGTTGAGATGATAAAACGTGAATGGCCACAACAATGGACAACATTATTGAGTGAATTATCAGATGCATCTCTAAAAGGCGAATCACAAACTGAATTAGTTATATTAGTATTTTTACGTTTAATTGAGGATGTTGCTTTATTACAAACAATAGAATCGAATCAACGACGGAAAGATATATATCAAGCACTAACTCAAAATATGACTGAGATTTTTGAATTTTTTTTAAGACTCATTGAACTGCATGTAAATAATTATCGTAATGCAACATTAGTTTGTGATCAGAATAAAGCATTGGCACATAGTCGTGTCGTTCAAGTTGTTTTACAATGTCTAACCGGATTTGCGGAATGGGTTTCAATACAACATATTATGACATTAGATGGTAAATTGTTACAAATTTTATGCATTTTATTAACCGACGAAGCATTCCAAATTCCTGCAGCTGAGTGTCTTGTACAAATTGTCAATCGAAAGGGACAGTTAAAAGAACGCAAACCATTATTGTTGTTATTCGGTGAAGATGCAATGGGATACATTTATCGTGCCGCTAATTTATTTGGAAATAATTTAAATACAAATGATCAACAATATCAAAAATATTATATTTTCCTTAAGAAATTGGCTTTAGTTTTAACTGGACTTGCCCAACAGTTAACATGTTTGTGGGGTAAAGAAGAGGATGATGTTATGATAATAAAATGTCCAACAAATTTTGCTACATTTTTAAATACAATTATGACATTCTTTCAACATCCAAGTATAACATTGACACATTGTGTAAGTTTGATTTGGATAATTCTTTTAAAACATGATCAAATTTCAAAGGAACCGTTAATAGTCGAGCTTATTCCAAAAGTTATTGAATTTATTGGACCAAAAATCATCAAGGTTTGTTTGTTTATATATTCATGTAATTAAATTTTTGTATAATTATTTTTATTTCTTGCATTAGATTCCATATCCAATAACACGGTCATCCGAAATTTCAATGAACCTACAATCATTTATAGGAATTGATTATGACAGCGAAGATGAATTTATAATTTTTTTTCAACGATATCGTACTGATTTATTAGAAATATTTCGACAATCTACATTAATATCACCATTGGTGACGTTTTCATATTGTGAACATTGGTTAAATTTACGATTACAGAAATCACTATCGGAAACGAATACAGTTTGTACAATTCATGATCCTATTTATTTAGAATGGGAAGCTATTGTAACTGTGCTGGATAGTGTATTAAGTCGTATTTTATTGGTTAGTGAACGACCATCGGTTTCAAACGGATTAAGACTATTGGAAGGTTGCTTGAAAGTGGAATCATCTGATCCATTGATTTGTTCAATAGTTTTATCATGTATATCGGCATTATTTGTATTCCTAAGCATGTCATCGTGTCAAATAACTGCAGGTATGTATTTTTAATCTATATACTAGTTTTTAACATACTTTTAACCAAATTTTTTCGTGACGTCATTTTTATTGATTTCAGGCAGGCCTACGACTCTCTCGGACGAGAGACTATGGTCTGCTATGGTGTCAATGGGAATCCCTGGTAAACTGGTATCACTATCCAAACTGACAGTACAGAACTCTCTATGCTGTGTACGAGTAGAGAACGAAATATCAAAGTTTTTTAAAGTCGACTCCGGGTTAAGACAAGGTGATGCTATCTCTCCTTTACTCTTTTAATCTAGCGTATACGTGCCGTCAAAAGAAACTACCGACTAACAACAATATCTTGTCAATGATTTCATCCTCGGCCGCAGTAAGGCTGTTATGAGTGAAACTTTCAAGTCGCTTGAGAGTGGTGCTAGGAAAGTTGGTCTTCAAATTAACTACGATAAAACCAAACATATGAATGTTTCAAGAGAGGTTGAGAAGAAAGATTTGATGTGCGGCCATGAACGAATTGAGGGAGTTGAATCTTTTAAATATTTGGGATCCATGCTTGACCCAAACAACAGCATACTTACAGATATAAAAGCTCGAATCACTGCAGGTAATCGAACTTTCTACTCAATTAAACCTCCCCTTGGATCGCCGTATGTATCAACACCAAACTCAAGTTATACAAGACGTTGATTAGACCGATTGTGATGTATGGGGCACAATCGTGGACCCTTTCACAAAATGACGAATCACATTTATCTGTATTTGAGCGTAAGATCCATTTTTGGTCCACTTAAGTCAGACGATGGAGAGTACAGAACGCAAAATAACTTTGAGATCAGAGACCTTCTTGAGGGTCCAGATATAATAGGTTGTATCCGTCCCAACAGGATTGCTTGGTTTGGGCATGTTCTACGAGCCGATTCACAGTCTGAAATGAGTAAAAAAAATGTACGTTAGTACCCCAGGGAGTGGGCGACCGCGAGGTAGACCACGACTGCAATGGGAGACGGACGTAATAAACGACATTAAAAAAATCGGCTGCCATAGTAATTATGTCGCTGTTGTGCATGACCGTGGTGAATATTCGAAGCTGATTAGTTTGGCAACGCTCCTACACAGAGCACTAACGCCAAAAAAAGAACTTGTATCCAGTTTCATGAAGTAACTTTTACCTTCGATTTGTCCTTTATGATCTAAATTTTCACCATTTACTGCTATTCTTTAATTTGGGATGTAGATAACATTCTCACTTCTTGGCTTTACATTCGATCTTCATCGATTTTCCTTTGAATAAGAGACGAAGATCTGCCATGCTTCCTATTTCAATAGTCCTGTGAGATATGGCCCAATTTTCTACATATCCAACACAGGGGTTTCCTACTGCTCCTCTTAAACCCTACGTGCTCCTTTCCTTCGGTTCCTCTTGTCTTCACAGAAGACGATGGTCTTTCTGCTGACCAATTTCGACCGAATACTTCACCTCTGATGTTCCCTTCTCCATCCCTTTTTCTTCATCCAACAAATTGCATATAAATCCTCTGTGCCATCTCACATTGCGTATACGATTGTTTCATGGAACGTCGCCTTAGGTGTAACTGTAACTGTTATTCTAGACCTCTCTCCCCATACTTAAAATTGCGCTTTTTGTAAATAATTAAAAAACTGCATTGCAAAATTGTAAAAAATATTGCGATGGTACAGAAATTAAGTGCTCTTTGAAATAATGACACGTGTCTTTGCCACTTCTTACTACCCTATCTGTAATAAATATAATTGTAAATCTAATGAAAGTAGAGAAATTAAACTTAAGAAAAATAAGTAAAGATGAAGTTTCAACTTCGGAATAGTCATCGCCTAGGTAGCATAATTAATAAACGTCTGCTGTAAATGATGAGGAAGATTCGAATCCGGTCCGAAACACGAGAATTGAAATTTTTCTCCGAAAAAGTATAACCACTCCTTCGAATTGAAAAAAAAAATCAAATTATATCCTCAGACCTCAGTTACTTGAGTTTAACTGCTCACGAAAATCCCTTATAATTATGAGTATTCACAGTATCGCAATATTTTTCATTTAAATGTTACTAATTTTTCCTATCATCACAAAGACTTTTTAAGTTGTTCGATCAATTGGGTGTGAAACTAAGCGGGGTAAGCTAACCGCGGCATGGAACACGTGGTTGACTATGCCAAATATAAAAACCTGGATATCATAAAAAGACGATACCAGTTAAGGGTCTCGTTTAACGGAATCCACGACAGACGTATTTGGGTGCGCTTCAATGGCTTTGTAGAATAGAAACGGGCGAATAGAAGCATTTCCAATATCCGGGCTATATATATGGCCATTGAACAGCTCAATGATCTGTGAGTCCAACCTTTTGAGAGTTTGTGCCCCGAAACAGAGCAATCTGGTGCCCATAATGGGATCTGGTGGTACAAAAAGCTTGACAAACTAAGACCAAATCTCCAAGAAACTTCTGAACAGAATCTTGAGAACCCTCGATATAAAGCAGACTGGGCTTTGTACAATGAAACAAAGAACTTTTCCAAAGATTTAGCCGTAAATCAAAGAAACGGTCCTATGAAAACTAATGTGAGTCGATTAAGACCATCCTGGCTGCGTATGCAGGAAGTGTCCCCAGAACGCAACCGCGGCAAATAGGATAAAACCAAACCGAATGGACTAGTTCATAGGAAAACGTGTTGTATCGCCCGAAGCTCTGTCTTGGGCTATCAGTACCTTCAAGTCCTACAAATGCCAAAGCCCTGAAATGATTTAGCGTCCCGCGCTGTCATACTGGCAGATCGCAGAAAAACTTCTTCGTCCGAACTGCATACAACTGGAATAGTTTGCCGGAATCCAGTCTCAGGTGGCTTCAATCCGCAGAGGTTTAAAAAAAGCGTTCATCAATACCTTGGAACGCCAGTTGTGGGACCTAGGTCTTAAAAGGTATTTATGTGTTGTTGTGACCCATATTCTAAACCCTAAAACACAACACTTTTTATTTTAAAAAAAAATATGAGATAACAGTATTTGGAAATAATAGGAGGCAGGCTCTCAAGCATATTCGTGGTCTGCATAGCTTTTGGCTTAGTACCTAAGTTCTAGATAAACGTGATGGGGTCGTGTTTATCCCATTACCTAGAAAAATTATCTATTGCGAGGCGAAAAACTTCAAACGATCACTCTTTCCTCATATTTTCTAAGGTCTTTGGAGAGGGTGATCAACTGGCATATTCAGAATTTCTACCTGAAGGAAAACCCACTAAGCAATAGGCAACACGCTTTTTAAACGAGAAAGTCTACGGACCCTATCCTTTCAGAGGTGGTCTCTGCCATTGAGGAGAATATCTCTCAAAAGACAATTGGTGTTATTCTAGACATAGAAGCGGCTTTCGAAAGTTTCTTTTGAGTTACTCTTTAACGGAGCTGAAAGGTACGGAGTGAATAAAACACTCCTAAGGTGGATACAACATGCTTTGGCTATGTTATTTGGAAGATTTGTGGTACCGCCCAAGGGCAGTAGCAGAGTTCCTGAGTCTGAACATGAAGCCGGAAGAGTAGCACCGCACCCGTCGATACAACAAAAACAACCGGGAGCTGTAGGCAAAGTCTTCAAGTACTCTGGAGGGAGCTGGACGAACACATGAAAGATTTGTAACTGATGGCACACTACCTCTAACTGTCTTTCGAAGGTTGAAATTCTAACGATAGTGCCGATGGCAAATCAGTTACAGACCGATAACTGATTTGCCATCGGTCAGTTCGACCAACACTTTTGACATCTACAAAGATGAATCAGTCAATGGAAATAGTGCAGCAGCTGCGGTTTACTTCAGAAATGAAGATCTTGGGCTGCAATTTCCACATGGCTAATACTACAGTCTTTCAAGCTGAAGTATTCACCCTAAATGCAGCATCGAAGCGAGCAACGGGGTTGAAGTGGTTTGGCAAGGTTATTAATATTTTTACTCATAGCCAGACTGCCTAAAGGCTAATGAGCTAGCAAACATTTCTTCAAGGCGATTCATAGGCCCTGAACCAGCAATTGGTATATAAAAAAAAAAGAATAAGTTCGCAAGTCGAACATCTTCTTCGATTTATCATTATTCCCAATGTTCACTCCATAGGTGAGCTGCAAACCCCGGCTTTCTTTTAAGTTTGATCCATCAGAGTGAAGACTAATAGTGGGACTACTAACAGGTTATTATGGTTAGACTTGGACTAGGAAATGATTCAACATTCCGTTTTACATTGCGGGAAAATATTTGGCTCTCTCAGGGCGCCGAAACAGTATATCGGGAACAAACTACTAAGGATAAGAGATTTCTGCAAAGCAGGACCATTCGAAACTATTGTTTTTTTTCTCAAAAGAATCTTCAGCTGCTGAACATAAAGGACCTTAGCATTCTAAAAAATACTATCAAAAATTTTGTAGTAATAATTTTATTATATTTAGTCCAAAGTCAAAATTATTTTTTCGTCGTATAGAATTTATTCGTCCACAAATTATTGTTACTTTAATAAACTATTTATTCCTTTTTTTAATTATTAATTAATTGTATAATTTTTTGTTTCAGCCAATTGTGTTGCAATGACTGGTGTAAATTTATTGCCAAAAGTACTCGAAAAAGTTTTCTATTCGTTAATTTATTTAGATAAAAATAAAACAAATAATAACAAACAATTGCATTATTCAAAATTGGTTCGAAATTTACGTCAACATGCCTCATCGTTAATGGTAAAATTAGCGCTTAAATATCCTTTACTTCTTTTACCATTATTCGACCAAATCAATACAACAATTCAAGATTTAATCAAACGTCCGAATCAATTAAATAACAACGAACAAATCATACTGATTGAAGCTCTGATATTAATTTCAAATCATTTTTGTGATTATGAAAGACAGAATAATTTTATTGGTGATATAGTAAGACAACGGCAACAATGTTGGTTGGAGTTAGCGCCTGTATTTAAATCACCGGAAAACTTTATGGATTTCATTGGACTTGATAAATCACCAATTGAACCAACCAGCGATAATGGAAGTAATATATATGCTTTAAACCGAGCGCGTGTAGGATATGCTCTATCGTCAGTTTTAGGAATAATAAAACGATGTTCATGGCCAGATGATCCGGATCGTGCATCACGAGGTGGTTTTGTTGTTGCACTTACCGAATCTGGTAATCCAGTGTTTCGGAATCCTGCAACCACGCATATTGTACCATTACTGCCACATATTCTATCATTATGTAAAGTTTTAAATCAAATTTTCAAAACAGAAGCAATGTCTCGTACACATGAAGGATTCCGTAATGCATATCAAATGCTTGAACAAGAGAAAAAGGGATTAATGGGAGTCTGTGTTATATATCAAGATCCGATGGATGTTACTCAAACGAAACCCGGAACAGCATTGGATAAAATGCAAAAATTTTTAACTTTTACCTATGATAATTGTTATCATTTAATGGGATCGGCTGGTCCATCGTTAGGCCGGGATTTATATCAACTACCTGGAATATCAGATGCCTTAATTGAAAGTGTGTTTTGTGATTTAGATAGTGTTCCTGATTATCGAACTAGGACAATTGTTAAGGTATTTTTGAAACCGTTTGTATATTCATGCCCACCTGCCTATTATGACGTTGTTTTGTTACCGATATTCGCTCATCTAGCACCGTTAAGTAAGTAAAAAAAAATCTAATTTTATTTCAATATTAATTTTGAATTTTTGTTTTAGTGTTTTCACGTCTTAATCAAAGATGGCAGTATTTAACAGCGCACTACGAATCGGAAAACTTTACAGAGAATAATGCCGATGAAGTGATAGCTGATATGTTAATAAGAGCAATGACACGGGAATATTTAGATGTGTTGAAAGTTGCACTCGTTGGAGGTACAATAACAATTGATCGAGATCATTCCAATGATTTGACGGTAGATCAAGACGATCATTCCATGGATGGTGTAACACCTGCTTTAACTCGTGCTGCACAATCTGCTATGGCGTCAGACGTTATTAGTGATTTAGGAGGAAGATTATTAAGGTGTCCTGTGACATGTAATCCAATAGTTCTGACTGTTTTAAGGTAGGCTGGGTTATTTTTAATTTAGAACTAATTTCAATTAAATTAATTTTTATATATTTTTTAGTGTTCTATCGTGGAATGATAGCAAATCAAGTTTAAAAGCAACACAACTAATTGGACCGATCTTGAAATTTTTAGCAAATGAACAGCTTTTAACGCCCCATCTATCAACAAGCATTTTAATATCTGTGTTAAAGGGACTACAGTTACACGGACAAGATGAAGCAAATCAAGTAATTTTTAGTTTGTCATCAACTTTATAAATAACCCCACTTAACTGCTCGTTATTCGTTATTTTTAGGGATCCCTGATCACTTTAGGAGTACAAGTTTATGAAATCGTCCGTCCTAAATTTCCGACTGTTATAGAAATAATGCAACAAATTCCAAATATTAATGTATCAGATTTACAGAAATTAGATGAAAAATTATTAGTCAATGCAACAAAGGGAAATAAAATTGATAAAATAAAAAAAGATTTATTTAAAAAAATCACCGGACAGGTAATTTTGTGTTTATCTGTTCAATCAATTGTTTTAATCGATTCAATTTAATTTAATTCACACAGTTAATAGGGAAAGGATTAAATCAGTTATTCAAACAAGAAATTCATATAGAAAATTTACCGCCAATTCCACAACAGCAAAGAAACGTGAATGTTTGTTTCAATTTGATGGATCAGAATGGACAAGATACTGGATTGCCACAGTTATTTTCTACTCGAAGTTAAAAAATAATTTAGCATGATTATTTGTAATATTAATAGAAATAAGCCTGACACAAACACTAATAATATGTTGTTTAGTTTTTTTATTTTTGAAATATTTATAAACTCAAATTATTGATAAACAAATTGTTATTTGTAATAATGATATACATATTGTAATTATAAAATTATTGTATTTAATTTAAATTAAAAACTAGAATATAATTATAGTTTCCTTTTTTTTTTTAAATTCTCTGGTCGATCTGCGAAAAAAATCGATAATGCAGTTTTGTTTAAAATTTGCTCGTTACTTCAAAATACAAAGTTTTCAATAAAAACATAAAAATTCCAGGATAAATGAAGTTAAGAATTTATTTCTATCGGAATAATGAAGCACAAAAATAAATAATTTAAATTATTGTAAAATAATTATTCCACAAATGTTATATGTTAACCCGTTTTGATTTTATTGCAATTATGTAAACCGGATACAATCCTTTAGGAAAATTTAATTGTTTTTCTTCTTTAATTATCCTTAGACCAGCTTTATCTATTAATGTTTTCATAAGTGATAACGGACGTGTAACCGAACTATCTGTAGCATCTATCTCTACCTCATCACTTGATGTAAAGTTTTCTTTTAGTACAATAAAACCATTTTTCTTTAATCCAATAGAACATCGATTAAAAAACTCCATTAAATCATCATCCTTTAAATGTCCTAACACCCACTGTACCCATATTAAATCATATTTTATTTCTTCTGGTACAAAATCTTGTAATCCAATATTATATATTTCACCAAACTTTATTTCCTTATTCCCCGATATAAATTCTTGAGCTTGATCACAAAAATGTTTATCCTGTTCAACCATATCGACTCGTTCATACATTGGTAGAAGTAAATGTTTTGTAACACGTCCAATGCCAGCACCACAATCTAAAGCATATTTTCGTCCGGGGATTGGTTTCATACGGTACAATGTTTGCAAGAAATTTGTTGAGCCTCGAATGTCAGCGTTTGTTATTCTACCAAATCCACCTAACATTCCATCAACAGTTGGTGAAATTGTTGACCAATAATTTTTGGCATTGATATAATATTCGCTATTATTTATAAAACTATCATTATCTATAAATTCATTAGTTAAATTTGATTCACTATTATTATTATCTTCTAATATTAAATCGTTTGTTGTTGCCATGATATAATATTTGATTAAATTCTATCGATTTTTTTTGTAGTTTCTAAGGAAATATCTTTGTTTGTACCGCGTGTTTTGACAGTTGACGTGTTTTTTTTATTATCGATAGTAGTAGATTTTTAATTGATGGTTTAAAGCAGTACCATCTATGTTTTAATAGATATGTAAAAGGTAGTTTTAAATTTATTGCGCGATTTTTCTGTTCCTGTGTTTGCCGCAATGGCGCTACAAATGGGGGATTTATAGATTCAAAAAATCACAAACATTTTATATGGAATTACATACAAAGCACAATTTAAATAATTTTAAAAGTTATCTATGAAATTTATTATTTTATCGCAATTGAATAATTTTAATTTACTATATATTAAGCGTAATATATAAAATATTATTCTTAAGTCGCTAAAAATGCAACATAAAAATTGCCAAAATTTCCCATACATAAGGCGCTTTCCAATCGAGTGAATTACTGAATGATTCACTTAAACTGAATTGTATTCCGGAATTTGTATGTTCCAATGGTTATATTCAGTTTCCACTGAACGTAAACTGAGCTACTACAGAACTGAATTGAATTGAATAAAGTGAAGGAAAAAATAGGTTCATCAGTTCAACATATTCATATTTTTTTATTTTCGGTTTGTGGTCAAACGTTAAAAATAATAAAAAAATAAATCGGAACATATTTGTTTGTGTCTAAATTTTCGATTTTTGTTATGTATTTTTTAAATGTCAAAAATTGCTGTTTTTTTTTGTTTTGGCTCTATTTTTGATGATTTACTGAATATTAGACCAATTCAGTTTAAGTGAATCATTCAGTAATTCACTCGATTGGAAAGCGCCTATAGCTGTATGAAAAATTTAACCTATTACTTCGGTCTGAAAGACCTAAGTATTACATTCGGGCCATATGGCTCCAAAACTGGAGCTAAGCCTTTAAATAAAAAAAAAAAAAAAAAAAAAGTATTACATTCATGAGCTCAAAGTGAAATTCTTACCCCCACTTTTTTTGGCATTTCTCGACGTTTTAGGACCTACTGATTCTAAAAAAGCAAAAAAAAAAAAATGTGTGTCTGTCTGTCGGCCGTCCGTCCGGCCGTCCGGCCGTCACAACCGACGAAATCTAGAAAACCGCTGGACGGATTTCAAAATTTGTTTTTTCTAAAAATAGGTTTACTCAATGGGAAGAGCCGAAAGGACGATGTGTTCGATAACTGTACCGGAAGTGTGTCAAAAAAATCGTCAAGTGTGTCAAAACATGGAAATTTTCATATTTTTTGCTTAAAAATCGATCATTTTAAGTGATTACGAGTAGAAACATTAAATTTGGAGAAATCTTGATGGTCGGGATTGGTATGTGAGACCAAAATCTAGATAACTGCATTATAAGTTTGTCAAAAAAATGTTGTCAAGTGTGTCAAAAGAAAGATTTTTATTTATTTTTTACCCAATTTTTTGGAAAAAAATTAAATTAAAATTTTGTTCGAAATGAAATTTTATTTTATTATTGCGAACTATGGCATTATAAGTTTGTCAAAAAAATGTTGTCAAGTGTGTCAAAAAAGATTTTTATTTATTTTTTTACCCAATTTTTTGGAAAAAATTAAATTAAAATTTTGTTTGAAATGAAATTTTATTATTATTATTGAGAACTATGGTATTATAAGTTTGTCAAAAAAATGTTGTCAAGTGTGTCAAAAGAAAGATTTTTATTTATTTTTTTACCCAAGTTTTTGGAAAAAAATTAATTTAATTATTTGTATGACATGAAAATATATTATTATTATAGAGAATTGTGGCATTATAAGTTTGTCAAAAAAATAATGTCAAGCGTGTCAAAAAATGATTTCATTGATTTTTTTAGCCAATTTTTTGGGGAAAAAAATGTAGCTGTTTTTATGACGTAAATGTAGTTGAAAATGAATTTGGACATGGAAATTTTTTAATATGTTATAGTTTTTAAATTTTTTTTGGAATTTTGAAAAAAGGTTGTATTTTTGATTTTGTAATAATTTTTGCAATATTTTTAGAATTTTGGAAAAAGTTTTAATTTTTGATTTTGTAATAATTTTTGGAATATTTTTAGAATGTTGAAAAAAGTTTGATTTTATTATAATTTTTACAATATTTTTGGAATTTTGAAAGAAATATGAATTTGTGATTTTGTAATATTTTCTCGAATCGCTAAATTGAAGGTTTTTGAATAGTTTGCTGAAAATATAATTAAAAATGAAATTGGACATGGACATTTTTGAATTTGTTATAGTTTTTGAATATTTTTGGAATTTTGAAAAAGTTTCAATTTTTGATTTTGTAAGAATTTTTGGAATATTTTTAGAATTTTGAAAAATTTTAAATTTTTGATTTTATTTTAATTTTTATAATTTTGGAAAAAGTTTCAATTTTCGATATTGTTATAATTTTTGTAATATTTTTAGAGTTTTAGAAAAAGTTTGAATTTTTGAATTTTTAAGAATTTTTGGAATATTATTAGAATTTAGAAAAAGTTTAAATATTTGATTTTATTCTAATTTTTGGAATATTTTTGGAATTTTGAAAAAAGTTTCAATTTTTGATTTTGTATAATTTTTGCAATATTTTCAGAATTTTTGAAAAAAGTTTAATCTTTGATTTTGTAATAATTTTTGGAATATTTTTAGAATTTTGAAAAAAGTTTGATTTTATTTAATTTTTACAATATTTTTGGAATTTTGAAAGAAATATGAATTTCTGATTTTGTAATATTTTCTCGAAACGCTAAATGGAGAGGTTTTTGAGTAGTTTGCTGATTGTATCATCTTTTCACAAAATTATGCTAATTTATGATCTTTTATAATTTTCCGGCATCGTATTGATGTTTCGAGTTAGTTTTGTAATAAATTTCTAAACAGAGATTAAAAAAAATACTTGTACTTTAACAAAGAGTTATGTTTGATATACATCGCTGCCCAAAACTAAAAACCATGTCCTCATAAAAGTTTTTTGCCGAAAACTATATCAAAAACCTTAACCCAGACCGAAGTCTTGATATCTCAGAGCTGTGAGATTTCAGCCCCTCCATATTTTTCGTATTTGTTTTACGGACAGAAGAAATTAAAATATTTCATATATTATGGTTAATATATAGTCAATAGTACTTCATAAACAAATTTAAATTATTTAACTGTAGTAAAATGAGAAATTTTATACATAATTTTTAAAATTATTCAAGTTGTGTTTTGTATGTAACTTTTCTGTTCCGGTGCGAGCGATTTTTCTGTTCCAGAGCGATTTTTCTGTTCCGGTGTTTGCCGCAATGGCGCTGCAAAAAAGGGGATAAGAGAAAAAACACAAAAATTTTATATGGAATTACATATACAAAACACAATTTGAATAATTTTAAAAGTTATCCATGAAATTTCTCATTTTACGACAATTGAACAATTTTAATTTGCTTATGAAGTATTATTGACTATATATTAGGCGTAATATATAAAATATTATTCTTAAGTCGCTAAAAAAAGCAACATAAAAATTGCCAAAATTTCCCATACAAAGTATGTATGCAAAATTTAACCTATTTACTTCGGTCTGAAAGACCTAAGTATTACATTCATGAGCTCAAAGTGAAATTCTTACCCCCACTTTTTTGGCATTTCTCGACGTTTTAGGACCTACTGATTCTAAAAGAGCAAAAAAAAAAATGTGTGTCTGTCTGTCGGCCGTCCGTCCGGCCGTCCGTCCGTCCGGCCGTCACAACCGACGAAATCTAGAAAACCGCTGGACGGATTTCAAAATTTTTTTTTTCTAAAAATAGGTTTACTCAATGGAAAGAGCCGAAAGGACGATGTGTTCGATAACTGTACCGGAAGTGTGTCAAAAAAATCGTCAAATGTGTCAAAACAAGGAAATTTGCATATTTTTTGCTTAAAAAACGTTAATTTTAAGTGATTACGAGTAGGATCATTGAATTTGGAGAAATTTTGATGCTCGGGATTGGTATGTGAGACCAAAATCTAGATTATTGCATTATAAGTTTGTCAAAAAAATGTTGTCAAGTGTGTCAAAAGAAAGATTTTTATTTATTTTTTTACCCAATTTTTCGGAAAAAAAATAAAATTGTGAAATATGGCATTATAAGTTTGTCAAAAAAAAGTTGTCAAGTGTGTCAAAAGTTGTCAAGTGTGTCAAAAAAATGTAGCTGTTTTTATGACGTAAATGTAATTGAAAATGAAATTGGACATGGAAATTTTTGAATTTGTTATAGTTTTTGAAATATTTTGTGAATTTTGAAAAAAGTTTGTATTTTTGATTTTGTAATAATTTTTGCAATATTTTTAGAATTTTGGAAAAAGTTTTAATTTTTGATTTTGTAAGAATTTTTGGAATATTTTTAGAAATTTGAAAAATTTTATAATTTTTGATTTTATTATTTTGGAAAGTTGAAAAAAGTTTCAATTTTTTATTTTGTAATAATTTTTGGAATATTTTTAGAATTTTGAAAAAAGTTTGATTTTATTTAATTTTTACAATATTTTTGGAGTTGTAAAAGAAATATGAATTTGTGATTAATATTTTCTCGAAACTCTAAATGGAGAGGTTTTTGAGTAGTTTGCTGAGTGTATCATCTTTTCACTAAACTATGTTAATTTATGATCTGTTATAATTTTCCGGCAACGAATTGATGTTTCGTGTTAGTTTTGTAATACATATCTTAACAGAGATAAGAAAATATTTGTACTTTAACAAAGAGTTTTGTTTGATATTCATCGCTGCCCAAAACTAAAAACCATGTCCTCATAAAAGTTTTTTGCCGAAAACTATATACAAATCCTTAACCCAGACCGAAGTCTTGATATCTCAGAGCTGTGAGATTTCAGCCCCTCATTTTTCGTATTTGTTTTACGGACAGAAGAAAATAAAATATTTCATATATTATGCTTAATATATAGTCAATAATAGTTCATAAACAAATTTAAATTATTCATTGATGTAAAATGAGAAATTTCATAGATAATTTTTAAAATTATTCTAGTTGTGTTTTGTATGAAATCTCAGAACAGAAACAGAAAGAGCGATTTTTCAGTTCCGGTGTTTGCCGCAATGGCGCTGGAAATAAGGGATAAGAGAAAAAATCACAAAAATTTTATATGGGATTCCATACAAAACACAACTTGAATAATTTTAAAAGTTATCTATGAAATTTCTCATTTTACTACAATTAAATAATTTAAAATTTTTCTGTTCCGGTGTTTACCGCAATGGCGCTGCAAAAGGAGGATAAGAGAATAAATTCAAAGAATTTTAAATGGGATTTCATACAAAACACAACTAGAATAATTTTAAAAATTATCAGTTGTAATTTCCCAAGGGCGGTGATAATACGAAATAATTTTTTGCCAGAAAAATTTCGAAAGCAAGTACGTATATAGATAAAAGCACGAGGCCGTAGGCCCAGTGCTTTTTATCAATACCACTTGCTTGAGGAATTTTTCAAAAAAATTATGAGAATTTATCAACGAACGAGGGGAATTCGTTTAGAAAACTTTTTGCCTTAGTTTTATTTTAATTTAAACCAATGAAACTCTCTAAAATGTAATGACATCATTCAATTTCATTTCATAACATTTGAATTATAATAATAACAAATATTCAAACGTCTTCATACTGGTATATTAAAAATTATCAGTCTAATTTTGAAATAATTAGCTGATATCACAGTAGGCCAACGTATAATTCATAAAAAATATATAAAGAAATGAAAAAGGCAAAAAATTTTCTAAACGAATTCACCTCGTTCGTTGATAAATTCTCATAATTTTTTGAAAAATTCCTCAAGCAAGTGGTATTGATAATATAATATATAGCCTACGTCCTCGTGCTTTTATCAACATACTTGCTTTCGAAATTTTTGGCAAAAAATAATTTCGAATTATCACCGCCCTTGGGAAATTACAACTGAAAATTTTTTGCCATTTTTCATTTCTTTTGAATTATACTGTGATATCAGTTAATTATTTCAAAATTAGACTGAAACTTTTTTGCCTTAGTTTTATTTTAATTTAAACCCATGAAATTCTCTAAAATGCAATGACATCATTCAATTTCACCAATAACAATTATAAGAATAACAATTATAATAAGAATTATACTTATAACATATTTATACGTCTGGTCTACTGGGATATTAAAAATTATCAGTCTAATTTTGAAATAGGGCTATTATTTTGAAAACGTACATCGAAAAAAAAACAACTATTTTTTAAAACTCTGAAATTTTGATATATTGTTGATATTGACGAAAGGAAAAAAGTAATTTCTGCTTTTATTTTTTGTGTACTCTGAATCGGAGTTATGCGCGGTTGAATTTTGAGGCTTTTTCACGTAGTTTTTGGTAATGGTGGCAATGTTTTGTGAATAGGTGCCACAAATTTCATCCGACTTACGTATATTTTTGCAAGTAAAAAGGAAAATAATTGAATAATTGAAATAAGTAAGTTTAAAATTAATAACTTTTCTCTTTTCCGCTAGGCGGCGCGTAAAACCTTGGTTTACTTCAAAGCTCATATCTCAAAAAGTAGGCTTTTTTTTTTTTTGTTTTTCACAAATTTTAAAGTAAACTTATGCAGCTATGAAATTGAGAAATAAAAAGTCAGCAATTCAATATGGATTTTTTCTTACGATTTTTTAAAGTTTGGTATATGAAAAATTCACATGTGTTTTTTTATTAAGTTAATAATCCTGTACTAAATGTGGATCTAATAAATTAAACATTTCATATTTTAACACCTGCAATAAATTTGAACCATTTTTTGTGTATTTCTGATTGAGAAACAGGTTTTTATTCAGAATAAGAATTGGAGATCCCAATGATCGAAGATTTTGTTATGATTTCAACATCACCAACACTAACATTAGAAAAAAACATTAAAAATATATTTTTCCTATAAACATTATAATTTAATCAATATTATAAATAAATACATTAAAAAATTAATTTATATATTTTTTTTTGCCTTTAAATTGAAATATTTATGATCATCAGAAAAAGAAAACATTTTGGCAATTATTTTATCGGGTGTAGTGTTATCCGGTAAAAAACAGTGGAATCCTTGAGTTCTTTGTTTTCTTCCAAGAACATTTCGTAGATGTCGATGAGGGTCCATAACACCAACCGCTTTGATTTCTTAATTTTTGTCGATCCTTCTGTAATAGTAACAACATCTTTAAGGCCAGGCATTGTTCTACTAATTTCCTCTGATAAGAAGTATGTTTGAATTTGTTTTACTATATTTTGTGACAAACTGTGCACTTGTTTGCTTTGAGGCCAACTGTAAGGACCTACTGTTTCCAACAGATCCATGGCGAATTCTACCAGTCGTCTTGATGCATTAAATTCATCCTGGATATACGTTGATTTGACCAAAATTTACGTGGTAGAGTTGTCAACAAAAACACTTGTTTTGATTTACAGCTGGCATCTTTAAACTCTTTTTTAAGGTTCATAAGCCATGATGTATATTCACATTCCTCGTTTGGTGATAACACTTTAACTGAATCTACTTGAAATATTCTTTGACTTATTGCCGATGTGACACTTGCAATTTTTTTATAACTTCCTGTTGTAATATGATTTTGTTTGATAGGAGATTCGGCTTACCTTCCAAGAACATTGTTAATATCTTCTAAAATGTCATTAAGTAGTTCAGAAACTGGTGGAGATATAGTATCAACCGAAACTAGTGATGGATCTAAAGATGCTGGAGGTATTTGAATATTTTCGTTCGTTGGAACATTTTCAACATCCTGATTTATAGAAATAATTTCACTATCGATAGTTTCCGAACATGAAAGCTGCTGTATAGAAAATATTAGTTGCATATGAATTTTTATTCATTTTAATAAAATAATTAAATTTACCTTATTTTCATAGATATGACATGTTTCACATATAAACTGGTCATCACGCAAAGTAAAATTTAGGGTCGCAGCTTTTTGAATAACAGCTGGTGTGACCTGTTTCACATTTTTTGATGTCCGCTGATGATTTTTGAGACCGTACAAGTTACAGCACAATTTGAAAGGCATTTCTATTATTATCTTTTCTAAACGTTATGTCTTCTAAATATTTTGGAATATAATTGATTATAAGGCGATCCAATCAATATAAATATACCCTTGAAATAGTTTTGACATAGGTAGAATCAGGTAAAATTAGGTAGGTACAATTTAATATATTTTGATTGGATGCAAGTATGATTTGGTCAAAAACCGTTTGTGGGCGTTATTAGAAATTTTAAATGTTAGAATTATGAGCCTCTAATGAGATTTTAATTAGTAAAAAGGGGCTGAATAGACATTTTTTAAAATGAATAAACATTTTACACACCCTTTTAATAATTTAAATTCCTTTATTTTACCACTTAACTTAAATTAATTTTTAATAAGTTTTTAACCATTTAACCGCACAGAAAATGGTTCAAATTTATTGCAGGTGTTAAAATATGAAATGTTTAGTTTATTAGATCCACATTTAGTACAGGATTATTAACTTAATAAAAAAACACATGTGAATTTTCATATACCAAACTTTAAAAAATCGTAAGAAAAAATCCATATTGAATTGCTGACTTTTTATTTCTCAATTTCATAGCTGCATATGTTTACTTTAAAATTTGTGAAAAACAAAAAAAAAAAAAGCCTACTTTTTGAGATATGAGCTTTGAAGTAAACCAAGGTTTTACGCGCCGCCTAGCGGAAAAGAGAAAAGTTATTAATTTTAAACTTACTTATTTCAATTATTCAATTATTTTCCTTTTTACTTGCAAAAATATACTTAAGTCGGATGAAATTTGTAGCACCTATTCACAAAAAATTGCCACCATTACCAAAAACTACGTGAAAAAGCCTCAAAATTCAACCGCGCATAACTCCGATTCAGAGTACACAAAAAATAAAAGCAGAAATTACTTTTTTCCTTTTGTCAATGCCAACAATATATCAAAATTTCAGATTTTTTAAAAATCAAAAATTTAAAAATCAACAAAAAAATGTACGTTTTCAAAATAATAGCCCAATAATGAACTGATATCAAAGTAGGTCAACGTATAATTCATTAAAAATATATAAAGAAATGAAAAATGGCAAAAACTTTTCTAAACGAATTCCCCTCGTTCGTTGATAAATTTTCATAATTTTTTGGAAAATTCCTCACCAAAGTGGTATTGATAAAAGCCCTCGGCCTACGGCCTCGTGCTTTTATCAATATACTTACTTTCGAAATTTTTAGCAAAACAGAGAGTGTGCTTAAGACCGCACGACAGAAGGGAAAACTTCATTGCCAATCGCAATCAATTGATATCGTATTAGTAGTATTTGGATCGTATTAGTAGAATAAATGAAAAACAAGTCAGAACGATAAACCGCTAGCTACACACACTAACCTCACATTGTAAACCAAACAATTGTCAAAATAGCACTCATATGCCAATAGCAGAGACTAAAGTACACGTGGTTGTCACACCCATAGATCAACAAGTTTAAATTTTACAAATCTTCCTGCGGAAAGCTAAGCAAATTCATTGGTATTAATGCGCATTGTTGCCGTTTGCAAATCACTATCGGCTAAGTGCCACCATTATCCAAATAAATCCAACTCAAAGAGAGTCACTCATTTATTCGAACTCAAAATTCTATGTTTTGCAATTCTAAGTCAAAAAGTGAGTGACTTCAAATCAATTTTCATAGAATGACTGTTTGACATTTAAAGAATTCAATTTCTGTCAGCTTTATGTAAATTTGTGTTTCTTTATGATACATAATTTAAAGTTTTATACAAAATGGATATTCTAAAAAGTCGTATTCGATGTCTCTCTCGTCAAAGAATTTTAAAGTATACTCTTCAACGATCCGGCAGTGTAATTAATGCATGCGCTATCATCCATAATATTATGATGACAGAAAATTATACTTTGCCGTCGGATAACGAAATTTCAATGGAAGTGGATGACGAAGAGGATGGTATTGATCCACAATATAATATAAATACAAGAAATGCAGTAAATTTTCTAATAGAAGGCAGGAGATTGCGGGACGAAATTGCACCTCAATTTTAATGCTTATTTTGTACATTTCAAACGAATATTATAATGTCGTGTTCTTTGGCTTGATCGAAAAAAGATTGATTTATTTGCTTGCCAACGAACAGCATAAAATAAATCAATCTACTTTTGTAAATGTAGTAGTAAATTGTTTTGACTTTTTGTTCTATCAGTTGATATGTTTGGTTATGTTTATATTTGAAAATGATAGATTTTACGTTTTATCATTTTATTTGTAATAACTTTATCATTAATTAGTAATTTAAATAATTTAAATAATAATAAATTATTTTTAAACAAAATAATAATAATAATAAAAATGGCGGGTTTTTTTGTTTACATAAATTTGACAATTAAAAATAATATTTCAATGTATTTGTAAAATCTACCAAAAAATCTAGATTTTTAAAACTTGATCTAGATCAAAAAATAAATCAATCTTTTTTTGCCAACGAACACAAACTGACAGCTAATTTGATCTGACAGATAATTTTTTTGATCTGAGATCAATTTTTTTTTGCCAAAGAACACGACATAAGATTAATAATTTCTTTAATTCATTAATTAAATCTATAATTCATTCATTAAAATAGTAACAGAGGTAAAAGGTAAAACATTATTTCCAAAGGCAAGCCAAATTGTCCTTTTGAATTTGGAGCATTTCTTTCATTATTTCCAATTTTTGTCTTTTTAGTCACAAAATCTCCTCTATGTAATCGTTTTCACAGCTGCAAATGGTTTTTGCATTCGGCATTTCAAGTTTTCTCTTTCGTTATTGCGGCTGGCTCGATGGAGTTCGAATGCTTTTTATCACAGTGGAGGTAGCATCTGAAGTTTTTACTCCCAGTTCTTCTGTAAAACCATCTTTATACACGGCATGGTATGTGATAATGCCTACCACCTTGCTCTCCACTTAATCTACCTCTAAAATAGGATCTGTTCCATTAATGCCCGATCTTGAAAATTTAGTACGAACACGATTGCTGCAATAATAAAAACACAATTAGTGAGTGCTTAAATGTTCTAATCAACTAATTTAGCTTACCACAAATCCTCCCAATATTTTTTCCAAGTTGGTCCAGTCTTATGAGCCCCTCCCATTGCATTTATAAGGCATGCTACATCCTGCCATTGCTCTGCAAGTTTGCATTTTCCATCCTCTGCAGATAAAAATTGGTTTCGAGCCAACTCAAAGTGTTCCTCTAAATAATCAACTAGAGCAACCTTTTGGCTGTTTGTGGGCGCTTTAGCTAGTTTTTTTTAAAAGTTATTATTCGACATTTTTAATACATAACAGCTTTTTTTTAATGACTTTTTTGACATTTCAAATGAGTTTGAAAAAAGTCATATGACACAGACAGAATCGATATTTATGACTTCAATTTCGAAATTTCGAAATTCAAGTCATATGACTTGAAGTCATCAAGTTAGAATTGACCCCCTCGTATCATTTATATGATGCTTTCATGACATCACACTGATCTTAAATTTGACTTTGATATAATGTCATAATTTAGACTTAAATGTGACCTTATTTTGATTTTGTTAAATTTCACTAGATGTATATCCATTTCAATTGTATATAATTTGAAAAATTTTGCGTATAGTTAGTTATTGCTTCCTAACAGGCTATAGAATAGTGGATAAGTAGTGAGCAATAAATGACTGACGGGTAAGTGTTTTTTTATTATATTTGGTTTTTTTAAGTAAAAAAGAATACGTCACAAAAAACTTTTTATATTACTATGATATCAAGCTTATATCATAACAACGTCACGAATATCTCCACAGACATCACATTTATGTCATTATTGTTATGTCATGTTCTTACGTATGGAATAATGACATACATAATATAACTTATATATGACCCAGATCTTACATAAGATGTGACTTAGCGTGATGTCATTTTGATGTCACAATGACATAAATGTGTTTTCTGGGAGTTTTATTATACTATTAAGTTCTTAGTTCAGGCTGCGGCAGGTGTTTAACCATCAACTATGAAACACTATTTCCATCATGTTTCCAGCATGTACCAGATATCATTTTTTAGCGTTATTTTAAATTACAAGCTAATATTAATAAAAATTGAATTATCTATAAACTTTAATCAACTGTTTTTACATCAGTTTCGCATATCGAAAATTAAATGTACATAGGAGGAAGCCATTTTTTAGAGAGACTAAATTCGATAGCTTATACTTTATATATGTCCTAAAATAGTAACCGCAAAAGAATGAAACAATGACTCTTAAACATTTTGGGCCGATTGTATGAACGCGAATAGAAGATATATCCTCGGATATAACGTCGTTTGTATTGTATGAATCACAATAGAACAAAAAATGTTTCCGTGGCTTTTGTTCTATCCTCTGTTTTATTCTCTGTTTTTCTTGTATAGAACAGTGGATAGAACAATTAATTTTTTTGTCGACATGCGCATAGCAGGATAATTTTGTTTTGATTTGAAATTATTTTTAATTTAAATTTGAGCGATTCCAAAATTTGTTTGTTGATATAAATTAATAGTAAAATAAAAAATATTTTTAATATAATTTTAATATAATTAATTTACGTTTCCAAAATTTTTTTTTTGATTTATAATTAAATTTATTTAATAAAAAGCAACAGCAAAGGTATTGTCACTTATAAAAATACTGCTATAAAAATGCAATATAATAACAAAAATACAATAAATTCTATCCGTATTCATACAATCGACGAAAAATCAAATTCTCGGATGAAGATATAACTTTATTCTCGGATGGATCAGATTATCGTTGGTCATACAATCGGACCCTAATGTAGTTTGATTTATTCTAAAATAAAACATTTCTACCTATTTGGCACAAATCTGACGAAAACATACTTGGCATTTATATAAATTTATGCCTAATAATAATAATATGTCAAATATTATCTTCATGGAATAGTATCATAGAGATTTCCACAGGTTAAAAGCAATCGCAAACGAATTCTTTTGCTGTGTACATTTTCGTTTTACTCATACCATTTATCAAAACTATTATTGAAAATTGCCGTAATGATAACGATTCCTAAGTTGTTATCTCATACATTATAAAAAAAATTACGTCAAAGTAGTAATTTGTATTTTGTACATGCAAATGCAAACCGAACTATTTTCACTGGTAGTGATTTTAAGTGTACTTTAACTAAAATACCACAGTTAGTAAGTTGAAGCTGTTGACCTACGGCGTAAATATTTTAAAACCCTAACTAAATAAATATTTGTTACAAACTTTTTGAAATTAATTACAAAAAATCTCTCTATCTCAAAATATTTCTATGTTCCCTTGAAATTCTGAGATATAGAGAGTTAACTGTACTTTAACGTAATTTTTGATGTATGAGATAACGACTTGCTAGGATTCGTTACCCTTACGGTGGCATCTTTTTTTTTTTTTTTTTCAAAACGAAACATAATTTGTTAAATAGCAAAACCGAAATGTACAAAGCGAAAGAATTCGTTTGCAATTCTATAAACCTGTGGAAATCTCTATGATACTAAGTACAGATGCTATGAAGATGATCTAGGCATAAACTTATATAAAGTGTCAAGTAGGTTTTCGTCATATTTGTGCCAAGTGGGTAGAATCTAGAAATGTTCGCTTTGGTGGTCGTGGTGGTCATGATGGTCATGATGGTCATGATGGTCATGATGGTTATGATGGCCATGATGGTCATGGTGGTCATGGTGGTCATGGTGGTCATGGTGGTCATGGTGGTTATGATATGGTCGTATTTTAGTTCAAGTTAAATAAAACAACCAATCAAAGAAAAAAGAAAAGGAAAAAAGATTATTTGTTTTGTGTCGTTAGTGGCGTACGCTAAAATTTGGAAAAATAAAAGATGAAGGGTTGTAAATGTGAAGATGTGATTAAAATTCTGCGGAGTTTGAAAAGGTAAAAAAAATTATTATTCTTTTATTTTTTCCAAAGAATAATATAAAATTGGTCGAAAATGAATAATAAATAAAAAAATATAAAAAAAAACATATTAAATAACATTGTTACTATCAAGATTCAAGTTTTACGTAAAAATAACTAGAAGTTAGTTACGTTTTATAAATTCAAAAACAAATTTTAGGTTTTTTTTATTGGTGCATCCAACGGCACTTGATTCAGCCGTTATATATTTCCTGTATTGTATGCGGTGTCGCCCAATGTTCAACCATATTGGCTTGCTTCAACGGTTGTATATCATTACGTATAATTATTAAATATTCAACCATCTGCGCGTGATTCAACAGCTATATATTGCATATATTTATGCAACTTTCAATAATATTGTATGACAACTCAACCTTCAACCACAGATGCTTGATCCAACAGTTATATATATTTTTACGTACAATTTACTGAACATTCAATCGCCCGATTTAACAGTTATTACACACATTACACAGCTTTCATCCACAATCGCTCGATTCAACAGCTATATAATATTACGTATGTAACGTCCGCTATATTCGCCTAAACAATAATAAAATCAATTCATATTCTTTTTCTAATTCAATAAAAATTTATTTCAATAATTTCAGTTCATTTTTACATTAATAATAATTTTAAAATTTTCAACGGCCAGTTCAATTTCAAATATACTGGAAAAAATAAACGAACGTACCAATTTTATTTTCATTTCTAACGAACAGATGTCGTTACTCAATTTTTGCTGAATCTTCGTGTTGCACGATTTTTCATTAGAAGATGTCAAACAAAAAATCACATTTTTTTTAGTTTTTAATCAAATTCGATGTTAAAAATTGGAGAGAAAAAATATTCATTCCGGTTTTGGTTTTCAAAAGATCACGTCTTGAAAAAGTAAAAAATAAAAAACTTAACTTGCAATTAACGTTGAAATTATATAGTTCTTATTTTTGGATACATTTTTTGTAAAATGCTAGTCAATATTAAAGGTTGATGGAAATGGCAAGATAATTTTTTTGAATAGTTTAAACATGTATATAAGGTGTGTCAATTTCTATTTTTACTGTGTTATACGAAATGCTAATTGATTATTGTTATGAATAAAAAGAAAATGATCAAAAAAACAAAGTTTAATTAACCTACAAAAGGTTGTGTGGTTGTACTCGAACATCTTTCTTTTATTATAAAAGTGAAATACATAATTTGAAATTGTCATTGGCTGAAATATTGAACAGTGCATATATTACGTGCCCTCATGTAAATTTTACGAGTGAGAAAAATAGGAAAACAAAATTATCAATTATGAAAGTCAACAACAAAAAGAAACAAAGAAACAAATCGTATGAACTCCAGGAATTTAAAATATATTATTGGGGGGTAGATTAATGATCAAACTCAAAGAAATTCTACCGAATTTGTATTTTTGGGAATTGAAGTGTCACGTCACAACTATATAGAAAGCCATGCACATTGGATGATACAATCGGAGAAAAAAATTGTATTGTTTTTGGAAAAACTATACTGGAAGTGAATGGAGGTCGCATATTTTCCTGGGGTCCACCAATCAACAATCTAAGTTAAGTTATTTTTTTTTATTTTATATTTATTATCGATTTTGAATTTTTAAATGTTAGGCTAAATTGGTAAAAAAATAAGAAATTCCCGATTTCACCATTCGTCATTGGGGACTATAAGTTAACCCGTATTAGTTTTTTTATTGTTAAAAAGTCCAATTTGATTCACATAGTGAAGATTAACAAAAATTGGCAGCCGAAACAAAGACCTGGGGCTTTGTAGGTTCTTTTTTATTACATATAGTTGATGAGTCATATATGTGAATATTTGTATTTGGGCGTTGGCAAACCTGTTTCTACTTAAACATATTCTTAGGAATATTTTTGAAAACCAGTTGGTTTCGGTGATATGATATGAATTTTTTTTGATTAACCGGTGTAGGTTTTTTTGTTAATTTTTGATTAACCAGTTATTGGTTTTTTTTAAATATTTTTTGGAAAATATTTTAGGAACATATTTTTGGTAAACCAGTTTTGGTTTGTGTTATAATATTTTGAATTTTTATATCAACAATGTACAACTCAATCAGGAGGTTTCAGGGGGTGCGAAGGAGGTGTCGACCAAGGGGGGTTGAGCCGTGGGTGAATGAGGTGGATGAGAGAGAGTATGAGTAGAGGAAGGAGAGAATGGATGAAGCGAGGAATGTGGTAGCAGGAATAATGAATGTGATTATGGATGAGGTGAAGCATGGGATATTTTTAGAATTAATGGATGATATTTGTGAAGAGCAATGGGATGAGATATTGGATGGGATGGTGAGTGATATAGTGAATGAGTGCGTGAATGAGGATGCGGATGAGATGGATATGGTGAATGAGGAAGTGAATGTGGGCTGGAGGGAGAGAAGGAGGATCTCCAGGAATAGAAGCTCTCACCTGAAGAGGAAGGAGAGGAGAAGGAGGGCGAAGGAGAGTCGCTTGGTCGTGGAGCTGGGAGTTTCCTCGACCAAGAGTACTCAAGTAGAGGAGCTGGTTGAGGAGGTTCCCATCTCACCGATCACGCGACAGGAAGAGGAGTGGTCTGGTCCACAGGAGGCCCCTGTTCCTCACTGCATAATTAACTAAATTGAATTATTTTTAGTTTGTTTTGTCAATTTGAAAAAAAACCGTTTTGGGACAGCAATTTTTTTTGGGGATTGTTTTTTTGTGCTGTCATTTGTAAATATTTTATGTTGCCAACGTACATTCTTTGGTACATATCTTTTTGTACATATTGTACATATTTGAAATCTTTTGTAAATATTTTTTTTTTTTTTGAAATATCTTTGTAAATAGTTTGTACATATTTTTCTTGTACATATTGTACATATTTTTCTTATACATATTGTACATATTTTTTTGTGTGAATGATTTTTTTGGGTATATAGTTTTTGTACATAGTGCATTAGGTTGTAAATAAAATTTTCCTAAGCGGTAGGCCTAACAAGCCATCCATGGGGTTCAATGACGTTCCTAGGTCGCCTATGACCATCGGGGTTATGCGATCGAAGAACATTGGTTTCTTCTCTTCATTCAGCGAGGGAGTCCTCAGGGACGAGGAGTGGTGTTGCTGTGTTTGTACTTAGGTGCAGTAGTACCATTCTTTGCTCAGGGGCTTCTTCGGTGTAATGAAAAGAAGAACCAATTATACTTTTGCTTTCAGGATCAGAGGCTTCACCTCATACAAATTCAAAAACTTTTACATTTTTTCCATTTAGCTTTGCAATAGAACAGTGTTTCATAGAGTTTAGGATTTGAAGTCTGGTGCTCGGGAGCGTTCTTCAACTTTTGCATTAGGTTTAGTTGTAATTTATTTTTAGGTTAAACAAGCACAACTGGGTCAGTAGAAATGGGCCTGAGGTCTAATCGTGACAGTTGTGATTGTTTTATTAGGTTGGGGAGAAACTGTTCTGTAGAATCTGGTCGTTGAGGGCTTTTCTAGTCGGTTCTCACATGCATTGTTGGAGTGGGCTCGCGAACGCGGGAATTCAAATTTAAATGATATGGATATTGTAGCCATACTTACTTTTATATTGTCTCCAGACGAATCTGAACTTGGGAATCTCTTATCTAAAAAAATTAAATAAAAAAATAAAATAAATAAAAACAATAAATTTTCGAGGATAAATAAATAAAAATTTTTTATTAAATAAAATCAATTTTTTTAGTAATAAATAATTTATAAGTAAATACAAATTTTTCTTAAATAGGTAATAACGTCAAGATTTAAATAAATATTTTTATTTTTAAAAAAAAAAAAATAAATCAATATTTTGAAGCTAAGACGGAGCATCCAATAATTAAGCAATTTCTAAATATTTTTTGTTTTTCAATTTTTTTAAAATAAATAAATATTTTATTTAGGGGTGTTATCGTCAATAAATAATTTTAGGTATATATACGATTCTGAATTTCAGCATATCTGAAATTAAATAAATAAATTATATTTTTTAAATATAATATTTTAGAAATTTTTGTGAAAGGTGAAGCAAAATTGGGTACAACCGTAATCTTTTTGTTCTTTTACGAAGTTTGTTTTTACAAAAATTTTTGTGTTTTCGAATTGGGCGTTCGTTGTTTTTTTCGTTTTTGCGTTTTTCATTTTTTTTACATTTCCATCGTACTAACTCCATTTTTTTTTGGGGAATTGGTTTTAATATTGTTGTTGATTGCGAGTTCATAATTTTACGGGTTTTACCATCGAAATGTCAAACCAGATAGACGTTGACCATCCGTTCTATGCTCTGGAACCCAGCGAACTGCAGGTCGAATGTCTGGTTCGGGGTGTGAACTTCGTGGGGGCCAATTGGGTAGAGGAACTGCGAAACCACGCAGATCATGGGGCAGTTCCTATAACATTATCTCATGCGAGAGAGTTGATAGAGGAATCTCAAATGGTGGTGCAGGCAGCACAACTTGTTTTGGATCAGGTACGACGACTTCAGCCACCGATTAATCAGACCTTCTTATATGGTTTGGCGAATCGAGTGTTGCACTACACGGGTAGGATGAATAGGTTGGGTCCTCGCAATGACTTGCAAGAAGCCCGCACCTACGCTATCTCACAATTGTCACGCGCTTGGGATATAATAGGATCGCTGTCAACACGTCCACTTATGCAGAATAAACCAGGAGTATCATCTGCTCCATCTGCTTCACCTGCTTTTCAACCAGACGAGAGATCCACACCAATCCCAGTACAGCCAATAACTGAGACAATACATAGCCTGAATCGACCAAACCATCAACAACAGAGACGGTCAGATCAATTACCACCGGCTTATTTCCAGCAATCGGGTTTGAGAGCTGAGGACTTTGTAATACCACAATTGGGTCCATCATTCCAAGCTGAACACTTACACAACAATCCAGCATTGGTACAACAACAATCATTAAATTATCCATCAGTACCACAGGTACAACCACCACCAATATATCCACCAGCTCCACTAACAGCACCACCACCATACAACCAACCTCCTCAGGTATGGCGTGACGCTGCCCCAGCGTTAGCACCAGTGGAGTACCGAGGGGTTCGTGGGAACAATTTGAGTCGTTATGACTCAAATTGGGTTCCAACCTTCACAGGAGATGGTCACTCTCCTGATGTTCATGAGTTTGTTCACCGAGTTGAGGCGGCTGCCAGGAAGGACCGTGTGAATTGGGACGACCTTAGGTCTATCGTTCCACGTTATCTCAAGGGGGCTGCCGACCGATACTATTTGAACTTAACTCATGAATATGAGGTGGTGACCTATCCAGTGCTAAGGGAGGGACTCCTACAAACCTTCGGTACGCTCACTGATGATAAGGCGATCCTGCAAGTTCTTCTGAACCGCAAACAAAAGTCAAAGGAGAGCGTGTACGAGTATATGGTGGAGATTGGTTCGTTAAATCGTCGTTTAGCACGTCCATTTGCTGACCGTGAAATGCTAGAGATTGCTCGGGAGGGACTGAGTGTGGAGCTCAAAAATGCTACACTGGCAGCAACAATACATTCAATTGATGAACTTCGGGCGTTATGTCAGAAGTTTAAACGTTTGTGGTCCACACCAGTTCCGACCAGAACATCAAATTTGAGAATTAGCGAGCTACAGCAGATGGATGATTATGAGGTGGATGTTGAACCAGAACAACATGGATATATTGAAGCGATGGATTCAACACAGAGACGGATATTGCAGCGACCTGGCATAACATCTGACAACAGTCAACCTGGTCCATCCATGTCCAGACAACCAATAGTATGCTTCAGATGTGGAGTAAACGGTCATCGAGCTCCTGAGTGCTCTAAGAATAGAATTAAATTATATTGTTGGAAATGTAACAAGCCGGATGTAATTTATGCAAATTGTTCATATTGTCACCCGTCGTTAAACTATCGACCGAGAGTACATGCTTCGGGGATGATGCCCTCGGTTCAACATCCAATGAGCCCGAAGAAATCGACGAGAGATGTAGGAACGCAGGACGATCGGCCACTACCAACGAAACCCGAATAAAATCATCAAACACATTTAATTTCCCATCATTACATCGAACGTATTTTAGACGTCTGGAACGTAACATTAGATATTGGAGGATGAGGAAATTATTTCGCAAAGCATGTATTTCATCTATCCTTTCAGAAACAAGGGATCCTCGGCCGCGATTAACAATTAGGATTTTGGACAAAAATATCGCCGGATTATTGGATAGTGGAGCGTCAATCACTATACTTGGAAGAAATTCCTTGGAATTATTGGAATCATCAGGTACAACCTACCATAAGTACACTTCGTGTATTCGTACGGCGGATGGTACTGCAACTAAAATTTTAGGTTACATTGAAATTCCAATAACTGTGAATGGCTCCACTAAACCAATGCGGTTTCATATTGCCCCGGATTACGAGAAGAGCTCTACCTGGGCATAGATTTCTGGGAGAAATTCGGTATTGTTCCTTCTTTTGTTAGTGAACTGATTCGTACAGAACCAATAACTTTAAATACACACAACCTCACCACTGATCAGCAACATGAACTGGATATGATCAAGGATTCTTTCCCGTCATTTGAAGTGTCTGGGCTCGGAAAGACTTCTTTGGTTGAACATGTCATCGATGTTGGTGATAGTGCACCTGTTAAACAGAGGCACTATCCCACATCGCCGGCTGTTCAACTAAAGGTCTATGCCGAACTTGACCGAATGCTTCAAATGGGCGTGATCGAAGAGAGTAACAGTTCTTGGTGCTCGCCAGTGGTTTTGGTACAAAAAGAATCTGGTAAAAACAGATTATGTATTGATAGCCGTCGTGTCAATTCACTAACTAAAAAGGACGCTTACCCACTTCCCTTGATTGATGGCTTATTAGGTCGTCTAAATAGCACAAAGTACATTTCAAGTATTGATCTCAAAGATGCTTTCTGGCAGATTCCTCTGGCAGAAGCATCTAGAGACAAGACAGCCTTCACAGTGCCTGGTCGTCCATTGTATCAATTCCGGGTTATGCCCTTTGGATTGTGCAATGCTCCCCAGACAATGTGTCGGCTAATGCACAAAGTGATACCACATCAATATCACGAAAATGTCTTTGTTTATTTAGATGATCTATTGGTAGTCTCTTCCACGTTCCAGGAACATATGGAATTGCTGTCCAAAGTCTCTTCATTGTTAAGAGCGGCTGGGTTAACAATAAACCTCAAGAAAAGTAAATTTTTTCTGAGAGAGGTGAAATACTTGGGATTTTTGGTTGGTGAAGATGGTCTTCGAACAGACCCTGACAAGGTAAGAGCTGTAGCAGAGTACCCAGCTCCATCTACAGTTAAACAAATACGACGTTTATTAGGAATGGCTGGTTGGTACCAACGTTTCATACCAAATTATGCAAGCGTTGTATCACCGATTACAGATTTGTTAAAGAAAAGTTCTGGGAAATTGAAATGGACATTGGAAGCGCAAGCAGCTTTTGAAAATTTAAAAAGATTGCTGACTACAGCACCGGTATTAATTAACCCTGATTATAATAAAGAGTTCTTTATTAGATGCGATGCGAGTCTGACAGGGGTAGGTAGTGTACTGTATCAGATCGATAACGACGGACAAGAGTGTCCGATAGCCTTCATGTCGAAGAAATTAAATAGAGCTCAAAGAAACTATTCGGTTTCTGAGCTTGAATGTCTTGCGGCAATTCTGAGTGTGAAGAAATTCAGGGGCTATGTTGAAGGTCACCGATTTACAATTGTGACTGATCACTCAAGTCTGAAGTGGCTTATGTCACAGAAAGACTTGAGTGGTCGTCTGGCTAGGTGGAGCCTAAAACTCCAACACATGGATTTTACCATTGTCCACCAAAAAGGTACTCAAAACATAGTCCCTGATGCTCTATCTGGTCTTTATGACGAGACACACGAAGAATTGACGGAAGCATTAGTAGAAGCATCACCCAAGGACTTTCCTTCAGTTAAAGTCGTGGATGATAAGCTATACATACGTATTGAGCCAAGACCTGATGCAATACCTAACGATGTTCCTGTGTGGAAACTCTGGGTACCAAAACCGATGACTTCCAACATGATTCAGAAACATCATGATGATAGTACTGCTGCTCATGGGGGTGTTAAAAAGACTTTAGAATTACTTCAACGTCTTTATTATTGGCCGGGCATGGCGTCGCAGGTACACAACTATGTTGTGTCCTGCGACACATGTAAACAAACAAAAGCCACGAATCAGATATTGCGTCCTCCGATGCAATATCAATTCGAAACAGCACGTCCATGGCAGAGAGTCTATATAGATTTTTTGGGGCCGTACCCTCGTTCTACACTTGGGAATACGGTGTTATTGATAGTTCTGGATCATGCTACGAAGTTTGTACTACTGAAACCACTTAGAAACGCAACTTCACCGAAGGTGAATGCTTTTCTAAAGAACGAAGTGTTTCTTACATATGGGGTACCAGAGTTTCTACACAGTGACAATGGCAAACAGTTCACTAGTAGGAACTTTCAAAGTCTTTTGTCAGATTTCGGCATTAAACACATTAGGACCGGTGTCTATAGTCCTCAAAGCAACGCGTCAGAGCGGGTCAATAGGAAAGTCCTAGCAGCAATTCGAGCGTTCATTAAAGGTCAACATACCAAGTGGGATTCACAAATTGGTGAAATCGCGTATGCACTGCGGGCTGCAGTACATTCAGCTACCAAGTACTCACCGTACTATTTACTATTTGGTCAACATTCAATATCGGATGGAAATACTTACCAATTGTTGAGATCACTACACCAGCTTGGTGAAGATGCTTGTGAGGAATTAGAACGCTCTGATCATTTGACTCTGCTCAGGAACCGGGTTCAGGAAAATTTAAAAGCAGCCTTCAAAAAATCGCAACATCAGTATAACCTGCGATCTAAATTACGGACTTTTCAACCACAACAACGTGTGTTTGTACGGCAACATCATTTGAGTGACGCTACAAAAAAATTCTCGGCAAAATTGGCTCCAAAGTTCTTACCTGCGATGATTAAGACTAAGATTGGAAATGTACTCTATGAGTGCACAGATATGAGCGGTAAGAATCTTGGAGTCCATCACGCGAAAGACATCAGGGAATGATGTCTTTTCGTTAGGTAGGGTCGTTCCTCTGGCTGGTTGTCGTCTCTGGGGTTCACATCTTCAGTGTCACATTTTGCTGGTTGTATCGGGGTGTCCATAGTGCTGACGTTCGGATGGATGGTCGGTCTCAGTACTCAGTGAAGTTCCTATGGACCTCATGAGTGTTGGAACCGGTCATCGGTCCTGACCGCAGTGACTGTGGGTTACTCGATCCCAGATACAGATTAGTTGTGGGAAGTAGTTCGGTGGTTTCTGACGTAGAGGGGGTGACGACGTTTTTGTGATTTCAAGAGTAAATATCTTGGTTTTTACCTTGAATTCATGGTGTAACGTCCGCTATATTCGCCTAAACAATAATAAAATCAATTCATATTCTTTTTCTAATTCAATAAAAATTTATTTCAATAATTTCAGTTCATTTTTACATTAATAATAATTTTAAAATTTTCAACGGCCAGTTCAATTTCAAATATATTGGAAAAAATAAACGAACGTACCAATTTTATTTTCATTTCTAACGAACAGATGTCGTTGCTCAATTTTTGCTGAATCTTCGTGTTGCACGATTTTTCATTAGAAGATGTCAAACAAAAAATCACATTTTTTTTAGTTTTTAATCAAATTCGATGTTAAAAATTGGAGAGAAAAAATATTCATTCCGGTTTTGGTTTTCAAAAGATCACGTCTTGAAAAAGTAAAAAATAAAAAAATAAAAATTATATAGTTCTTATTTTTGGATACATTTTTTGTAAAATGCTAGTCAATATTAAAGGTTGATGGAAATGGCAAGATAATTTTTTTGAATAGTTTAAACATGTAAATAAGGTTTGTCAATTTCTATTTTTACTGTGTTATACGAAATGCTAATTGATTATTGTTATGAATAAAAAGAAAATGATCAAAAAAACAAAGTTTAATTAACCTACAAAAGGTTGTGTGGTTGTACTCGAACATCTTTCTTTTATTATAAAAGTGACATACATAATTTGAAATTGTCATTGGCTGAAATATTGAACAGTGCATATATTACGTGCCCTCATGTAAATTTTACGAGTGAGAAAAATAGGAAAACAAAATTATCAATTATGAAAGTCAACAACAAAAAGAAACAAAGAAACAAATCGTATGAACTCCAGGAATTTAAAATATATTATTGGGGGGTAGATTAATGATCAAACTCAAAGAAATTCTACCGAATTTGTATTTTTGGGAATTGAAGTGTCACGTCACAACTATATAGAAAGCCATGCACATTGGATGATACAATCGGAGAAAAAAATTGTATTGTTTTTGGAAAAACTATACTGGAAGTGAATGGAGGTCGCATATTTTCCTGGGGTCCACCAATCAACAATCTAAGTTAAGTTATTTTTTTTTATTTTATATTTATTATCGATTTTGAATTTTTAAATGTTAGGCTAAATTGGTAAAAAAATAAGAAATTCCCGATTTCACCATTCGTCATTGGGGACTATAAGTTAACCCGTATTAGTTTTTTTATTGTTAAAAAGTCCAATTTTATTCACATAGTGAAGACTAACACGTATAATTATTCAACATTCAATCACAATCGCTCGATTAAACAGTTATATAATTTCCGTATAATTATTCAACATTCAACATTCAATCACAATTGCTCGATTCAACAGTTATATGATTTTACGTATAATTATTCCGCACATTCAGCCACTGTCGCTCGATTCAACTATTATATATATTTCTACGATTACTCACCAATTCAGCCACAGGCGCTTGATCCAACAGTTACAGATATTTTTACGTACAATTTACTCAACATGCAATCACAATTGCCCGATTTAACAGTTATATATTTCTACAATTACTCAACGTTTATCCACAATCGCTTGATTCAACAATTATATATTTTTACAATTACTCAACGTTTATCCACAATCACGTGATTCAACTATTATATATTTCTACGATTACTCACCAATTCAACCACATGTACTTGATCCAACAGTTACAGATATTTTTACCTACAATTTACTCAACAGTCAAGTACCATCGCCCGAACAGTTATATATTTCTACAATTACTCCACAATCACGTGATTCAACAATTATATATTTTTACAATCAATTATTCAACATTTAACCTGGGGGAGATGATCAGCTAATCATCTACGGAATGAGGAGTGGGACCCGTTACCATCATGGGGTGAGTCATTTATCTTTATTATACATGGTTGAGCATTTTGTGTGGGTTTAACTTAATATCTCACCGATCTATTATTTGTTGATGTGGTGTTCGTGACGGTCGCGGCTTCTTTTGGTTCCTTTCTCCTTGTGTCCGATCTGATTGATAAGCGAAATACGCACACGACTCACTTTTTTTGTACTGAGCGGCAGGTTTAATCCCTCGTTCCCACAGGCTGAAGCTAGCTTAGGGTTTTTAACCTCATTAGAGGCGCGGCCCGCCTTTACGGTTCTTTTGGTTTTCTAAAAGAGCCAGTTCACCATTACAATGGTCATGATGGTCATGATGGTCATGGTGGTCATGGTGGTCATGGTGGTGATAGTGGTCATGGTGGTCATGGTGGTCATGGTGGTCATGGTGGTCATGGTGGTCATGGTGGTCATGATGGTCATTGTGGTCATGGTGGTAATGGTGGTCATGGTGGTCATGATGGTCATGATGGTCATGATGGTCATGGTGGCCCTGGTGGTCATGATGGTCATGGTGGTCATGGTGGTCATGGTGGTCATGGTGGTCATGGTGGTCATGGTGGTCATGGTGCTCTCGGTAGTCATGGTGGTCAAAATAATTTTTAAAGTATCAATAAAGTGAGTAACAGTGTCAAACAGCATTTTAATTAGTTTTTTTTTTACTAGAATGTATATTTATCGCTTCTTGAACGCATTTTGATTGTTACACTACAGTCTACACAATGATGGCAAGATTTCAATTTCAATTATTTGGGCACAAAAGCATTTAAATGTCTATAAATAACTGTACAAAAGTTATATGGACTGATGAATCAAAATATGAAATATTTGGCTCAAAATGCAGTGTTGATGTTCGTCGCCGCAGTTCCGGAAAATGCTTGAAGAGTGTGTAGTACCCACAGTTAAGCATGGGGGAGGGTTTTAGTGGAATGGAATTTGACGGTACCAAGACAAGAGATCTGCATAGAGTTGAAGCCATACTCAACAAGGAGTGATACCATAAGATTTAGAAGCTAATTCCATTGGCTCTTTGAATTATTAGTAAATATTTCATTATTGAACCAGAAAACGATCCTAAACACACTTCGAAATTGCGTAAAGTCCAAATCTCAAAAATGAAAACTAAATATTATGGAGCTGCCTCTACAGAGTCTAGATTTGAAAACCGTAGAGCTTATTTGGAAAGAGCTTGATTGTTCTGTGCGGAAGCATTGTTCAACATCAAAGAAAGATCTGTGATTGAAACTACAAGAAGCCTAGAATTACTGAACAATAAATCCTATTACATATAAAAATATGACATAGGCCAATATTTCATGATAAAAAACGAGGTAAAACGCAAATTTGTTTTGAGGTACAAAACTAATGTAATTTCCAATAGCGGCTAGCGGCATATTCTTTCATTATATAGAATAAATCTGTTTGTAAACGGAGTGGATAGACAATATAAGCTCCACCCATATTTTTGAAAAAAAAAAAACTATAGTGGGGTTCAAAAGTGAATGACACTTGACATTAACAATTTGTTTTCAACTAAAAGCAGAAACAAAATCATCTGCGATTGGCGCAACTATTTTTTTTTTGATTATCCAATTTTTGTCAATCACCCATTTGTGCAACATTTTATTTATGATACATCAACAATCGCCTTTGTTTTATGGCGCAACTAATTAATTGCTGTTTTACAAATATTTTTTTTTGGAATTTAAATCAACAAGTCTTTGTTCTGTTGCGCAACCAAGTCATATAATTAATATGACAAATATGATTGGCTAGGCAGGGCAAACGTGCTGAGATGTGGAGTCTGAACTATCTATGGGGTGAGTAATCTTTATATAATTTGTTTTGTTTGCTTCAATTATGTAAATATTGTATAGATATATTGCTTTTACAGATATGTATCACAACTTTGATGCCATTGAATTATCGGACCACCCAAAAAAATCTATCATTGTGGTGGATGGGACGGTTGTGGCCACTTCTCTTCTAAAGTCGTCAGAGTCTCGTTTTTCCTTTTATGGTCTGAATATTTCCGAAATGCGTGCTTATCAGTTAATTTGTACTGGAATGATAGATCTTCTTTTTTCGAACTTATAAGACTCGAGCTAGTTGGAATATAACATCACTTGGCGCGCAGTCTATCAAATAGCGTTCTATTGATGTAATCAATAGGCCCAGTCTCCATTACAAAACTCACATATAGAGTAATATGAAGGCGTAGATAGAAGGCCCTAAGATATGCCCTAGCGATATCTAGGGAGATCCTGCTACTATAGTCAGTGGAATATGATAGCTTACGTTAGCTCGTATGTGTATAGCAAGGTTTGGAGTAGACAGGGTTGTCACAACCGTAGATCAAAAATAAAAAACATCTACAAATCATCGCTCATGCTGTCCAAACTGATCCTTCCATCCCAAATATATAAAAATTGAGTGTGACTTTCAAAATCGATACTTTTAGAGTGGTTAGCGGAATTTGTCACCTATTACGTTGTGTTCTGCTATTTCATCTTCTTTATAAAAAAATTAACATTTCGAAATTTTATTTTATTTCAACATCTGTAATTATCATCGGACCATAAAAGCAATATCGACCACTCCCGCCCACATTTATATCCTTCCATAAAAATATTTTCGTAATACTGTTTCTGATTGAGCTTGAACATACTAAATCTTAACAATTCTTAACATTTTGCTTCAATATTTTTTTTCTTTTAATCAAAAATCTTAAAATAAAAACAAAACAAAAGCAAAAAAAATGAGAATTTCTTTTCTTTTCTTTTTTTAATTCATAATTTTCTTTTACAACTAATCTTCATTCTTCATATGTTTGTTTATTTTGATTTTATTTTATTTTGTTTTTATTTAGTTTAGCCAAGGCTTTCAGAAAGATAGGATGGTAAATTTTCCGGTAAATTTATATAAGTAAGATTATTACTTTACGTAATTATAATAATCTTGGTGTGGTGAAGTTAAAAAAAAAATTTAATGTGTTGATGATCTTTTGATAATTACAGTAAATAAAAATTAATAACTGATTGAGATAAAATAAAAAAATTAATTAATATATAATTAAAAAAAGTGTTTATGTTAATGGTTCAAACTTTTTAATTATTTTGGTGTTATTTAGAGGGATGATACATACAAGTAGTTAATTAATTAATTAAATTTTTTTTTGTGAAAAGTAAATTTAATTAACAAAATGAAAAAGTTTTGGATGTTATTTATATTCATACAGATTTCATATTCAGTTGAAGGGAATAATAAAGAAAATAATATTGGTTAGTATCAAATTTAAATTAAAATTTATTGTTACTCAAGTAGCTGATAGCTATTTAAGTGAAACCTGTGTAAGTTGTTAATAGAAAGTAGCTCCGACGGTTAAAACTTTGTAGAAGAAAGTGTTAGCAAGACGATTATTTTGAAAAACTTTGTCTTTGGAATTGTTTATTTAATAAAATATATATTTTCGTTGCATTTGAAGTTTAAAATAAAAACGAACTTCTAATACTTTTACGCCGTCTGGGAAAAAAATTCACAGTAAATTTTACTAAATCACAAACAGAAAAATTTGTTTGAAAGTCGATTGCATCAAATATATAATTCATTTGATAAAATTCTGTATATTTTGTTTCGTTGTGAAAATTTTATCATCAATTTTGAAATAGATATTTTCAACCGATGGACATCATTGTCATAACTAATATTTTGTTATTAGAGTAAATAAAACATTTTGGTATCTTGTGCTTATTATTTTGTTTTATTATATTTTAGTTTATCAAAACTTAAGTAGATTTGCTTAAAAGAGTTTAGACTGTAACTGTTTAAGCCATGAATTTTTGATTTAAAATTATAAACGTTCTGTATAGTACTGAAAACTGTTTAGCAAATCCTACCGCTCTCACCAAATCCAATTTTTTTATTTTGTTTAATTTACAATACAGACAACGGTATTAGATCTATAACATGCATGCTATCATTGTTGGTTTGGTTTAAGTTGAATTAGAAGGATGTAAAAATAAAACAAACTTAGAAAGCGACTTTTTTTACAAAAGTTTGCAGGAAATAAAAAATTGTGTTGCCATATAACTCAGCTAGTGACATATTCCTTGATCATATGATTCACTGTCTTCCTCAATGATTTAAGACCAGATTTATACATTTTTCAAGACCCATTTCTTCAAGCACGCAATAAAGCTTCTCTAAAGCTTCTAAGTGGTAGCTAGTTAAATTTTACTTCTATAAAGTTTCGATAGAACTTCCACTGAGCTATTCCCATCACTCGAGTGAAAACTTCTATAAAACTTCTATATTTAATAACAGAAGCTTTACGGAAACTTATTTACACAGCTCTAGATAAAGCTTCCGAAAAAAAGTTATAGAAGTTATAGCTGTCATTAGGATTGAAGTAGTTTCGGTTGTAACTGTTTAAAGTTCTTATAGAAGTACAGCTGTCATAGTGTAAAAATTGCTTCACTATCATGACTTTAGAAGTTTTACCGAGACTGTTTTGCGAAAATGAAATATGTTAAACTGACGGAAACTATTATTTTAACTATAGGAGTTTATTTGAAATTGAATATGCGAAGACCATTTCGTTTTGTCAGAAAAGTATTGTGCAGCCTTCGGTTTTTGATTTTTTAATGTATAATTTGGACATATATGGCAAAATATAAAATATTCTTTATTTAGAGTCTTGAATTGAAATAGCCAAAAAAATCAAGCCTACTACAATCAACTAGAGTGGAATGGAGAAAATTTACAGATTATTTGGCTAAGTTTTATAAATAATGATAAACGATTTTTTTTAGATTTCTGAGAGCCAAACTCGTCAGAAAGAACGGAGGGAGTAGAGAGTTTCACAATTTAGTCACCCTATTCAAATAATTTACAGCAAATGGATGGTGTGATATATTATTACTTGTATTGTTATTGTTTTATATTTAGATAACATTCTTAAAAATAACTGCGTTCATCAGCACCTTAGAACGCATGTTGTTGTGAAACCTATTAGAAATCTAATTACAGCACTTTTTATTTTAAACAAAATATATTGTTCAAATAAAGTTGTAAGTACGCTAAAAGTGAATGATTAAAAAAATATAAACCCTAAATGTTGCTACATGTAAGACCTTTGAATCAATAAAACAAATAGAAAAAATATTTGTCAATATTTTTTTTTTTCAGACCATCTATAAAGAAGATACAAATATAATTATTTGAGATGCTCTGATTTTCGTTCAACATTTACCAAACTGCCTACCTCTGTGAATTTTTTCAATTTTTTTTGCCAATCAGTGTCGAAACGTAGGGGGAGGGGGGTCGGTCTGAAAGTTGCACTTTTATGACAATATTTCAAAAACTGTGCACCGCAAAACTCTTAAAAAAATGCAATGTTTTCTAAATTAGGTGCTGCTCTAAATTAGGTCCTACTCGTTTGGGTAAAAAAAAAGTCCGAGTGGCAAGTATATCCGCTAGAAATAGGTAAATTTCGGGATCAAATAGTTATGTGTGCAAGTAGAATTGGATTTTTTAGATTACTTCATAAAAATACTAATTAAAAACAGAAGTATTAAACAAACTTTAAAAATAAACATTATTTTATACAGTTTTTGAGCTCTAGGTACTTAACCTGTACCCCGATATGGCCAATTGTCAAACATATTTAGGAAACTGTTTGCCGCAAAATACCCAGAAAATATTTTTAGCGTAAATGAAAAAATGCGACCGTTAGAGTGCCACTAAATGCCGTTGTACTTCACGCAGTTTATTGCAGATAGCTAAAGATCCTTTTATTGCAGATGTCTGGTTTTTTAAAAAATGATAGAAATATGTTCAAATACTTAATATTTATAAATTTTGTTTACATATTTTGCCCCAAACGGCCGTTATAACGCTTTGTTTTTGACAGTTTTAAGGCTCTAGACTCTTAACCTGTACCCAGATATGGCCAGTTGTCGAATTTATCCAAGAAATTGTTTGCCGCAACACGCTCAGAAAAAATTTTTGGTCTAGGTCGAAAAATGCGACCGTGAGAGTGCCGCTAAATTCCGTTATACCTCATATCGTTATATATGGGCTATTATTTTGAAAACGTACATCGAAAAAAAAACAACTATTTTTTAAAACTCTGAAATTTTGATATATTGTTGATATTGACGAAAGGAAAAAAGTAATTTCTGCTTTTATTTTTTGTGTACTCTGAATCGGAGTTATGCGCGGTTGAATTTTGAGGCTTTTTCACGTAGTTTTTGGTAATGGTGGCAATGTTTTGTGAATAGGTGCCACAAATTTCATCCGACTTACGTATATTTTTGCAAGTAAAAAGGAAAATAATTGAATAATTGAAATAAGTAAGTTTAAAATTAATAACTTTTCTCTTTTCCGCTAGGCGGCGCGTAAAACCTTGGTTTACTTCAAAGCTCATATCTCAAAAAGTAGGCTTTTTTTTTTTTTGTTTTTCACAAATTTTAAAGTAAACTTATGCAGCTATGAAATTGAGAAATAAAAAGTCAGCAATTCAATATGGATTTTTTCTTACGATTTTTTAAAGTTTGGTATATGAAAAATTCACATGTGTTTTTTTATTAAGTTAATAATCCTGTACTAAATGTGGATCTAATAAATTAAACATTTCATATTTTAACACCTGCAATAAATTTGAACCATTTTTTGTGTATTTCTGATTGAGAAACAGGTTTTTATTCAGAATAAGAATTGGAGATCCCAATGATCGAAGATTTTGTTATGATTTCAACATCACCAACACTAACATTAGAAAAAAACATTAAAAATATATTTTTCCTATAAACATTATAATTTAATCAATATTATAAATAAATACATTAAAAAATTAATTTATATATTTTTTTTTGCCTTTAAATTGAAATATTTATGATCATCAGAAAAAGAAAACATTTTGGCAATTATTTTATCGGGTGTAGTGTTATCCGGTAAAAAACAGTGGAATCCTTGAGTTCTTTGTTTTCTTCCAAGAACATTTCGTAGATGTCGATGAGGGTCCATAACACCAACCGCTTTGATTTCTTAATTTTTGTCGATCCTTCTGTAATAGTAACAACATCTTTAAGGCCAGGCATTGTTCTACTAATTTCCTCTGATAAGAAGTATGTTTGAATTTGTTTTACTATATTTTGTGACAAACTGTGCACTTGTTTGCTTTGAGGCCAACTGTAAGGACCTACTGTTTCCAACAGATCCATGGCGAATTCTACCAGTCGTCTTGATGCATTAAATTCATCCTGGATATACGTTGATTTGACCAAAATTTACGTGGTAGAGTTGTCAACAAAAACACTTGTTTTGATTTACAGCTGGCATCTTTAAACTCTTTTTTAAGGTTCATAAGCCATGATGTATATTCACATTCCTCGTTTGGTGATAACACTTTAACTGAATCTACTTGAAATATTCTTTGACTTATTGCCGATGTGACACTTGCAATTTTTTTATAACTTCCTGTTGTAATATGATTTTGTTTGATAGGAGATTCGGCTTACCTTCCAAGAACATTGTTAATATCTTCTAAAATGTCATTAAGTAGTTCAGAAACTGGTGGAGATATAGTATCAACCGAAACTAGTGATGGATCTAAAGATGCTGGAGGTATTTGAATATTTTCGTTCGTTGGAACATTTTCAACATCCTGATTTATAGAAATAATTTCACTATCGATAGTTTCCGAACATGAAAGCTGCTGTATAGAAAATATTAGTTGCATATGAATTTTTATTCATTTTAATAAAATAATTAAATTTACCTTATTTTCATAGATATGACATGTTTCACATATAAACTGGTCATCACGCAAAGTAAAATTTAGGGTCGCAGCTTTTTGAATAACAGCTGGTGTGACCTGTTTCACATTTTTTGATGTCCGCTGATGATTTTTGAGACCGTACAAGTTACAGCACAATTTGAAAGGCATTTCTATTATTATCTTTTCTAAACGTTATGTCTTCTAAATATTTTGGAATATAATTGATTATAAGGCGATCCAATCAATATAAATATACCCTTGAAATAGTTTTGACATAGGTAGAATCAGGTAAAATTAGGTAGGTACAATTTAATATATTTTGATTGGATGCAAGTATGATTTGGTCAAAAACCGTTTGTGGGCGTTATTAGAAATTTTAAATGTTAGAATTATGAGCCTCTAATGAGATTTTAATTAGTAAAAAGGGGCTGAATAGACATTTTTTAAAATGAATAAACATTTTACACACCCTTTTAATAATTTAAATTCCTTTATTTTACCACTTAACTTAAATTAATTTTTAATAAGTTTTTAACCATTTAACCGCACAGAAAATGGTTCAAATTTATTGCAGGTGTTAAAATATGAAATGTTTAGTTTATTAGATCCACATTTAGTACAGGATTATTAACTTAATAAAAAAACACATGTGAATTTTTCATATACCAAACTTTAAAAAATCGTAAGAAAAAATCCATATTGAATTGCTGACTTTTTATTTCTCAATTTCATAGCTGCATATGTTTACTTTAAAATTTGTGAAAAACAAAAAAAAAAAAAGCCTACTTTTTGAGATATGAGCTTTGAAGTAAACCAAGGTTTTACGCGCCGCCTAGCGGAAAAGAGAAAAGTTATTAATTTTAAACTTACTTATTTCAATTATTCAATTATTTTCCTTTTTACTTGCAAAAATATACTTAAGTCGGATGAAATTTGTAGCACCTATTCACAAAAAATTGCCACCATTACCAAAAACTACGTGAAAAAGCCTCAAAATTCAACCGCGCATAACTCCGATTCAGAGTACACAAAAAATAAAAGCAGAAATTACTTTTTTCCTTTTGTCAATGCCAACAATATATCAAAATTTCAGATTTTTTAAAAATCAAAAATTTAAAAATCAACAAAAAAATGTACGTTTTCAAAATAATAGCCCATATATATATATATCTATATATATAAAATTCTCGTGTCACAGTGTTTGTAATTAAACTCCTCCGAAACGGCTTGACTGATTTCCATGAAATTTTATGTGTATATATGGTAGGTCTGAGAATCGGTCGTAAACTATTTTTTATACCCTTAAGTGATAAGGGGGGCCCTCCCCCCCAAAATTTTTTGTATTTTTCAGACAAAATTTTTTATTTTTATTTTTTTATGATTTGACATTAAAAAATACATATAATCCTTAATTTTCCCCCTTCTACCACCAACCCCCATTTTTTAATGGCGATATTAGTACTGAAATACTCTTCAATTACTCCTCCGAAACGGCCTGACTGATTTCCATGAAATTTTATGTGTATATACGGTAGGTCTGAGAATCGGTCGTAAACTATTTTTTATACCCTTAAGTGGTAAGGGGGGCCCTCCCCCCCAAAATTTTTTGTATTTTTCAGACAAAATTTTTTATTTTTATTTTTTTATGATTTGACATTAAAAAATACATATAATCCTTAATTTTCCCTCTTCTACCACCAACCCCCATTTTTTAATGGCGATATTAGTACTGGAATACTCTTCAATTACTCCTCCGAAACGGCCTGACTGATTTCCATGAAATTTTATGTGTATATACGGTAGGTCTGAGAATCGGTCGTAAACTATTTTTTATACCCTTAAGATATAAGGGGGGCCCTCCCCCCAAAAAACTTTTTGTATTTTTCAGACAAATTTTTTTATTTTAATTTTTTTATGATTCGACATTACAAAATACATATAATCCTTAATTTTCCCCCTTCTACCACCAACCCCCATTTTTTAATGGCGGTATTAGTACTGGAATACTCTTCAATTACTCCTTCGAAACGGCCTGATCGATTTCCATGAAATTTTATGTGTATATACGGTAGGTCTGAGAATCGGTCGTAAACTATTTTTTATACACATAAGTGATAAGGGGGGCCCTCCCTCCCAAAATGTTTTGTATTTTTCAGAAAAAATTTTTTTATTTTTATTTTTTTATGATTTGTCTTTACAAAATACATATAATCCCTTATTTTCCCCCTTCTACCACCAACCTCCATTTTTTAATTGCGATATTAGTACTGGAATACTCTTCAATTCTCAGTAGTCAACAACTGATCAATCTATTAATCTATCTATCTATCTTCTATCTACATATCTATATATGATAAATACAAATGCAAATGTTCGTTGGTTCAAAATAGGCAATCTAGGAATGTACTGGATCGATTCTCTTGAAATTTGGACACAATGTTGCATTCAGAAAGGTTATTATATATTTTTTTTTAGCGATATGCGTTTCATATAGGAATGTAAGCTGTCGACAAGCGCCCCTCACCTGCATTAATCTCAATTCAATCTTTTTATGGTCGAGTTTCACTTAAAGACTTAATTTAATCGATTAGTTATGTATGGGTGATCTGATCACCCATATATAGTTTTGTCCAATTTATCAACCATATTTGCTGATTACCGGTTAATTGTATAACCACTCCAGTGTCCAGTGTTATTGTGTAACCAGTGTGTTTATGTTTGTTAATGACTTTGTATAACAACACTTTGACCTAAATGGAAGTAGTGCTAACCACTAGACCATTCAACACATTTGTACATACATTTATATACATACGGTCATAAAAATGTTCTATTTCATTTTTGCTCATTGCATGGAAATTGGCTCTATTGTATATTTTACCAAATACTTCTACACGGAATGGCATTTTGATAATTTTTTTGAAAACCAGATTTCAAAAAACGATTTTGTGCATTTGTTCAAAACAGCAGTTGACATGATGTATGTGATACATATATAAGTTTCAATAGGTCAGGTTGACAAAACGCCTGCTCGAGAACATATGAGAAGATTCAATGCTCGGACAATAAACGAAGTGACAATTAATAAAGTCGGCAATAAATTTCAACCGGGATATAATTTTTGTCAATAAAAGAGGGATTAATGATTCGAGGGGAAGATTTCCACATTTGGAAATGCCGTCAATTGTTTCACCAATACATGGTAGATATGTATGCAAAAACATTCGAAACAGAACGTTTAATATTCATTCGATTAAATCAAACCAAGCTTTTCTCTGAAGTACCAGTATATTTGCGAGAGCCAATTTAATATGACGGTTATTCACAACTAACGCACACACACAAAATCATCTCAATGTCAAATATCCGATGCCAGCTTCGATAAAGATTTGTAGGAAGTTGTGACGAAAAATATGTAACATGAGCTTTCCAGAACACTGAATCCACTGAATCCAAAGTACGCAAAGTGATATCACCAAGGATTCAGTCAGTTACACGAAATTCAGTTACATGAAACGATGATCCTTTATATAAAAGAAGAGCCGCAGCAGATGGCGGTAAGGTAACAATATATAGATATGCGAAACGGGAACATGGAAATAGTTCCATAAACATGGATGGTTGTTCCATATTAATCCTTTGCTACAAAGAACATACAGATCGCACATAAACTTGGAATACGGTATATACGTCAAATCAGTCAAATACGTAAGTTAGAAAGTACTTTAATAAAAGCAACATTTCAGTTTTAGCGTGCTACAATGAAGCAGCACTGGGATGTATGTATCATTCATCAATGACACGTGCAGCACTTCACCTCCAAACTAAGTTCGAGCTATGTTTAAAATCATGCTGACCGCTTACTGTTCTTCATCTACAAGAACGTTATGGAAAAAAATATAAATCGCACATAGTTGATGATATTTCCTGTCCTATATAGCAAAATGATTGTAGATCTGTGCGTAGTATTAGCGAACTTAGTTCTCAATCAATTATTAATGCTACCGTCGAATCGATCTGCTCCGTCGGTCAATGTGAAATTACGTCGTTAATATAAATACAATACTGATGATTAGGTTTAATATAAGTACAATACGGGTGATTAGCATTTCAATTCAAAAGATCACAATTGTCAATTAAATTGATGTTTGCAATCACCATAAAAAAAGATCACGCTCAATCATTAAAAGTGCGCGCTTTAGATGTAGAACGGATTGATTTTCGTATGGACAATTATGTTGCGTAGATAGAATAGAGGCATAAAACTAGATAACCTCTATATCTGAACCAACAATGGAGCCACAACAAATAATGTATAACCTGCAGAAGCATCGAGAAATTGAACATTAGAAACCTGTAGGTTCTCTTTTCTTAGTGAGCACTCAGCACATTCAACATATGGGTACTGCGAACATTTGTAAATCTATTTATGTTCTGTATTATGTTATATATAGAGATGACACACCTCTACTAATTCAACAAGTTGCTTAAATTTTTTTTGCTTACTTGAAAACTTATTTGATCGCTAATTTTTCATATATCCGAACTGATCAGTAAGAGTGTTGATTATTTTTCATCCATATTTTTAAAAAGATAAATTAAAAATTATGCGATTATTCTCATTACCACTTTTTGAAATCATTGCTACTACGTCAACAAAATGTCTGTGCACAAGCTTTATTTATAAGCGTAGCAAAGCACGCCGGGTCCTGCTAGTATATATATATATATATATATATATATATATATATATATATATATATATATATATATATATATATATATATATATATATATATATATATATATATATATATATATATATATATATATATATATATATATACTAGCAGGACCCGGCGTGCTTTGCTACGCTTATAAATAAAGCTTGTGCACAGACATTTTGTTGACGTAGTAGCAATGATTTCAAAAAGTGGTAATGAGAATAATCGCATAATTTTTAATTTATCTTTTTAAAAATATGGATGAAAAATAATCAACACTCTTACTGATCAGTTCGGATATATGAAAAATTAGCGATCAAATAAGTTTTCAAGTAAGCAAAAAAAAATTTAAGCAACTTGTTGAATTAGTAGAGGTGTGTCATCTCTATATATAACATAATACAGAACATAAATAGATTTACAAATGTTCGCAGTACCCATATGTTGAATGTGCTGAGTGCTCACTAAGAAAAGAGAACCTACAGGTTTCTAATGTTCAATTTCTCGATGCTTCTGCAGGTTATACATTATTTGTTGTGGCTCCATTGTTGGTTCAGATATAGAGGTTATCTAGTTTTATGCCTCTATTCTATCTACGCAACATAATTGTCCATACGAAAATCAATCCGTTCTACATCTAAAGCGCGCACTTTTAATGATTGAGCGTGATCTTTTTTTATGGTGATTGCAAACATCAATTTAATTGACAATTGTGATCTTTTGAATTGAAATGCTAATCACCCGTATTGTACTTATATTAAACCTAATCATCAGTATTGTATTTATATTAACGACGTAATTTCACATTGACCGACGGAGCAGATCGATTCGACGGTAGCATTAATAATTGATTGAGAACTAAGTTCGCTAATACTACGCACAGATCTACAATCATTTTGCTATATAGGACAGGAAATATCATCAACCATGTGCGATTTATATTTTTTTCCATAACGTTCTTGTAGATGAAGAACAGTAAGCGGTCAGCATGATTTTAAACATAGCTCGAACTTAGTTTGGAGGTGAAGTGCTGCACGTGTCATTGATGAATGATACATACATCCCAGTGCTGCTTCATTGTAGCACGCTAAAACTGAAATGTTGCTTTTATTAAAGTACTTTCTAACTTACGTATTTGACTGATTTGACGTATATACCGTATTCCAAGTTTATGTGCGATCTGTATGTTCTTTGTAGCAAAGGATTAATATGGAACAACCATCCATGTTTATGGAACTATTTCCATGTTCCCGTTTCGCATATCTATATATTGTTACCTTACCGCCATCTGCTGCGGCTCTTCTTTTATATAAAGGATCATCGTTTCATGTAACTGAATTTCGTGTAACTGCCTGAATCCTTGGTGATATCACTTTGCGTACTTTGGATTCAGTGGATTCAGTGTTCTGGAAAGCTCATGTTACATATTTTTCGTCACAACTTCCTACAAATCTTTATCGAAGCTGGCATCGGATATTTGACATTGAGATGATTTTGTGTGTGTGCGTTAGTTGTGAATAACCGTCATATTAAATTGGCTCTCGCAAATATACTGGTACTTCAGAGAAAAGCTTGGTTTGATTTAATCGAATGAATATTAAACGTTCTGTTTCGAATGTTTTTGCATACATATCTACCATGTATTGGTGAAACAATTGACGGCATTTCCAAATGTGGAAATCTTCCCCTCGAATCATTAATCCCTCTTTTATTGACAAAAATTATATCCCGGTTGAAATTTATTGCCGACTTTATTAATTGTCACTTCGTTTATTGTCCGAGCATTGAATCTTCTCATATGTTCTCGAGCAGGCGTTTTGTCAACCTGACCTATTGAAACTTATATATGTATCACATACATCATGTCAACTGCTGTTTTGAACAAATGCACAAAATCGTTTTTTGAAATCTGGTTTTCAAAAAAATTATCAAAATGCCATTCCGTGTAGAAGTATTTGGTAAAATATACAATAGAGCCAATTTCCATGCAATGAGCAAAAATGAAATAGAACATTTTTATGACCGTATGTATATAAATGTATGTACAAATGTGTTGAATGGTCTAGTGGTTAGCACTACTTCCATTTAGGTCAAAGTGTTGTTATACAAAGTCATTAACAAACATAAACACACTGGTTACACAATAACACTGGACACTGGAGTGGTTATACAATTAACCGGTAATCAGCAAATATGGTTGATAAATTGGACAAAACTATATATGGGTGATCAGATCACCCATACATAACTAATCGATTAAATTAAGTCTTTAAGTGAAACTCGACCATAAAAAGATTGAATTGAGATTAATGCAGGTGAGGGGCGCTTGTCGACAGCTTACATTCCTATATGAAACGCATATCGCTAAAAAAAAATATATAATAACCTTTCTGAATGCAACATTGTGTCCAAATTTCAAGAGAATCGATCCAGTACATTCCTAGATTGCCTATTTTGAACCAACGAACATTTGCATTTGTATTTATCATATCGTCGCTTTAATAATGAAATAACGTATACCATATATACGTTGTTATTATATAATGGGTGCGCTGCATTCCCCATAAGGATGTCTATAAAGTGGCATTTTAACATTTTTCAATTTATTTATAACTGGGGTTGAAAATTAATATATTGTTAATTAACGTACATGCAAATTTGAATTTGGTTAAATATTGAAACAGCGTAAATGCATGTACGATATTTCAATTCCTTCAGAATAATAACTTGGGTAAAATCAGTGTCGTATACTTTACATACATTACGATCGCCACACGAAATGGTAAATCTAAAATATTGTATAAGCATCATTCATTACTACATGATATGCCGGTTCGTATAAATAAAAAATTGTAAGAATATTATGCGTTAGTTCAATAATAATTAATTTTATGCTTAATCGTACTTCCATGCAAAATGAAATAACGTATATGAAATATGAAATAACGTATAAGGTACCTGATTGACTTTTCACCTCTTTTTATGTAGAAAAGCCAGCAGGTACCAATGTGAAATTTTAATATGTTGTGGGGAAATTAGTCAAGATTAATTAATAGAAATTTTTTTTCCAATATTTTTAATCATTCAATAGTGCTGCCGAGTTTACGAAAATCAGAAAATCGAAAAATCTTTAAACCCAATTATCTCGAAACTACACTTTTGCGAATACGTTGTTTCATTATTAAAGCGACGATATATAGATATGTAGATAGAAGATAGATAGATAGATTAATAGATTGATCAGTTGTTGACTACTGAGAATTGAAGAGTATTCCAGTACTAATATCGCAATTAAAAAATGGAGGTTGGTGGTAGAAGGGGGAAAATAAGGGATTATATGTATTTTGTAAAGACAAATCATAAAAAAATAAAAATAAAAAAATTTTTTCTGAAAAATACAAAACATTTTGGGAGGGAGGGCCCCCCTTATCACTTATGTGTATAAAAAATAGTTTACGACCGATTCTCAGACCTACCGTATATACACATAAAATTTCATGGAAATCGATCAGGCCGTTTCGAAGGAGTAATTGAAGAGTATTCCAGTACTAATACCGCCATTAAAAAATGGGGGTTGGTGGTAGAAGGGGGAAAATTAAGGATTATATGTATTTTGTAATGTCGAATCATAAAAAAATTAAAATAAAAAAATTTGTCTGAAAAATACAAAAAGTTTTTTGGGGGGAGGGCCCCCCTTATATCTTAAGGGTATAAAAAATAGTTTACGACCGATTCTCAGACCTACCGTATATACACATAAAATTTCATGGAAATCAGTCAGGCCGTTTCGGAGGAGTAATTGAAGAGTATTCCAGTACTAATATCGCCATTTCGCCATTAAAAAATGGGGGTTGGTGGTAGAAGGGGGAAAATTAAGGATTATATGTATTTTTTAATGTCAAATCATAAAAAAATAAAAATAAAAAATTTTGTCTGAAAAATACAAAAAATTTTGGGGGGGAGGGCCCCCCTTATCACTTAAGGGTATAAAAAATAGTTTACGACCGATTCTCAGACCTACCATATATACACATAAAATTTCATGGAAATCAGTCAAGCCGTTTCGGAGGAGTTTAATTACAAACACTGTGACACGAGAATTTTATATATATAGATATATATATATATATATATATATATATATATATATATATATATATATATATATATATATATATATATATATATATATATATATATATTTATATATATATATATATATCTATATATATATATACATAATTTTTTTTTTTTTGTTTTTTCGTTTCCGCTTTACATATATAGTCGTTTGGCATCAAAATTTTTCCGAAATTTCGAGATGACGGTCATTGCAATAGGTAGATTTTTATATGAAATCTACCTAAAAGGTTTTTTTTCACATCTCCACCCCCCATCCCCTAAACACAGATAAATATAACAACAGTAATCCCTCCGACTGCGCGGTTTTTCATTGTGCGATTTTCCACTGCGCAAGATGTGTTTTTAATATTAATTTTCGCACTGCGCGATTGAAATTTCACACTGCGCGATTTTAAATTTTTTTACTATGTAGGTGAACTTCGTAAAATTAAAATGACTAAAAAATTTAATTTACCATATAGGTCATTCTTTTACAAATCGAACAGATTTGAACTAAATCTGACCGACGCATTTGTAACTTGGTTTGAAATTTTTTTTGCGAGTATGATATCGAAAAAAAATATACGTGTTCGAGGATTTTTTTTTTGGCAAATAGAGGCGATCTAAATTTCGAGAATTTCGTGACTTTTGGCTTGACGGCTTATTTTCAAAAACTCATAACTTCGGTTTTATTAAAGATAAAAGCTTTTGTTTTATTTTATGTTAAAGTTAAGATATGGAATTTCAATAAAAAATTATAGTCAATAAAAATTATTAACAAATTCCTATTGTTATAAACAAATAAAATGTTGAAATTGATTTTTAGTGATTGCCCTACAAAAATAAAAAGTATTTGATTTAACCATCGTGTTCTACGTTCAATTTTCAAGAAAAACGTATTTTAAATTAATGAAAAAATTAATTTTACTGTTAGAAATAGATTAATTTATCCAGCGCGAGACAACACAAATTTTGATAAATTAATTTATTTCTAATGTTACTCGTACACGAGAGAGCGAAATTGCCGGTGTCAGAGAGAAAGTGTCTGACACTTAAGCTAGAAACACAACACGGGCAAAATCGTCCGACGACGCCGTTAGTAACATTAGAATACACATACATTTCAAACACAACTACAGCGAAAAAAGTTTTTTCGTCGGAGAACATTTAGATTCTATTTCTAATTTATCGTCGGCGATGATTATTGCCAGATATCAATTTTATTTTTATTTGGCTGCAAGGGTAGCTTTTAATGTTGTTGTGACAGTGACGCCAACTGAAAAATATGATTTTCTGATGTTTTTCGCGTTTCGGAGGTTGTAAGCATTTTATTTTTAAAATTAGTGATTAGTAGAAAAATTATTATTATTTATTTATTAGTAAAAATTAGTTATTTTTAAAATTGAAATTTGTGAAATTCATTTTGACAAAGAACAAAGTATTTTAGTTTATGCAATTTTATTTTTGACAGCTTTTCACACTGACGCCTTTGTTGTGGTTACAACAGCGAAATTGTAGACGTTTTTTTTATCGTCCGACGTTATCGTCTGTGTTGTGTTTCTACCTTTATTGCTAAACTGTCTACACATAGAAGTTTGTTGATAATTTTTGTATATAACAAATTTTTTTTATAGTTCATCTTTTAGCTTAAAATAAAACTTAAAAAAAATGTCTATCATTACCTGAACCGAAGTTATGAATCTTTAAAAATAAGTCTTCAAGCCAAAAAACACGAAATTCTCGAAATTTAGATCTACTCTATTTCCCTTAAAACATCTTTTTTTTTTATATAGAATCCGTAAATTAATTTTAGGCTCAATCAAAAATGTTATAGTCAGATTTTGCCCTAATCTGTTCGGTATATAAAAGAATTTAGGGAATTTTTTGTCGTCCGGTGCTCAATAAATCAATTTATTTCTTACAGTAAAAATCATTTCTCCATTAATTAAAAATATGTTTTTTAAAGAAAATTAAACGTAGAATACGATGGTCATACTAAAAACGTGGGTGGTGCAATGACTAAAGATCGAATCTAAAGATCGATTTGGACATTTTATTTCTTTATAACAATTTAGAAATTTGTTAATAATTTTTATTGAAGTTATTGCTTTTTAAAAAATGCGTCTTTTAACTTTAAAATAAAATAAAACAGAAATTTCTACCTTTAATAGAACCGAAGTTATGAATTTTTGAAAATAGGTCTTCAAGCCAAAAATCACGAAATCCTCGAAATTTAGAACCGCTCTATATTCCAAAAAAAAAAATCCTCGAGAACGTATATCTTTTTTTCTATATACAAAAATTTCAGCCAAATCAAAAATGTGCCGGTCAGAAAGGTGTTCGTTTTGTAAACCCATATGTGTATAGTCATTTGCATTACATATTCAGCTTATTTTTAACTGTGTGACTGGAACATTCAATATAGATAAAATTCAATTTCAATCCAGCAAAGGTAGAATATTCTAAACAAATTCATATTATTGATAATATTTTTCTTGGGGAGGTCGGTCTGATGAAAGTTGCACTTTTTTGACAATAACTCAAAAACTGTGCACCGTAAAATTCTAAAAATAATTGCAATGTTTTCTAAATTAGGTGCTCTTTCAAATGACACGCCATTTGACCACGTGTTAAATTGTTTTTTTACCCCTTCTCATTTTCACCTCCTTAATAAATATAATTATGAGTATGTTACAGTTTTATATATTTTTTATTAAAAACATACTAATTTTTGTTAGAGATTTTTATATTCGTCTGTATAGACAATTGTATGTTGTAAAGTATTTTTTAGTATTAGCTCCGAAAAACGATTACTTTTAGAACTGTTTAGAGTCCGCAAAATTGTATTTTAGCGGCCTAGTTAAAGTCGTTATGACAACACTTTAGCTTTAAAATTTGTTTTAATTTTATATTATACTTATTTTCAAATTATAATCACAATTGCTTTGATAAATTTTGTTCAAAAATCAAATTTTTAGGTACGCAATATTAAGCAATAAATTAGAAAAAAAAACCCTAAGTGCTAATACTAAAAAACGTTGCATGCAACACGTACGCAAATGGCTTTAGCAGACTCATCTTCATATTACAGACTCGGCTAGCGCCTCGTCCGGAAACATTACGATTCGTCCGCTAAAACCATATTTTGCGTACTTGTTACATAAACTACTATTATGGGACAATTATGGGTTTTATGTTTTTAGGAAATTATTAGCAAATTGATTCGCAAATTGATTTCTAATTGATTGGAAACAGTCAATAATAACTACACAAGTGACTTAGGATTGTAGGGGGTAATAATATTCCTACTAATCTTCGAAAATTCACAAATAGTGTGGTTAAGAAACTAATCATTTCCTAAATACTAATTTTTCTATCATTCCCAATACATTTGAAGATTTTCGATCAGTTAGGTTCGGCGCTAATCGAAGTAAGAAAACATGAAGAAAATGTCATTATTCCAAATTAAACAAAAAAGCGTGAGGTGTAAAATTCCAAAATAAATTTTTAAGGACTACTGAAATTAAGCCCTTTCATATGATACACTACTTGAATCTATAAAAAATGTATTTTCTCAAAGGTCTCATATCGTACCCATGTAAACCAAACGAAAACAACTGTAGTTTTATTTGTATCCGTCGTAAACTGGTTTACTTTTAATGCTGTTGAATTGTTTGTTGGAATGATGGATGATAGAATATAGAGTGGATGACCAGGATGGGTCATTCCAGATCTTAGGCACTTGTCACCTTTCGACCTCTATATCTTATGATGAAGTAAAACACCTTTATTCATTATTGTTGTAATCTTCTTATATCTTTATATTTGGTCCAGATTATATGTTTTAAATGAAACTTTTTACAATTTTGATATGTTAGTGATCATATTACAAATATGATCAACTACATGGTATTGAGTTACAATATTGATACTGATCTCTTAAATCTAACATTTTCCTTATATATACTTACAAATTTTACATCCGTATTATTCTCATCATGTATTTTCATCCATCATACATTTCCTATATTATTATTTTTATCTCAACCTAAACATATAAAAATGTTTTCCATCAAATTATTATTTCATAAAATAAAAACAATAAAATTGTTAATTGTTTTGATAACACCAAAAAAGAAATACAATTTCATATTTGACATACATAATTTATCGTCACAAATAAATTATGTAACAACTGTTGTTTACTTTGAATTGTGAAATTCATTTATTTAGCAAAAAAATTTAAATAAAATTGTTTCATTGTCAAACAATTTCTTAAAAGAAAATATAACTTTGTTTTGAAATATTAGACGTTGCATTTTATATTTTGATTTAATTTTATATCAAAATATAATTCATTTGGAAATCAGAAATGAAATCTACAACGTGTATGAATTTTGAATGTTTACTTTTCAGGTTGAGAACTATGTTTCTTTTCAGGTTGAGAACCATTATACGTGCTTATGATTGAGAATCAACTATCTTAATTTTTAGTGATGCATAAGGCATTACAGTCATCTTATCTGGACAGGTTAGTTTTATACGCACCACAAATTTCAGGTCCATAGCATTTATAGTTTACGAGATAAGCGATATAATGGAAAAACTCGTTTTACTCTCACCAATAGGGTTCGTTATAAAAACGGAACCCTAAAAATATTCAAATTTTTAATAGTTTCTATAAGGCTTCTAAAGATTGCTTAAAACGATCTATCAGAAGCACTTTACAGAAACTAGAACTTGTGAAACCCAGAAATTCTATTAAGCTTGCATAATTGCTTACAAAAGATTATACCGTTAAGTTATTTCCGAAGTCTTATTCAAATTATAGCTTCATTAAAGGCGGGGATTGTTCTCCATATGGCATTTATCAAAATCACTTGGAAGGTTTTAACTATTTTAGCTATGAAGGTGTGGAATCGAGTTTCGGTGAAACTGTTTAGTGTTTTAAAAGAAGTAAGAATGTTAGTTGGGATGTCAATGTGACAAGTCAAATTAGATTGACACAAAAGTTTGAAATAACCGATTTTTTTCTAGTTTTGTGACATTCAAAAAGAATCCGATTGTTTATAACATATCTATATATAAATACGTAAGCAATATTTTTGCGGTAGTGGCAATATGTATATCGTAGGAAAGGTCTTGAGTAGTAGATGTGCCGAAAAATATTTTTTTTGAATTTTGACGATTTTTTCAGAAAAAATGTGATAGTTTTGTTTTTTGAGTTTTTTGTTCGGTTATTTTGTTTTTTTTCTTCTAAAAGTTATTTGTTTCATAATTCAAAATCAATTATATCAACAAATCAAACTTTGAAATAATGTGTTGTAACTATTTTGTTAGAGGTCTTTTTACAATTTCTATTAAAATGGCCGAGTTTCGGCCACTGGGCGATTCCTAGTAAAATTGAAATGCAAAGAGATTTATTCGGTTTCAATTTCAGAATACTTTTTCTAAAAATCGTCAAAAGCTTGAAACTTGTCTCATGTTTTCTAGATGTTTTGAATATTTTTTAAGTGCACCAAAAACGATTCACCATCGTTACCTTTTAAGTCGCTTTGTTTGATCAAAATTTAACACATCCAAATTTGCATGCCATTATGCTTCAGTTCTGTTTATTTAACAAAGTTATGTTGGATGGTTGCCGTAACCACGACGATTTCTGTCAATTATACGTCGATCCTTATTTTTCTAGATTTAAATTGTTTTGCTTTCAATTGTTTATTGCAAGACACACTGCACTTAGTTTTTTCATCATTAGACGAACGTTGATTATGAATTATGATCCTCAGGTCAAACTCTAAAAACGTTTAAAATCGTGAATGTTTGATTTAGTTTAATTGACTCTAAATCATGATTATGAAGTAAAACATAAACATTAATTGTTAGAATTTAATTTAATTCGATTCGTTTTATCATTAAATTAAAACATCCGGCATTTGAATTACAACGAATGTTGGATTGCAAATACAAATTAAAAATACTAACAGACAGAGTTAGGGTTATCTTTGGAATAGAAACTTAAGTAAAATTATGTGAATCATAATTTAGTATTAGTGAATCATAATTTAAGATATTATACTGAGAACACATTAAAGTGGATAAAATGGCGGGAGGTCTCACAAATACCTTTAATTTTGAATCTTTGATAACTTCTAATCCTGGATTTCAATCGTATTGAAACTTGGTATATAAGGTTTTACTATTTTCAATATTTCTGCATACCAACTTACGGTTTGTCACTTCTGGTTAAAATGTTTTTTTGCATTGCTTATCCCTAAATAGCCCTCAGTTACAAATCGATTTTCATAAAACTTTTGGGGTACATTGGACAAAGGTTTGAAGGGTCTACCATATACAATAGATGATTTTTCTCACTAGTTTTTATATGTTTGTAGGAAGTATACAACACTCGTTCGTGATGAATTTTGATAACACTTTAAAAAAATTTGCAAACATGGATGACACGGAGCTGATTAGTTTTTGAGCTATATTGAACAAAGTGGTGGGGGGTTTGCCGAGCAAATGTTTTTTTTATAGCTCAATAACATCTGTACCTGATAATCGAATTGAACGAAACCTGGTACATTAGCACTTATTGCGGTTCACAACAGTTTTGCATTCTAACTTCCGGTTTTTCACACCAGCGAAAGTAATTTTTTTGCATTTTTTTCAGTGTCTTTATTCACACTACAGAATACAATAATGAAGTGATTGTGATGAAACTTATGAAAAAGGTTTTAATTAGTGTGGGAAGAAAATGATCAACTTTTGGGACCCATTGACCAAAGTGGCGGGGAGTCCACCATACAACTGCTTACTTTTCACACTTTGTATTTAAAGTTTGTTGACTGATTTTGTTTAAACTTGGTGTATATTCTTAGAATATGATTTGTAACAGTGCTGTATTCCTATATCTATTTTAAAGTATTTAATAGATTTTAGCTAACTATATATCCAGAACATTTTGTTTACAGAGCTGTGGTGAAGTTAGCCTATGCCTCAGCGTCGCCAATATTTTTTATAACTTTTGAATTGTTAAAAACGTTTTATGTTAAGATGTGTTCAATGTATAACCTTGGCACTCGACTTTTCATATTCTCTCTTTCGGTCTCATTAGGCAATGTATAACCTTGGCACTCGACTTTTCATATTCTCTCTTTCGGTCTCATTTCTCGATACCTGACGCTCATTACAAAATGACTCCGTTACTTCAGCTGTCAATACCTCTTGAACACGTAAGACTTCTGTAAGGATGCGCATTTCCATTCGCAATATTCTTTAAATTCCTTAGACGTAAAAGTAGTTTCCCTGTCACAGACACAGACACAGCTCGTTGCGTTTACCAACAGAAGGAAACTAAATAACTTCACTCTTCCTTCAATCGGTAATAATACATTAACACTCCAAGATAATGTGAAGTGTCTTGGTGTTGCTCTCGACAAGCGGCTCAATTGGGCTGTTCATGTTGAGACTAAATGCGCAAACGCAGCTCGAGTTCTGTGGCAATGCAGGAGGGCTTTCTGTGGCAAATGGGGCTGACTCCGAAAATGGTCTACTGGCTGTATAAAGTAGTTGTCAGACCCATTGTCAGCTATGGGACCCTTGCATGGCTTTCAATAACTTTTGTTGGGACTGCGATTAAAAACTGGAGGCGGTACAAAGGCTTGCTAGCTTATGTACCAGGAGTGCTTTCAGGATAACGCCCACAGCGAGTCTGCAGGTCTTATTAGGACTTTCTCCCTTGCATATATTTGTAAGAATGGTGGCTCTTAAGACTATAAAAAGGCTCAAACTCCTGGGAAATACCAGGAGCTGTAGGAAAATTCATCAAGCGCTGTGGAGGGATCTTGAAGAACACCTGACAGATTTGACCATGCCGATTGATGACACAGTACCTTTAACTACTTTTTAAGAGCAGTATAGAGTTGAAATTCCAACGATAAAGGACCGGTCCTCAGCTGATTTGCTATTGGACAGTGCGCCCAACACGTTGGACATCTACACAGATGTCACACAGATATCTCACTGAAAATGGTGCAGAGCTGCGGTTTACTTCAGTAATGAAGATCTAGGCCTGCAATTTTCACTTTGCGAAGGATGAGGGTCAGGCTGAGGTACTCGCTATAAATGCAGCATCGAGGCAAGCCACGTAGCTTAAGTGGTCTTGCGAGATCATTAATATTTTCACTGATAGCCAGGGCCCAGGCTGCTCTAAAAGCTCTGGAAAACTACACTATTCAGTCAAAAATAGTGCAAGAATGTTCTAAGTCCTTGAATAATCTAGGGGTCAAGAACAGAATACCACGCTAGTCTAACAAGTTCTCTTTCGGTCCAGTGACTCTTAATGGAGGATCACAGAAGGCTGCAAGGTCTCCAAGATGTTCACTCCAGAGTTGAACCAGCAAACCACCAAATTTGTGTTAAATCTGACTCGGTCAGACTGCAGGATAATGGTGGGACTACGAACAGGTCACCATCATGCGGACAAACATATGGTTTGGCTTTGAGTAGAAAATGTTTCAAGATGCCGCTATTGTCTTGAAGAGGATGAAACAGTCTCTCACATTGTGGGAGAACGTTTGGCTCTCTGGGCGCCGAAGCGTCATGTTAGGATCAAACTACTTAAGGATAGAAGATTTCTGCAAAGCAGACCATTCAAGGCTGTTGGCTTTTCTCAAAAAGGTCTTCAGCTCTTGAATATGAAGATGGGATAAAGGACTTAGCAGTCTACATGTTAGACTATGACTACATGGTCACCTTGCCAAAAAAAAAAGTTTCACTGTCCGAAATAATATTATTTGGTTTTCTGTTTCTTTTCTTCCAAATTTGCAAAAACTTCATTAGATGTAGTGGTTTGAGTCGGATACAACCATACAAACTTGGTGAATCCATCTACAATACAAAATTTGCGTTTATATTGTTTTCTTGAAGCGGTAAGACTGCCAAGATGATGCATTATTTAATGGAAGTTCACCTTTCTGGATTGGGTTTAATCATCTTATTTTCCACTCTTTCGATTGATTAAGATGCACCTTAAAAATCCTTTTACTTTCTTATTTATGTTCGGAAAATAATATTGGCGCTGAATAAGCTCTAATGTTCTCATTATCCCAAAATGAAATTCCAAAATCTCATTATCCCTTGCTCGTGACATGCTCTTATTACTCCATTCTGTAGTTTATTTGGCACCATAGAGACAACTGTTACCCCTTAAATGCTTAAAAATAACACTATTAGTTTTAATGTCATCTTAGTATGCACCTCAATCCAAAAGCCGGACAATAAGTTGAAGATCTTTCTGGGCCGCTTTTACTTGTCAAGTGACATCACCCTGACAACACACATATTTATTAGACTTCTTGATAATGCGTGTACATGATGCATTCTTTTCGATAGTCAATGCTCCAATTCGAAGACCTCTTGCAAAGACAACACCCAGCCTGCGATACGGTTATTTCGCGAACTATTTCTTTTCCATTGTAATTTTGAAAGCAGCATAATCAGTAAGCATTTTTATGCTAAAACCTAACAAATGATCACGAAACTTCTACCGACTGTAATGAAAAACAGGATGCATGGTCACAGGATAAACAGGATGACAATCCTTCATACTTTGTTGCATTACAATAGCACAATACCGATCTTATTGGCGTCCGTATATAACTCAATGTTTGCTGTTGGTGAATAGATCTGTAACACCGGAATTGAGGTCAACACATGTTTTAAATTCTCAAATGCCAATTTTTTCTCTGGATCGAACAGAAATGTGACGTTCTTTCAAAGAGAATTCGTTAACGGTCTAGCTATCACGGCATATCGCTTCCACATTCCTGAAATATCCAGTGGGGCCATGACATCATTAAATCTGGGCTACATTCCTTGGCTCCGGAAACTTTAAGATAGTAACCGTTTTATTCATTGGCGGTTTCACTCGACCGTGTGGCGAACAAAGTATTCTTGATCGAGCCTTCAGCTATAAGTATATGAAACAACCTGTAGTGTATAAGTATCTTGAAGATAATCAATCTGGTCATCTACAATCGGCACTGAATACCGATCTTCTACCTTATCGAACCTGCAGTAGTCCACGCATAATCTGTTCCTTCCATTCTTTTTACTGGCCAAAACTATAGGACTGGCATAGAGATACTAGGTCTAACAATTTCTTCCGACATTGATTCCTCAATTTGGTTCTGTATACCACTACTATTTATAAAGGCGACAATCTTCGCGGCTTCCGGTAGATTATCCTGTAATCTTATAAAACAATTTTCATTTCCATATTTATATTTGACGTACCTTTTAGACTGTTATAGCCAAGATTCTTCTTCTGGACTTTGTCTACCAGTACACGATCTTAAATGTGATTTAAATTTAATTCATCCTCCCTTTCAATTGTATAAATATAGAAAGTTCAGACTCCAATTTCCGAACAGTAATATCAACCGGTCTCAAGACAGTTTTAGTTAGTGCTAACAAATCGTTCACAACAATTACATCACAAGGTAGGATCCTATCCTCATCAACATGAACGGTTGTCCGATATGTCTCACCATCTGTAACCATAACGTGTAATTTTTACGATCGTATGCATAGTGCCTGAGCCTACGCCTTTAAACGATGTTGTCAGCCGCTCCTTTTCAATTTTTTAAGTCCTTTAGCTATGAAATTAAGATCATTTCCACTGTCGATTAGTGCATACATCTCATAACCGTCAATAGCAATCCGTTTGATATATCGATCCCGATCTTGTCTGTAACTGCTGCACAAACATTTGGATTTTTATTGTTTTTGTTCTGACATTTATTCTGAATATTCAATTTATTTCAGTTCCGACCTTTGAATTGAAATAATCCATTTTAACAAACATAAAATATTAATGTGTGCTACAGGCTATTCAACCAATGTTGTTTATCAGTCAATTGTTTTGTTGCGTCACTAAATGTATAAACATTTACTCAATATCAAAAATTCCCCGACTATTTTCACATTTTAAATTTATTTTCCCAACTACTTGAATTTTATTTCCACCATACACCTCTAATCTGACATTAGTTCGAACAAAACTATCCGGTTTTATATTTAATTCCTCGCTAATTTTAAGTGGTAAATTTAATATTTTTTATTTGTCAAAACGATAGTTTCAATCCAACAATTTTTTCCAGAATTTTTAACAGATGACACAAATAATATTTCATTAATATCTAAATCTGTATCAACAGTACTCACCTGATTTAATTTTTTAACCATTTTATTACAGGCTACCTTAAAGTGTCCCGGAATCGCACAGCGTTTACATTTTTTCCCAAATGCTGGACATTCTCGTAATTTATGCAAGTCCGACATCTAGAACAATTAATTTTTTTAACACTATCCGAATTATCATCTACATTTTGAGTTGAACTTTGTTGGATTTTACTGCTCTCACTTCATTTTTTCTTCTTGTTTTTATATTTTGATTGATTTTTTTCTGATGACTTCACATTTAACTCATTGACGTGTGACATAACCTCTTTAGTAATAATTTTTGTAGCTTCAGTTGTTTTTCCCTTTTTAATAACATTTTCCAACGTTGGATCATCTTGTTTAACAAAATATTCTTTTAGTTCTTGGTCGCAGATTCCAAAAACTATACGATCACGTAACATTTCCTGTTCCTGAGTACCAAATTCACAAGGAGTAACTAATTTCTTTAAATCACGATAAAAAATTTCAAAAGGTTCTTCACTTGCTTGCTTTCTATGATCAAATTTATTTCTTGCATACAAAACATTAGATCTTGATTTACAATAATCATCCAATGCTTTTGCAATCGTCTCGAATTCCTCCAAATCATTTTCATCTAAATCCAATGCAGTTTCTATCAAATCGAGTGCTTCATCGCCAATTAAACTTTTAAGAATTGCGGCTTTCACATTTTTTTGAATCTCTTCCATTGTAGAAGCTTTAAAATAAATTTCCAAAATTTAGCCCAATTTACAGCGAGATTGCCCTCTAAAGACATTTTACAAGGCTTATTTGGATTTTCCATATTTAAAATTATTTTATTTTCTCCGCTTCAAATTTCAATAACCAAACCTAAATTTATTTTCAAGTTGCACGAGGTTCATAAAATCTTAATTTTTTATTGACATCCAATAAATCCTTATTACTGCGCCGTGTTATATTTTTAAGTTGTTGTATAATAATGAAGATGATACACTTATTTTATAGTCGAGGAAAATTAGGTTTTAACTTCTAAGTCCTCAGGGACAGCTCCGATTTTGATGATTTTTTTTTTAAAATGTGTGTTTTTATATATTATTTGAAATCAGAAACATTACAATGTGCGCAATTAAATATTTATATTGTTTAAATAATAAAAACATAATTTATGGAGAGAAAAAATTTTGTCACTTTTTAACTTTTAAATAGTATAATTTAAAAAATTTGTTTTGTTTTTTTTTAATTTTTAAAAGCATTAAATTATACGAATATTGTAAGAAAAAAATTGTAAACAATTATAAATTATTTTGTGTTTATTTTACATTTAAATATGAAAATATATAATTCTAAATTCAGAAAGTGTAAACTATAAATTCAGGAAATTCGATAATTTTAATTCGATGATTAAAGGGCAGAGAAGTCCCCATATAATGAATAAGCATTTCCATAATCCCACAAACAAAATAAAGTCCTATTTTCATATAATTCAAATTATATGAGTTGAACATGTATGATTCATAGTAACATAACTCTCTCAATTTTAAAGTTACAACTTCCATTAAAAACTCGATTTATAGGTTCTTTCAAAGCTATAAGATGATATATATTCCAACATGCCTAAACCCTTCACCTTCAAATTGTTAAGGGTTGAACGACTCGAAAGGAGTGATCCGTGCACTATAATGCAAACTTGAAACAGTTATATCTTTGGTATTTTTTATCCCACAGAAAATAAAATAAAACCAATTTTTGGTTAAGAAAAAACCTACGTTTTTGTCTGGAGAGTTTTTTTACGTATATTTGTTAGTTTTAGAGTTATTTTGAACAGAAGGTACTTTCTTAGGAAATTTGAAAATTCATTTTTCATTATTATCAAACTTTTTTCGGAAAATACGTATTCTAATCTAGCAAAACTTCTGGATCACATAGGTAACACTAAAATACAGCTAGTTGTAAAGGGGCTATGGCCTATGGTCAATATAAATTATTTTAGGAATGATCGAAATTTTAACGCTGAGTTTCTATTTTGAATTCGAGATGCCCGCATCATAGCTTGGTTTTTTTTTAATGCAAACGACTTGAACTAGTGCCCATTTTAAACGTCTTTCCAATCATTACAAAAAAGTATGACAGTTTTGTCCGAAAAATGCATTACTTTTCCGTTATTTAACGTTGAATTCTTCGAACCAAGTCGTTAAAAAAATGTCTCGTCATTGAACCATAACTTACTTCATTTTGGACCTACAACCCTCATAAAAACAACAATCTCTTGGTTTTTTTAAGTTTCATTTTTGTTGATTACCAAATTTTTGAGAGAACGCTAAGTTTAAGAGTTATTTTCGAAAAACTATCAAAAACCATGCGTTTTCAACGAACAATATAAGTTTTCAATCGCAAATAACTCGAAAAATATCGATCTATCGAAAAAACCTTATACAACAATCTATACTTCAAATGTGTCCTTTTATCTATTTTTGGGGTTACTTTGAGTGAAAAATGTTCCGCCCTCCAGAAGGGGTGGAATCCACCCCAGGATATAAGGGCACATCAGCGCTATGCCACTTTCGTTCCTTGAGCCATTCCTAAACTACTCACCAAATTTCATGTTAATCGGACAAGGTTCAAAGAATTCGGAGCGGAAAACGTGTCTGTTCGTAAAACTCAGCAAAGTCTCTATTTGAATGACAAATGTATATGCAGAAGTTAGACATAGCGTGTACATATTTTGCTACTCTTATAATACCATATTTTTATGTTATTATTAAATGAAATTTTCTATAAATTTGAACATAACAATTCTTTTATTGCATAAATTTTGTTAAAAAAATAATTTGTTCATAAATTTTGTTTATATTGTTTAAACAACATAAATATTTAATTGCGCACATTGTAATGTTCATGATTTCAAATAATATATAAAAACACACATTTTAAAAAAAAATCATCAAAATCGGAGCTGTCCCTGAGGACTTAGAAGTTTTACGGATTTTGAAGCTAATTTTCCTCGACTATTATTATATATTTTTTTATTATTAATATAAATTTATTATTTGTACATTCACTTTTTATATTTTACATGTTGTTCGCCATCTTGACATCTTACAATCTAATGTTGTCCAGGGTTGTCCACTTATTGTTATGTGGGATATGTGGATATAATTTACGTTCCACATACAACATAAAGAATACAATCGCCTATCAGCTACAAAAAAAAATAATTACCTAATCTTAAATATCTGCACAATCACTAACCGTATCCATAAATTATTTATTATGTTCAATTATCAGTTAATAGCCCTCTTCCTATACCCTCAATCAGTCAATCAAGAAAATTAATGATTAATCGTTTAACTTGTTATGGTTATATTTCTTACAACAAGTGTTGATGATTTGAAGCAAACCATAAAGAAAATGAAAAAATTAAGGATTTAAATGTTTACACTTTTATTTTGTTTCTGATCTTGCGGTTGAGATTGTTTATTTTATTTTTTATTTTAAAAGTTTTAAGATGATCGTGCGCCAGATATCAATAATATATCACATACATAAGTTTACGGTTTTCTGGTTTTTAATATGTCGTGGTTTTACATATAAGAATTTGTGGTTTAATTTTTTGGAAATTATATGCATGAAGAAATTATAAATAATTTGATATATTATATACATAAATACAAAAGGGGAACAGATTGACTCTCAAGAATAAAAAACATGCTTAATTAATTATGAATTGAACTAGTGATTCATGCTGAGGGAGAAATTATTGTCGTAGGTTAGTTAAATGTTTTTCATTCCTAATCATGCAAGAATATATATGGCACACGCAGTTTTATTTTGTATAATTGGAAGACATATGTTAGATTTCCTTGGTAAAAATTTGTATTTGTTAAAATTGCTCTAATCATATCTATAAAATAACATCATGAATATAATTTCATAATTTGCACCAGAATTTTTTAGATTCAGTTCTTATATTATTCTTGATGGGAGATTTTCCATCGGTGTGATGTTATATCACAAATAATTTACTGAATTAATTGCTCTAATCATATTTTCAAATAATTTGGGTACACGGCAAAGCATCTGCTAAGTTCAGTAGTGCAAGCATCGTATACAGGAATGGTCTTTTGTCATTTTTTACGACTCTTTTACTCGACACCCTGTAACTATAGGACGGTTAAATTTTTTACTCAATTTAGCGGTCATCATACAATCAAGCATAACAAAGCAAAATTCAACTAAATGACAGTCTAAAAGTCTTCAAAATTGAAAATAAAATTTAAATAATTTAATGCCAACTATACACAATATCTATTTTCAAATTTGAACAGAAACATATTTCTTTATTGGAGGAACCTACAAATATTTTAATTAATCCGAATATTTTATTATCTAATTAGAAATCTTCATAAATAAACCCAAAAGATAAAATAATAAACACAAGTCAAAGGTGAGAAATGAATGCACTGTCAAACGGTTAGTGGATTTCTTACCGTTCCCTAACACTGCCATAAAAATTTGCTGAAAATTGTTTTTCTATGGTTTGTGAGATTAAGAAAATACTGTTTTCGTGGAGTATAATGTAAGAACACTAGAAATGAGTAAGCCCGAACGACCTTTAGAATACCTTGGGCAAAGAGATGGAATGTTATATTTTATTTTTATACGACAAAAAATTTTAAACCATTACCTTTTAACTACATTGTATAACGGGATTTAAAAAATTAATGCAATATTATATTTATTAATTATTTTAATTTTTCAATTTTATATTTTTACCCTATATTTTAATTTTATATCTCACTACTTTTTATGGCCAACTTTTTAAGTAGCGAATTTTGCCTAGCATCATTTTAGACACATGTTTTTGCACGAGATTTTTATAATCGCCCAATAAAGGGTAAGTCTTGCAATTAATATTAAACAAATTTCAAAATTCTACTTAAACTAAAATGTTTCTTTCTTGTAATATATTTCTGATTTTTTAACGTTATTTTGAACGAAGGAAAATAATAAGAAACATCATTTTGTCGTTTCTGCACAAGCGCCTTTCATAAATACGCGTTTGGCATTTTAAATTAATTTATTACAGATGGTGTTACATTAGCTACATGGATATTAAATTAACACTAAGATGATATTCAATTGTATTAATCCATCTCTACAAACGAGTATTAATATACATACATATTATGAAAAATGTGAAAAACATTTATAATTAATGTTTTTCTGTAGAATTTTAATTTTTTATATTATTATTAAGTATTATCTTTATTTGACTGTCAATCTAACTGTCTATTAACTAGCAAACTGGAGAATTTTTTGTACATGTTATGCATTTTACTAATTTTATTATAATAATAATAACTGATTTGCAGATATGATTGGCTTTGTTTTCAGTGTACACATTCTTATGAGTTTCTAACAAAGTATAAAGCAGCACGTTTTATGCTAAATTATGTTGTGCTAATCTTGATATACAAATGGTGTTCCAGTACAATAAGCGAATTATTTTTGCAATATTGAGACAAGCTACTAATCTACACCAATATTTGCAATATACTTCTTGCCTGTTTGTTGTTTTATAAACTGAAGGAAAGTGTCAAGTCCACTGTACTTGAGAGTCCACTGTACTATACTCGAGACTCTTAGCTCCTAGATTAGATTAAATTAGTATAAATGGTGGTGAAATGTTGTACTGCGACCAAAACCACTCCGAACGACCTGACCATAAACCTATGGTATTGAACCCACCTGTCTACTCCTGGGTGAGTATATAGCTTGTTTAGGAACTTTAGGATATGGATAAGATTAAGTCCGTCAATATAATACTCTCCCAGAAGATGCGCTGGAGTCTCTTTCTCTAATAGACAGAATTTTCATTTGTCTCACTTCTCAAACCCAATTATCTTGAGGATTTTTTTTAATCTATACAGTGTCGTGTAAGAACACCTGTCAGTATTCTCATGTTCTTCGTATTTAGTCTAGATCACATTACTGTTCCCTTCTGACTCAACAACCTAATTTATTCCCTAAACCTCAAGTCCGTGCGGTAAGCTAGGCTTTGAACCATTCCTTATACATAATTTCATATCTTGTCCTTTCGAGGATGGATTTAGTCCGTAGTTCACAAAAGAGTGCCGACATTGGCGGCTGTTCGACAAGATAGTAATCCGCTTGTTCTGATAATTTATCCTCAACTTTAAAATGCAATATTTAAAGATATACTTTTTACTGTTTATTTTTTATTTTATTAATAATAATATAAACTTCCTTATAGTAACAATTTGGTTTTTATTTTTTATTTTATTGAATATCGATTTCGACTTATGTCATTCTCAGTTCTTAAATTATTATTACAATTTTTGCTTAAACTATTACTAATATACTATTTCAACTGCGATTTTTTATTATTCTGTCATATATTTTGTTAGTTTTAGTGTTGATTTTATCATTTAAAATGTTGCTATTGTTTTTGTTTATATATTTCTATTTCTTCCAATCTATCTAGATGTTGTCCTTTTCTGTTTTTATGTAATATGGTTAAATTTGTGTTGATATTGGTGTATTTGTGTTTTTCTATTTTTAAATGTTAGGCATATCTGGATTTTGGATCGCTCTTTCTCTACCAGAGAAATGGTGTGGTCAATAAATCTTTTTGTGAAGGACCGCCCCGTTTGACCTATATAAAATTTACTGCAGTCATCACAGGTAATTTTATAAACACCTGTGTCTAAGGTTTGGGTTTTTTTGATTTTTAGGTAATTGTCTATTTTATTGAAGTAAAACTTCTTTAGGCGCGTTTTAAGAATTTTGCAACGGAAAGACAAAAAACGAATATAATATTCGGCAAATATACGATACAATTCAATTATGACACACATATAAATGTCGACATATAAATGTCGGAAGTAGTCATTTGAACAGATATATAACCATATATATTCATCTCTATCATACTACAGTCTGATTTTGAATTTTAAACATATATACATGCACACAATTCCAAAAAACTTAAGTAGAAATTTAAACACAATAAAATAGAAAAGAAATTAGAAGTAAAAAAGGCAAACGAATATTATGTTCGGCAAGTATGCGACAATTCGATTATGTGTATTGTATTTTTTATACGCTTATTCAGTATCGTATTAAAGGTTATATGAGTTGGACGTGTCGATCTTAGATTTAAATATCTAATAATATAATATTCGTAATATTTTATTGAGTTTCGTAATTTTTTAAATTTATATTTTGAATTGTTTTAGTTTTTTGAAGTAAAACTTCTTTACGGCTGGTTATAGTAGTCATTGTGGTCATGGTCGCCATGGTGGTCATGGTGGTCATGGTAGTCATGGTGGTAATAGTGGTCATGGTGGCCATAGTGGTAATGGTGATCACGGTGTTCACGGTGGTTATGGCGGTCATGGTGGTCACGGTGGTCATGGTGGTCATTGTGTTCATTGTGGTCATGCATGGTCATAGTGGTCATGGTGGCTATGGTGGTTATGGTGGTCGCGATGGTCATGGTGGTTACGGTGGTCATGGTGGTCATGGTGTTCACGGTGGTCATGTTGGTTATGGTGGTCATGGTGGTCATGGTGGTTATAGTGGTCATGGTGGTCATGGTGGTCGTGGTGGTTATGGTGGTCATGGTGGTCATGGTGGTGATGGTGTTCACGGTGGTCATGATGGTCATGGTGTTCACGGTGGTCATGATGGTCATGTTATTCATGGCGGTCATGGTGCTCATGGTGGTAATGGTGGTCATGGTGGTCATGGTGTTCATGGTGGTCATGATGGTCGTGGTGGTGTCACGGTGGTCATGGTGGTCATGGTGTTTAGAGTTTGCATCCCGGGCTTTCCCGGGCGGGAAAAAATATTTGTGTTGATTAAATTTGTTTTGTTAAATAGAAAAATGAGTGGTGTAATCTTTGCACGCGGTTGAAATAAATTTCTTTGACTACTGTGGCAGGTATTAATAAAAAGATGAAATATAAAACAAATATGTCATATTGCAATTTAGAGTTGCATTTCTTGATAATATAATTTGCAGCATGTGTAATTAAAAGTAATATTTACATAATGTATTACAAAGTCAATTCAATTATTAACATAATTGAAATATGAAATTAGAGGTTTATGACAAATTTGCTAAATTTTTTGAAAAATGCATCAATTGTTGTACCAATTGTTAAATTAAGTGGACATGTATTCATCGTGAAATTTAATTTTTAATACGTTGTAAGACTTTGAAAAACATGTAAATATGGCTTTTTATTACACATTGTTGCAAATTATATTATCAAGAATATTAGAAAGAAACTCTAAATTTCAATATGACATATCTATTTTATTTTATATTTAATATTTTTAGTAATACCTGCTGCAGAGGCCAAAGAAGTTTTACTTCAACAGCGTGTAAAGATTACGCACTTCATTTTTTTGTTTTTGTCAATAAAATTCAATAAAATAAAAAATATATTATTATTAATAAAATAAAAAATTAAAAATAAACAGCAAAAAGTATATTCATGTTGAATGTTATTAAAAATATCTCTCTTAATTTGTGAATAAATTCACCCACTTCACAATATTTAATTAACAAATATAGTGTTAAACTATTTTATTTTTATTTATGTTTTATTAATAAATTATTTATTAATAATAATAACCGTCGTGTGAAGTACAATAATTGCTGAAAATTATTTAAACATGTTTTGATAATATCATATCATTATCTGGATTATTGGCAGACATTTATCTTAATAATTTCGAAAACACATATATGTATATTCAATCATTCAGTCAACCCATATAAGGATAAGATCATTTTTTATTGTAGATACGTCGATGACACCTTTATCATATTTGATGGTACCAATCGTCAAATTTCCCATTTCAACAACACTATAAATACACATGTCAACAATATAAATTTCACCGTCGATCATGAAAATAATAACACCATCAATTTTCTTGATATATCAATAACCCGACAACCACAAAAATTAGAATATAAAATTTACAGAAAGCCAACTACCAGCGATGTCACCATCAATAGCGATTCTTACCATCCTTATCAACAAAAATTAGCAGCTTACAACAGATTCGTTAATAGGCTTTTATCCATTCCCATGAATTACAATAATTACATTGAAGAAATTAATATGTTAAAATATATAGCACAAGTTAACGGATATAATCCCCGTTTAATTGATACCTTAATAAAAAAAACATAAGAATCGTTTAAAAAACAAAAATAACAACAATAATGAACCTAAAAAGATTATAAAATACATTTCATCTTCTTACTCCACCTTCATGCCATTCGCAATAAGCAACTTATTACGAAAACACAATATACATATAAGTTATAAAACAAGGAACAATTTGAAAAATAGATTGGTCAAACGTAATAAAACACCGCTAGAAAAATCAACTGGGATTTATAAACTGTCTTGCAAAACATGCAAAAAGTTTTACATAGGCCAGACCGGAAGGCCCCTCATTAAAAGATACAAGGAACATTTACCATCTACAAGAAATGATACTGGAACTTCTAATTACGCACGACATTTAATTGATGAAAATCATGAATTTTCACACTTCGACAATGATATCCAATTATTGCACAAATGTTCCAAAGGAAAACTTATGGATGTATACGAAGAATTTGAAATATACAAAGCATACAAAGGCAATAATGAATCATTATTAAAAGACAAGTTAACAATTAAGGAAAACATACTATACCATACAGCAATACAAAGTTTAAATTCTAATACATAAAATACACAAGTTGTTTAGAAAGAAACTAATTTCATTTCATGGATTTATTTTTATTTTTACTTTTCGTTATTTTTATTATCATTGTAGCATTGTAATTTATATGTCATTTTATTGATATTATTTTTGCACTTTATTATATTTAACATAAGTCGTTTTCAAATTTTGATAAAATACTGATGATGATAATCATGATATTATCGAAACATGTTTAAATAATTTTCAACAATTATTGTACTTCACACGACGGTTGTTATTATTAATAAAAAATTTATTAATAAAACATAAATAAAAATAAAATAGTTTAACACTATATTTGTTAATTAAAAAGTATATTTTTAAATATTGCATTGTAATTCAAAAGTGACAAAAGCACACAAACAGTGAATAATATGGAACACTATAATGACACATATACTCAACCTTAAGTTGAGTTGAAGCATATATTTCAGCCTGGAAGATGCTCTGGTAGAAAAACGTGTTCTAAACCGAGTTGTGAAAACTTGACCATTTTTGATTTTCCTGAAACTTGGCATACATATAAGTAGTATATAAAAATAAATACAACTAATTTTACAATTTTTTTAAAGTGCATAGTTTGAGCATAGGGGGCACCCCAACATGCATGGAAAATAAAAATTCTACCAATCTGATGTAACTTTGAAATTAAATTGCTCAAGAACGGCTATACCGATTTCATCAAACTTTTTTTTATTTGATAGATGATTAGTTAGTCCTTTGAAAAAAAAATTAATTATTTGTTTTTATAATTAATATTTAAATAAAAATGCTTAAAAACGGCGTTATTTCGTGTTGTTGAGATATTTAATTTTAAAGATTTTGAGTCCGTCTAAAATTCAAATTGTTCGTTATTTTTCCGAACAATTTTGATCAACAAAAAATTTTAACTACCGAAGTTCGAAAAAATGATGGAAAATTCGAATTTTAGTTGGACCGAAAATCTTTAAAATTAAATATCTCAAAAACACCAATTAACACCTCTTTGTAAATTTGGAATATTTTAGAGTAAGGATAGAACTTTTTTCAAGAAAAAAAATATTGCGACGCTGATGCATAGGCTGACTTCATCACAGCTCTGAAAACATAGTGTTCTGGTCTCTGGATATATAGTGAGCTAATATTCATCAAATACTTTAATTAAAGGCTAACCAATGTTGTAGATTTCGCGTAGTTCTAATTATAAAAATATTAAAGAAAGCGGTAGTATCCCAGCAAACATAAATTCTGTTGTACGAGAAAAAGCAAAAAAAATTTAACCGGAAGTTACAAACTGGAAGTTTAATTGTAGAACTGTTGTGAACCGTACTTAATGCTTATGTACCAAGTTACATCTAATTCGATTATCAGGTGCCGGTGCTATTGAGATTTCAAAAAACATGTGTCGGGGACCGCACACCACTTTGTTCACTATCGCTTAAAAACTAATCAGCTCCTTGCCATACATATTTGTATCTTTTTCCAAAGTGTCATTAAAATTCATTCACGAACGAATGTGGTATGCCCCCAACAAACATTGAAAAAATGGCGACATAAACAGGTGTTCAGAAGGCCCCAACCACTTATCCCAATATTGTCCAAAAACTAATCAGTTCTTTGTTATTTAAGTATCCATCTTTTTTCAAAGTGACATTAAAATTGATTGATGAATGAAGTCTGTGTGCTCCCAACCAACTTTAAAAACAAAGTGTGACAAGTCAGCAGTTGTATGGTAGACCCCCCGCCACTTTGGTCAATGTGCCCCAAAAGATGATAATTATCTTCTCACACTAATTGGAACCTTTTTCATAAGTTTCATCATAATCACTTCATTATTGCATGCTGTAGTGTGCATAAAGACAAAAAATACAAAAAAATTTTTTTTACCGGAAGTGAAAAACCGGAAGTTGGGATGCAGAACTGTTGTGAACCGTACTAAATGCTTATGTACCAAGTTTGATCCAATTCGATTATCAGGTACAGATGTTATTGATCTTTCAATAAAATAGGTGCTCGGGGGATCCCCCACCACTTTATTCAATATCGCTCAAAAACTAATCAGTTCCTTGCCATACATATTTGCAGCTTTTTCCAAAGTGTCATCAAAACTCATTCACGAACGCGGAACGAATCTGGTATGCTCCCAACATGCATAAAAAACATGGTGGAAAAAACCACCTGTTGTATGGTGGACCCCCAACCCTTTATTCAATGTACTCCAAAAGCTGATAAAATCATTCCCATGTTACTTGAAAACTTTTACCAACTTTTGAATGGTACTTGTACTCTACAGATGGGATAATCACCTGAAAAAAACTTTTTAGCCGGAAGTGACAAACCGGAAGTTGGTATAAACTAAAACTGAAAAATAATGGGCACTATAGTACCTCTAGTGTGACGCAATAGGTTTGCAGACTTAGGGAACATCGATTCGAACTCTTCAACAGCCCGTTCGTACATAATATTTTTGTAGAAATTCATCAAATTAGCAACATTTCTCCTATATGGCAAGAAATCAACTTCATTAGCAAGTGAAGGAAGGGTTGAGGAGCGTATAAATTTAACTGTTCGCCACTGCACAGAATCAAGACTCCGCAAACTACCCCAGTATGTTTCACCCCATATGTGATCAAAGTATTCCATTTGTAAACTAAAAGAAGTTGTTTGCTATTAAAAAACTTACCCCATCGTCGTAAAACCACAATTTATGAACGGCGCTTTTCGCTAAGCGAAGAATAAATCTCAACTCCTCAGTTATAAAAAGGAATGTTCCACAACTAAAATTGAGGATGCTACCTTTGACTGAGTACAGTTTATATGCTAGCACCCCTAGGTTATCACCTTGGCTAGTGATATCTCACTGCTATTTCCAGTGGTATGTGACATCTTAAGTTAAGTCGTCTGTCAATAACAAGTGCGCGTGGAGTTTTCATACCCGTATAGATAATAAAATTAACAAAAACTGATCCCGCCATTCCCGAGAGTAACCAAAGAAAAACTTTAACTTACAATTTGTTTTTGTGTTTTATGCCACTTCGTTCCACAATTTATCCAAAATAAATCTGTTGTGGTGATTTTTATCTTTTTTGTCCCACAGAGCAGGCCTAGAATAAATCTCACTAATCAAGGTTAATCAATATCCATTTTAAAAACATAAACTATCTTAAACTAGTCAGTATATACACTAAAGAATATTAATGTTAAACGTGCTAGTGTGCTACACGTTTTACACTAAACTGTAAACCAAACTATAAACCAGTTACACTAAACTGTAAAATAAAATTTCAATGATCTGGAGTTGTGTGATTCCCCTAAATAAAACAAAATTTGAAAATTCGTTGTTTCTTGATAAATAAAGGCTTTGGTTTATTTCTGAGGCTAAAAGGACTTAGACCTAGTGAAGACCGATCAAAAATTTAAACCCTAATCTGGTAAAAAAGTCAATTTGACCAATTAAGTTTATTTTCATAAGTATCCCTTTGAGTTTTTACCCAATCCTTGCATAAAAAATTTATTGGGCACTAAACAAATCTTTTAAAAACATTTCGTATTCCTGTAAAAATGTCTAGAAACAAAAATACGACGCAGCTAAAACAATTTAATTTTTTATTGATTTTTTAAAAAATTTTCCGCAAACTTCACAAATTTTAATCACCAATTACAAGTAACACAAATACAAATTAATTAATTAATTGATTAAACTGAAGATTTTAAAAATAAAATTTGCAGTTAAAACATGTATTTTTTTATAAATAAATAATAAAACTTCTTATAGCTACAAAACAATGAAAATATTTGTCATTAAAACATACATCTAAGTTTTTACATTTTTTAAAAGAGTTCATATTCTTGTAAAATTTCCACCATCAAAAATACATTTCAAAATTTTATTTACTAAGCCTAGAAAAAAATTTATTAAATCTAATAAATAGTACAATTTTTCAACTAAAAACAATCAAAATATTAAAAATATATATTAATAAAAATTTCACCACGAACGAAGTATAGTAGAATTTTTTTTACCAGCGAATACGAAAATTGGTCGTTGTGTGCGCATGTGTGGATATCCAGTGTCTCAGATTAAAATATTAAAAAATACTGTCCCATTGAAATGGACAAAAATACTCATAAAATTGATAAATTACTTTTGAAATTCAACCAATTATAATCGAAAACCAAAAACTAGCAAAAATATTAATGATTTTGTAAGCAGTATAACAAAATTTTGATAAATAAAAACAATTATAATAAAAATAACGACGCCCATGTAAACAAATGTCACAACAAACAAATGGTACGAACTAGGAGTTGAAATTTAACTAATGTAATTGTTTTCAAAACAAATTTATCCATAATAAATAATACATCTCTGTTTTACTTTTTGTCTCATCTTTTATCTTTTGCTGCGTGCTATCTGTCAAAAATTCATTGGTAAAACAATTCTACTATTTGTACTAATTTGTTTGGTACACTTTTAAAAAAGAAAGAAAACAAAAAATAAAATGATCATCGATCGACGATCATAAGCTAGAAACACAACACAGGCGAAACCGTCTGACGACGACGTTAGTAACATTAGAATACACAGAATACATACATTTCAAAAACAACTACAAATAACGATAAACGAAAAAGTTTTTTTCGTCAGAGAAATTTAGATTCTATTTCTAATTTATCGTCGGCGATGATTATTGCCAGATATCAATTTTATTTTTATTTGGCTGCAAGGGTAATTTTTAATGTTATTGTGACAGTGCCGCCAACTGAAAATAGTACATTGTATATTAAGAGCAGAAAGTACGACATTGCTGCTCGTGCATGAAAGTTGCTGGTTGAGGCGTAGCCGAAACCAGCAATCATGTCAGAGCAGCAATGTTACTTTCTGCTCAAAGTATACATACTATTTTTTTAACGACTGCCGACATATTTGTTTATTATTAAAAAAGCTTAAATCATAATTTTAATTTTTAAAAAACAATATTTTTTTAAGTAAGATATGCGTTGCTAAGGAGGCATTTATATTATTTAGTTTTTGTTTAAAAAACATATCGAACGAACGTCAAGCTAAAAATTTAAATTAATAAATTATCTATTTTTAAATAAAAAATAATTCATAATATGTTATAAATTATTTAATATTATGTCTTTGTCTATTATGTCTTTTGTCTTACTTTCTGCATTAGAGCAGAAAAAATTAAAAAATGCACGCTAAACAGCAAAAGCCAACTTTCTGTTTTAAAATGATAGATAGAAAACATTATTTTCTATGACAGTCGTTAAAAAATATGATTTTCTGATATTTTTCGCGTTTCTGAGGTGGAAATCGTTTTGTTTTGAGTTGTCAACTGAATTTTCAGTTTATGTTCAAAGTTTGGTTTTTATTCATTAATATATTTTCATAATTTGTATTTTGTATTTTATTTTTAAAATTTGTTATTAGTAGAAAAATTATTTATTAGTAAAAATTAGTTATTTTTAAAATTTAAATTTGTGAAATTCATTTTGACAAAGAACAAAATATTTTAGTTTATAATCAAACTTTCAATTTTATTTTTGACAGCTTTTCACGCTAATGTCTTTGTTGTGGTTACAACAGCGAAATGTAGACGTTTTTTTAACGTCCATCGTTATCGCCCGTGTTGTGTTTCTACCTATAGCTTCGATAATAGCGTCGAAAAAGAAGAAATCGTTTATCGAATTTTGACTCGATGCTTAACTCTTTTATCGATGCTTCAATATAAATACTGCTATTTAAAAGTATGTATGTATTAATTTTCTTCGCTTGAATCACATCGATGGTCGACGCTATTATCGAAGCTCCAACATAAACGCACCCTTTGGCATACATTTTTTTGCTATTTTAGAATCAGTTGGTCCTAAAACATCGAGAAATGCCATTAAAGTGGGGTAAGATTTTCACTTTTAGATCGAGAATGTAATACTTAGGTTTTTCAAACCGAAGTATTAGACTAAGAGCCCGCGATGGCCAGACCTTCGTTATTTTATAAAAGCTGAAAGTTTCTCTGCGCATACCCCCTACTCAGGTAGAAACGATAAGTGACATATGAAGTTTGGATCATAGTGGCTTTGGCAGGGAGCAGGTAACAAAGTGGCCTCCAAAGTTTCGTGAAAGTATAAAAGCTAATTTTTTTATATATTCTTCGGGATAGTATTAGAAGTCACGTCACCCATTGCCAGAGACTTACTATCGTGGAAACCCCCTGCCAGACACCCTTAAACTTCAAAGCGTAAGGGTGTCTGGCAAGGGGTTTTCACGATAGTAAGTGTCTGGCAATGGGTGATGTGACTTCTAATACTATCCCGAAGAATATATAAAAAAACTAGCTTTTATACTTTCACGAAACTATGAATGCCCCTATGTTACCTGCTCCCTGCCAAAGCCACTATGATCCAAACTTCATATGTCGCTTATCGTTTCTACCTGAGTAGGGGGTATGCGCAGAGAAACTTACAGCTTTTATAAAATAACGAAGGTCTGACCGTCGCGGGCTCGTGTTCTATAATAATATGTCAAATAGTTTGATCGAAAATTCACTCATTTGTTTATACTCAACCTTTGTATGTTTATTACCTCAGCTGAAGGTAGTACCCCCGATATACCTGCAGTTGATTTTTGCTTTTATACTTTTAATAGTATTATAAGTTATATTTTATGAATTTTATCTGGCATCAAATGACTTGACTATATTGCATTTTTATACAGATGTTTAGGAGTAGCTGACCTATTATCCCCTATCCGCCAATCAGCTGATTAATTTTTTTTCAATTGTTAGTTGTAAACATGCATCATACAAATTTTGAAGCGGCATCAAATGACTTTTGGAATTTGTTTTTTTACCAGTTTAAAACTCTCCCACAACCACACCCCCCACTACTTTAGCAGCAGACCGGCGGATTTATCATCAGCTAGCAAATGAATTTTTCATTTGCAACGCTGCCTCCCGGCCTATAATGATTTTCGAAAAAATAAAAATAACTGGATTAAATTTCGAATATAAAAATATTAATTTAAAGGAAATAACTCAATATGTGATTAGTAGACATAATTCTAAAAGCAACTTGCATGTTATAAATTCTTATTGAAAAAAATGTTTTGGGAAATAAATAGATTAAGAACTTATTATTCAAATCAAAATCTATCGCCGAAAGTTAAGTCAAGATTAGCAAATAATGGATTATATTATCATCGTATTGACAACTATTCAACATGCTATGTGTCAATATGCTATGTGTGCCAAGAAAACTGGCTGGATCCATCTTCAGTAAGTAATATTTCCTAATTAAAATATATTCGTATTTAAATAATTTTTTAAAGTGACTTAAAGTGAATCCGTTTAGTGTATCATCAAGTGTGATTTGTTCCAATAAAATTTCTAAGTACCATGTGCAAAGCATTATAGTGTTGGATTATAGAAAATTTGATTTATGATATATAAATTGACTAAACTGTTTTGGCATTGGTCTTAAACATAACATTTCAAAATCTCGCATCCTACCTTGTTCCAAATTTTGTTAATGAAAAAATATTTTAATTACACGAAGAGCTTTAGCGATTTTTTTCTGTTATTTACAATGGCTATCTCTAAGCAGAAGGATTGAATTTTGTTATTAAAAGTTAACAGTAACTTTTAACCACACAATCACGGAGTGCTAATTCGAAGTCTTATAGCTCACCGTTTTTCCATCGTAATCAAATATCCCTAATATCTTAGATATCTGTAGGATTATTAATACTGATTGATGTTGGTACTGACGTACGTTTTAAGATAACGTAATTTTAGCCACGTTTGATCTACGCAAGCAATTCAATTAGACTATATGGTTAACAAAGCTTCTTAGACTGAACAGTACGATTACTTTGCATTCTTAAACATTAATTTCAACATTTTGGGCAACTTTTTTGCTATTTTATAACTACAGAAGTATAATATATTGTTGTTTATTATAGGTGCATTCGAATTGATTGAAATAACTGAAAAAACAACAAAAATTGCATACTATTTTCAGTTGTTTCAGTGCAAATCGAACATGGCTTATATTTTTATTTTATAGTAAACATTTATGACACATTTTTTTTTTGATTTCACATCAAACCAGCCTAGGGTGACCATTTTTTCTCTAAGTAAAATCAGTACAAAATTTTAAGAGTTAAAATATGTAGCATCCTTAGTCTCCTATGTCTTACCTATGACTCTTCTAAGCCGAAAGGTAATGTGTGAAGGAAGTAAGACAAATCTGTTTTAATTTTTTTAATTAGTTTTAAGGAAATTTTGTTGGGACCAACACCAGAATTTTGTGAAATACAACTTTCCGCAACGATTGCTTGGGAAACACAGGGTTAGAATTTTGATCTTTTTCCGTGGGTAACTCCACCTTTTAAAAATAAAAGTATTTTTTCTATGATAGCAAATGGCTTTAAGCCTGCTTGAAATAGCATATTTTCCTACAAGAGATGAAAACATTGTTTTTTCGTGAGTAAACAGTTGTACACGAGACGCGCTAGCGGCTAGTGAGACATGTTTACAAACGAAAAACGTTTTTATCTCGCGTAGGAAATGCAATTTTTTCTATGATAGAATTTTTTTAATCGATATTTACTATAAATTATAAAATTAAAAATCGACAACATAACATTAAAAATTCATATTATATTTTTTGTTGGTTGCGTTGTTTAAAAAACTTTGTAAAATTATATGAGAAACCATAGCAACTGCAATTTGTTATTCTTTTTACACTATATAGTTGTAAAAGAACCCATTTTCACAGGTCATTAAGCGTGATGGAAATAGACTTTTCAATTTTTATCATAGAAAAAATTGTATTTCCTACGCGAGAAACATTTTACGTTCGTGAAATTGCCCCACTCGACGCTAACACGTCTCGTGAATAAATTTTCACTCACGAAAAAGCAGCGTTTTCATCTCTTGTAGCAAAATGTACTATTTTTCAAATAATTTTTATTACAAGTTTATACCAAACGATGACACGTATTGTTTTATTTCCTTATTTAAATTGAAGTTTAAAGAAAAATTCAACAATTTTCTTAAAAATCAGTACTTTCAGTACATAATTTTAAAAATCAGTAAAAATCAGTACCGCATATGTCTATCAGTACAGAAGCTAGAAAATCAGTACTGTACTGATAAAATCAGTACGAATGGTCACTCTAAACCAGCCCTCTTAATACTCGGCCGTGCCATCACAACTCACATATTTTTCATTTTTATTTGATGAATAAATATATGAGATAAAAACAAATGAAATTTGTTTGAGGTTTTTAATCTTCAGTTTCAGATTAGAAAAATATTTTGGTTCCACAATTTTTTAACCAATTGGAATTGTATTGTTTAAGCTAGAAACACAACACGGGCGAAATCGTTCGACGACGACGTTAGTAACATTAGAATACACAGGATACATACATTTCAAACACAACTACAGCGATAAACGAAAAAGTTTTTTTCGTCGGAGAAAATTTAGATTTTATTTCTAATTTATGGCGATGATTATTGCCAGATTTCAATTTTATTTTTATTTGGCTGCAAGGGTAATTTTTAATGTTATTGTGACAGTGCCGCCAACTGAAAAATATGATTTTCTGATGTTTTTCGAGTTTCTGAGGTTGTAATCGTTTTGTTTTGAGTTGTCAACTGAATTTTCAGTTTATGTTCAAAGTTCGGTTTTATTCCTTTATATATTTTCATAATTTGTATTTTGTATTTTATTTCTAAAATTAGTTATTAGTAGAAAAATTATTATTATTTATTTATTAGTAAAAATTAGTTATTTTTAAAATTGAAATTTGTGAAATTCATTTTGACAAAGAACAAAGTATTTTAGTTTATGCAATTTTATTTTTGACAGCTTTTCACGCTGACGCCTTTGTTGTGGTTACAACAGCGAAATTGTAGACGTTTTTTTTATCGTCCGACGTTATCGTCCGTGTTGTGTTTCTACCTTTAGTTTGATATTTATTTAAAACACTTAATATCTTTTAATATAATTTATTATTTATTATTTTAATACAAGAATGAATAAAATAATGTGTGTTAGATGTATATTAAACTATCAAATATATTGGTCAAATAAAAAAATTTGACATGAAATTGGACTTTTGACTTGTTTTGACTTTCATTTGAAAAATTCATATCAGTTTCGCATTTAAATTTAGGCTCATTCAAGGATTTTCTTAAATGTATTGAATTGCAACCCAAAAACCGATTGTTTTCATTTTTTATTATATAGGACCTAGGATGGTATGATTTTTTATTATTTTTGCAGGTTGCCAGGTTTTCTTGCATCTGGTATGATTTTTTATTATTTTTGCAGGTTGCCAGGTTTTCTTGCATCTATATAAAATATTTTGTCCAGGTTCAAATTTTAATCTATACTTTGCTGTTTTATCATGATAATCTTTTGTTGCTTTTTGATTATCCAGTACTTTCAACTTGATACATGTACAAAGCTTTAGAATCAATAATTCTTTTTTAGCAGGGAATTTTGTCCTGGTCATTTGACTCATTGCTATTTATGCTGGAAATGCTTTGAGTTTAGCTACTGGATGATTTCTGTATTCGAGAAGCGAATAATATACATCTTTATCGTCATAAACAGCTTTTTTAATCAATTTGTTTGCAATGTGAACTGGTTTCTCACTTTGTCCATTTGATTTATGATATGTTCGACTAGATGTTTTAATCTCAATATTCCGGTCTTTGCTGAACTTTTTACATTCAATTGAATTGAATGTCATTTTAGCCGCGATAACAATTTGTGGGATTTCATCTGTAGAAAAAATTATTTTTAGTTTCTTATTATTTCCGCTAAATTTTTTACAAAACTTCTTATGTAGTTTATCCTGCACAAAAATCTTTGCATTTCTTTTTTATTCGTTAGATTCTCCATGTTTTTGATAGCTTTTACCTTGTCGGGGTCAGGACTAACCCCTTCCTCGTTATAAATGTGCCCTAAAAATTTGACTCTATTTACTTTGAATTGTAGTTTCTTCGAATTAAATTTGATATTTAAACTTTTGGCTCTTTCCACAAACTCCTTTAAACTTTGGTCATGCTCTAATTCGGTTCTACCCGTAATTAGTAAATCATCTATATAAATGTAGATTGTAGGCCCCATATAAATCCGCAAAATTTTTCTCATTAAGTTTTTGGAAAACCTACGGAGCCTTATTCAAACCAAAGGGTAATTTCAAACATTTATAGCAACCGAATGGTGTATACTAAAAGTACAAAGATTTGTGGATTCATCTGTTAATTTTATTTGATAAAATCTATCTTTTAATTTAAAAACCGTGAAAAATTTTACGCCCTCCAACTTTATCATAAAGTCATCAAGAGTGGGTACCGAATGGTGTTCTCTTTTAATTGCCGAATTTAATTCCCGTGGATCTAAGCATAATCTGATTGTGTTATCTGGTTTTTCAACAATAACCAGATTACTCACCCGGTGGCTTCATTCACAGGTTCTATAATCCCTAGACGCACCAATTGATCTAATTTTTCGTTTGTTTTATGGACTTTAACCGGTAGTCTTCGCGCGCTAGTTTTGAGGTAGGTACAACGTTTTCTTTTAAATGGATTGTAACTTTAGTAAGGAAATTCATCTAGTCCTTCAAACATTTCTTTATTTTCTTTAACACATTTTTCGTTTTGTTTTTCAACACTGAAAACCTTTTCAATGATACCTAATTTCATGCAGCAATTAAGCCCTAAAATTGGTGTTGATTTTGAACTAACCAGTTCTTTTTTTCTTTACAGTTTAAACCATATATCAAAATTTACTGAACCAAATGTAGAGATTTTACCACCACCGTAAGCCTCCAAAATAGTGTTATTTTTCTTAATATAATCGTTTAAATTTGCTTTTTCAAATTGCCAAGACATTGGTAAAAGATTTACGTCAGAAGCCGAATCTACCTTAAATTTACATATCGTGCCATTAATGTATAGATCTTCGTACCACACATGACCAGCTACTTAACTGATTTTACGAAGTACATCAATGCAAAAATTGTTTTCTTCATCATCACTTTCCATTTCATTTATGCCATGGACATTTTTCGAACGGCAAAATTTGATGAAATGACACATGAATTTACACTTTTTGCATCGATGGCCAAAAGCAGGACATTGTCGTTTCTCTTTCTTTTGATTATATTTTCTACATAATCTAATATCTGTACTTATATCAGGTTTATTTTTTTCAGAATCATCACTTCTCTTTGAAATTTTATTAGGATTATTTTTTGAGCTATAACTATTTTTATTATTACTAAAATTGTTCTTTGATGATCTTACCGGTATATTATTTTTATACAAAGAGTGTACCTCACCTTGTTGAATCTGTTTTACCTGATCCTTGTTTATCTCTGCTATTCGACAAATTTCTGCGGTTTTTCCAGCTCAGGATCGCCCAGTTTAATGACGTCTCTTGTACAGCTAAATCGTGTATTCCAAAGACAATTTCATCACGAATCGCTGTTTCTTCGTGGTTGCTGAATTCCCAAAATTTAGCTAATCGACGAATATCAGTCAAAAAAGCATAAAATTTCTCGCCATCGTCTTGTTTTTAGGGTTCCGTAGTTTAAAAAAGTAAAAACGGTGTCCTATTGGTGAGACTTCGGTGTCCGTCCGAATTTCTGAATAATAAAAAAAATCAAATATTTGTTTTCATCTATATTTTATGAACATAGATAAGGAGATAGTAAAACAAAAGTTTTTTTTAAGGAATCGAGTTTGGTTTAGAAAAATCGAAAAAAAATCAAAATATTTCAAAAAAAAATTTCATTGAATTTTTGACTGCTTAGTTTTTTTGATATTGCCAAAAACGAGTTTTGGTATAATTATTTCATAATCTGAATCATTAGACTCAGAAGAAGTAGAATATGAATTAGCAAGTTTTTGAATATATCTGACAACTGTTTGACGTTTTGTATTTTCGAATTTTCGAAAATAATGTTGCCGCGGTTTTAGCCATCGATATTGAGGTATAAATCTGAGGACACATTTTTAATCCAAGATTGAATCAATGGATTTATCTACGTTTAAAAATACGAAAGAGAAGATAAACCCACCGATTTATCTCTATCGACGTTGAATAATACGGGCCTAAATAATGTCTAACTTTAATAAACAATTCTGAAAAATGATCGGTTAGGGGAGGGTCCGGACCCGAACCCCTCCCCTTTGTGTGCGCCCCTGACCCAATACATAATTGTTTTAAGATCAGTGTTAAGGGAATCAATTAATTTTGATCTACAGTCGCTAAGCACTAAGGGTGTATATAATTTAGGTGCTTCATGAGACGCATGAAGCGTACTATCATCAGCTATACTTGTGTAGGATAAACCCTTGAATTTAACAAATTATTAATATAGATAAGAAAAAGAGTAAAAATTATTAATTAATTATCATTATAGTAAATATTGAGTGAAACGAAATATAGAAATGAACAAACAAGATCAGATTAGATCAAAACAGTTTTACAAGTCAGATGACCTCAACTTAAGGCCAAAGGCGTTAGGTTGAAAAATTTTGCGATATATCATCATTTAACATGGTTGCGTTGCAAATGTTCTCTGTGAAGTTGATCACTAATTACAAAAATTTTTGAAATTTTTGAACTATTGAACTACTGTTGAACTAGAAAATTGTTACAGTCAAGTAAATCGAGGTTGGGGATCTGTTTTTTTTTGTTAGGTCTAATACAGTAACACTAGTGCAGAAAAATAGTAGCCACCATCACTTTACCGATCTCCCTAATGTTCACTATACAAATCACTCGACGGTGTTAACAACGCACTCCATTTTTTCCTCCGTTTTTTTCCGTTGGTTTCAATAAAAATCCTCAAAACTGGCTCTTAAACTATTTTCTACAAAAAATTTACAAAGAAAAATTCATGGATCAACAACAGTTGAAGCACAACAATTGATAATATATTTTCCAATATAAATAATTAATAAGCTGGCGTTATTGAAGCTGTCCTTAGCCACTATAAACAGGCTTTGGGTAAAATGCAGCCCAAAGTGAAACTATGCTAACAAAACCGTTGTTTTCTCAAATATTATAGACACGGAACCCCCAGCGAGCGAATTATATTCGCACTTGCGTAACTTTTTTTAATTCCGTATATAATTTTTGTAAAATCAATATATGTATTGTATCCCATTTTTTTAGTAACAAATAAAGTAATTTATTTATGTTTTACTGATTTATTATAAATCGTTTAAATCTTAGTTACCGAATAATGACATTCTTAATTCCCAAGGGAATTATAAGAGGGAGTTATGGATCATAATAGACCTAGTTTTCATTATAAATTTTTGTTTTGTTTATTTATAAACAACATTATTTATATAAAGCCATAGTAACGAATAACAATACCCCAGCAATACAATTTGAAATGAAAAATAACTAACTTGATCAATTAAAACGAAAAATCATGCTATCAAATACTTGATAAAAATAAATGTTTTAGTTTAATAAATGTTTTAGGTAGTAAAACATAATAGCTATTTATGTATTAAGGACATAAAGTATGTATGTCTTTTCCGCTTGAGAGTGAAATTGTTGCTCGAGGCGTTAGCCGAGAGAAACAATCACTCGAAAGCAAAAAAGATACTTTATGCCTGAATTGCATACAAGGCTTTTTGTACGAGTAAGATTCTGTATTATTTGCATAAATAAAAATACATATATGTATTTACACAAAATAGTAAAATAGTTTTTATTTTTTGTTTTTTTTCTAAATTTATGTAAATTTTTAATTTTGATTAAGATTAAACAATTTCTATTAAACTAGAATCATTTATTTTATACTAGCAATAACAACTTCTCTTAAACTAGAATCGCCCAAATAATCGATAAAAATCATCACAAAATACACCTTCACATTTTCATCTTTTTTCTCACAAAAATCACCCAAATTGTTTTGACACATCTACTACTTAGCACCCGCAAACTCCAATCCAATAATTTTTCCAATCAAGAAAACTACCTAGTTCAATTATTTTACAACCGATAACTGTTTATTCGATTGTTCCACCCATAACTACTAATTTTAAAACGCATGAATCTCTCGGTTGCAAATTCTTTCTGATAAAAAAATAGTTATTCGAATAAAAACACTTCGAATAAAAAAATTAGTAGTAAAAACACTTCGAATAAAAAACACTTCGAATAAAAAAACTAGTAGTTTTCGAAATGTTTCAACAATCGAATAACTCGATTGTTTTCACTCGATTGTTCCCATCACTAAAATAAACTACAAAATTCTTATTTTAGGAAGTTGTAAATGTTGATGGGATTCATGAATGTTCTATTTTACCACGCAATATCAAAATTGAATCGCCATGGGTAGATGTTGGACCCTTAACAATTGAGAACGATTTGAATTATGAAGAATTTCGGATATCGACATTTTCAAAAATGGTATGTTTATGAAATAGGATTGATTATTGGTAATCAATAACAAGTTTTTATTTTAAAATCAAATAGGTAACAAGAAGAGTTGGAATTTCATTTTATGATTTGGCAAAGACGGGTTTTTATTTTGCTGAGAGTCCTGATAAAATAAAATGTTTTTACTGCAAAATGGAATGGAATGTAGTAAGTTCTCCTCTAAATATGATTACAAATCACAAATTGTTAATGAAATGTGAACCAAAACCGCACAAATATAACCATAAAAGACGTTCTGAAGTAAGTTGTTTATGGTTTTTTTTTTGTAAAATAAAATACTTGGTAAAAAAACTGACATGACAAAAACTTTGACCCGTTTGCAAGGAATGATTTTCTAATTTTTCATTAAATTACAACTTCTTCTATTTGGAAATGATGCAAAATAGATTTTAAGGTAGAACACTTATCTTAATTAAAAAAAAATAAGCTTATGATTATTTAATCTTTAAATTTAATTAAATTTTAATTAATGACTTTAACAATAATCATTTTGCACGATTTCTATCGTCGGTTTTTATAAAAAATATCGCAATGTCCAACGATTTTTGGAGAAACCCGAGAATTTTGAATGATTTTTTTTATCGTTCGGATTTAACCCAACATCGTTGTTAAATACCGAAACCTATAGAGATAATTGCGATTGCAATTTGTCCGTATGCGTGTGTGCCTGTCTGTCTGTGGACAAAATATCTCAGAAACCATTGGCATATTGACCCCAATATTTGATATACAGGTATATTAGGACAATACATTCTTTGGCGTTGATTCGCAAGTTTTGTTGTGACTCGAGATATAGTGGTCAAAAGGTCAAAATTCGTGTATGTCTATCTGTACACGGATGGAAATCTTCGCATCTTCCATACTTAGATTAATATGACACATTTTACATATAAAACGAACGAATTCGCTTGTTTTAATTTTGTATGTGACATCACTTTAAGATTTACAATGACATGTCAACTATTCAATTGTCAAGTTTTTCAACCTTACTTCGAAATGGCCTTACTCTCAATTTGATTCGACGTAATTTCCAAATCAACTTCTGGATTCGATAGCTGATTAGTAAACAAAAACATCAGGTTTTATTAAGTATCTCACTACTTTATTGTTTCACAACAACAGGAATACAATACAGCAAACAATATTATTGTCTAGAATATTCTTCCAATAACTTGAAAATATGCAACGGTGGATTGTAGAAATTTGCAATCCACGGCGTCCAAAATAATACACGATACTGCGTTTTGTTTACAGTTCATTTTCATTTAACATAATCACATTCCACTTAAACTATTTACACTATCGCAATTTAATTTTAAATAACTTTACACTATCGTAATCTAATTTAAAATAATTCTTATTCTACAAAAGGAATTCCTTATATATAATTCTGTTCAATTTCTAGTATATTCTAGGAAAATCCATTCTTTAAAAAGAAAGAATTATTCTGGATATATTTTATTTTATGTTTTGACCTTGTTCCTTAGAACTAACGTGATGTGACGTTGGTTTTATTTTTGAATGCGCCTCAACAATTGTCTGCTTGTCGACTTAGCGATTTAATATAGAAATTATCAAACCTCTTAACGACGTAAGCAATTAATTAATTGAATCTTAATAATTGATATGGTTTCGGTATTCGATAAACTTATAATATTTAAATTTGTCAATGGCATTCTAAAAAAATTAATAAATTGTTTAAATTTTTTATTTTAAAGCTTAGGAAACTTAGGTAATTCCGTTTATAATTAGTTAATTTAACACAAACCTTACCGCTTCGACTTGTTTAGCCTTATTTAGTTCTTTAAAAGCGTCAAACTTGAATAATCGACTACTTTTAAGCTTCATCCATTTTACGGATTTATATTTTCAGCGAATTAGAATTAAGAATTTAACTAATATATCCCGTTTAAATAATAATATACCCAGCTTAAGTACAACTAACGATAATTGTTTGAAGAAAAATATGGCAGTTGTAAAATCTTCTAATGTAATAAACGAAGCTGGATCTACGATTCAAGTTACAACTAATGGTAATTGTTTGAAGAAAAATATAGCAGCTGTAAAATCTTCTAATGTAATAAACGAAGCTGGATCTTCGATTAAAGTTACAACTAATGGTAATTGTTTGAAGAAAAATATAGCAGCTGTAAAATCTTCTAATGTAATAAACGAAGCTGGATCTTCGATTCAAGATACTATAACATTTTATAACCAACAAGAAATAAAGGATACGAATAATAAAAATAAATCTCCAACAAAAGCCAAAATCGAGGAAGAACTTAAGAAATTTTTAACATGTCCAAAAACTAAAGGATTTTATTATTTTGCTGTCAGCTTAGGTTTGGATAGTGATAAGCTTAAACAAATATTGAAACAACGTTTATATTTTGGTGGAAAAATTGAGTCGATATCCGAACTAGTAAATATTTATTTTGAGATTAGCGTAAGTAAATATTTGAATTTGAATTTGAATTAAAATTAAAATTTATAAAAAATGTGTTTTATTTTTAGGATAATAGGGAGAAGCGGTCAATTATCAATAAAATAGAACAGCTACAAATTCAAATAAACTGTAAAATTTGTATGGAACGTAGAGTAACGAATTTATTTCGGCCATGTAATCATATGATAACCTGCCACAGTTGTGCGATTCAACTAACACTCTGTCCTGTTTGTCGACAAAAAATAACAGAAAAAATAGAAGCGATAAAATGATATTGATTGAATAATTTAATTGATTTTAAAACTATAATTATTTAACTATTTGATTGTTTTTTAACTTTTTGATTTTATCTAAGAATTTAATTTTAAAAGCTTGTAAAATTTATTTAAAAAGATATTCTGTAACACAAAATATAAATAAAAAATATAACAATTTCTCTAATTATGTTGATGTCTTTAAGTATAAAATGGTGTCATAACAAATAATTAAACTGTTTCCAATACATGATTTAAGATTTTTTCAGAAAATTTAATTTAAACAGTTTTGTATGTAGTTATGTGTTGCAATTTACCTAGTGTTTGGGAGAAGTTAGACTTGGCAGTGAACACATAACATAAATATGACACACATATACGATTTATGTCATGTGTTCACTGGGTAACGAGTTGTTTTGTTTCTACAGAGCGCACATATATGTATAACTATCATCTAAAAATCATTTGAATGGGCAATTGTGTCACGATTTTACAACGCATAATCATGTGTACAAATTTAATATAAAAATAGTCAGGCTTACTATGCTATCCGAAACGAAAGTAAAAATGAATCAAAAACTAAAAACGGAAATCGAATATGTTGGTACTATGGTAAGCTGACTAGATTTTAACATTAGGGTCTTGATTAAAAATTTGGTCGAAACGTCAGAATATGGTTTGGTACAAATCTTCTAGCCTTAAATGCTAGAAAGTCTTAAATAATTTTATATAATACCAGCTCAGAGTTATTAAATAATAGTACTGATCCTCTCCTTTGTATTACATACAAGAATGTGAGACTGGAATTTGTAAATAGTGCAAGATACTTAGGAATCTTGATTGATTTTAGATTAAAGTGGGATGAACATGTCAACAAAATCAAAAAATGTATTTTGCCTTACATATTTACTTTAAGCAGAATAAAACATTTTATACCACGCAAAATTTTAAAACTAATTTATATTTCATACATTCTCTCCCACTTAACCTACTTAAAGCCAATATGGAGTGGTTGTTCCCAATACAAAATTAATGAGCTTTTCGTCTTACAAAAACGCGCTATTAAACATATTTTACTGTTGCCTCATAGATTCTCAACTCGGACTTTGTTTAGCAATCATAAAGATTTCTCTGCGTTCCCAGGAATAATAGCATGTGAACTCGTCGTTTTGATTTAAAATAAAATTAAGAAGAAGAAGTTTGTTTTGGAACGTATCTTAGATCTCATGAACATGATACCAGAAGACGTTCGCATATCCTTATAAACCATTTTAGAACCAACATGAGCTCGCTTAATATTCTCTTTAATACTTAACACGAGTTCAATAAATTACCTAAATATATTAAAAATGAACCATCCTCAATTAAATTCAAGGTAGCACTCAAGAAATTTTACCAAAATCAACATATACGTTTTTGAACTCGGCATTGCTGTCTCACCTATGTTCCTTAATCACAAGCTTTAACCTAGCATATCTCTATGCGCTTATTTATAATTATAATAATTATCCTAAGATGAAAGAAAAATGTTTTTTCTGCAAACCCATAAATTTGATCGTAATTCGTATTGTATATCTATATATAAATACGTAAGCATTATTTTTGTAGTACAATTTTAAAATTTTTGTCCCATCAAAAGTGTGGCAATATGTATATCGTTGGAAAGGTCATGAGGAGTAGAAGTGCAGAAAAATACTTTATTTTTAATTTTGACGATTTTTTCAGAAAAAATGGCATAATGTGATAGGTGTGGTTTTTGTTCGGTTTTTTTGTTCTTTTTTTCAAGTTATTTGTTTCACAATTCAAAATCAATTAATCAAACTGTCTATGTAACGGTATAAACAAAGAAAGTAACTAATAGATTTATATATACTAGGAATCGCCCAGTGGCCGAAATTCGGTAATTGTAAATAGAAAATGTAAATAGACCTCCCAATCAAATAGCTACAACACATTATTTCAGAGTTTAATTAATTGATATAGATTGATTTTGAATTGTGAAACAAATAACTTGATAAAAAACAAAATAACCGAACAAAAAACTCAAAAACAAATCTATCACATTTTTTCCATTTTTTCTGAAAAAATCGTCAAAATTCAAAAAAAGTATTTTCCGGCACATCTACTACTCAAGACCTATCCTACGATATACATATTTCCACACTTTTGATGGAGCAAATATTTTAAAATTGTACCGCAAAAATATTGCTTACGTATTTATATATAGAATAGGAATCGCCCAGTGGCCATTGTAAATGAAAATTGTAAAAAACCTCCCAAAAAATAGCTACAACACATTATTTCAGAGTTTGATTAATCGATATAATTGATTTTGAATTGTCTATTTATCTACTACTCAAGACCTTTTGCAACGATATTCATATTGCCACACTTTTGATGGAGCAAATATTTTAAAATTGTACCGCAAAAATATTGCTTACGTATTTATATATAGATAGATTGATTTTGAACTGTGAAACAAATAACTTGAAAAAAAAAAAAAAACAAACTTACCGAACAAAAAACTCAAACAAATACGCCTATGGCATTTTTGCCATTTTTTCTGATAAAATGGTCAAAATTCAAAAAAAAGTATTTTTCGGCACATATACTACTCAAGACCTATCCTACGATATACATATTGCCACACTTTTGATAGAGCAAATATTTTAAAATTGTACTGCAAAAATATTGCTTACGTATTTATATATAGATAGATAAATTGATTTTGAACTGTGAAACAAATAACTTGAAAAAAATATTGCGACGCTGATGCATAGGCTGACTTCACCACAGCTCTGGAAACATAGTGTTCTGGATATATAATGAGCTAATATCCATAAAATACTTTATTTAAAAGCTAACCAATATTATGGACTTCGTAGTTCTAAAAAAATTTTATCGGAAGTTACAAAGCGGAAGTTAGGATGCAGAACTGTTGTAAACCGTACTAAATGTGTATGTACCAAATTTCAACCAACTCGATTATTAGGTACAGAAGTTATTGAGCTTCCAAAAGAACAGGCACTTGGAGGACCCCCTACCACTTTGTTCACTATCGCTAAAAAACTAACCAGTTCCTTGCCATACATATTTGCATCTTTTTGCAAAGTGTAATCAAGATTACTTAACGAACGAATGTTGTATGCTTCCAACAAACATTGAAACAACAAACAGGTGTTCGGGAGGACCCCACCACTTATCCCAATATTGTCCAAAAACTAGTCAATTCTTTGTCAATAAAGTCTTTATCTTTTATCAAAGTGTCATTAAAATTGATTTATGAATGAAATCTGTATATGCTCCCAACAAACTTTAAAAACCAAGTGTGAAAAGTCAGCAGTTGTATGGTAGATCCCCCGCCACTTTGATCAATGTGTCCCAAAAGATGATAATTATCTTCTTACACTAATTGAAACCTTTCCATAAGTTTTATCATAATCACTTCATTATTGTATGCTGTAGTGTGCATAAAGATACTGAAAAAACTGCCAACAATCAAAAAAATTTTTTTTTACCGGAAGTAAAAAACCGGAAGTTGGGATGCAGAATTTTTGTAAACCATACTAAATGCTTATGTGCAAAGTTTCATCCAATTCGATTATCAGGTACAGATGTTATTGAGCTTTAAAAAAAAACAGGTGTATGGGACACCCCTCACCACTTTGTTCACTATCGCTCAAAAACTAATCAGTTCTTTGCCATACATGTTTGCATTTTTTCCCAAAGTGTCATCAAAATTGGTTCACAAACGAATGCTGTGTGCTCCCAACAAACATTGAAAAAATGATGACACAGTAAACAGGTGTTCGGGAGACCCCGCACCACTTATCCCAATATTGTCCAAAAACTAATCAGTTCTTTGTCATTTAAGTTTCCATCTTTTCCTAAAGTGTCATTAGAATTGATTAATGAATGAAGTCTATATGCTCCCAACAAACTTTAAGAACAAAGTGTGAAAAGTCAGCAGTTGCATGGTAGACCCCCCACCACTTTAATCAATGTGTCCCAAAAGATGATAATTATCTTCTTACACTAATTGGAACCCTATTCCATAAGTTTCATCATAATCACTTCATTATTGTAGGCTGTAGTGTGCATAAAGACACTGAAAAAACTTAAAAAAAGTACAACAAAATTTTTTTTACCGGAAATAAAAAACCGGAAGTTGGGATGCAGACTATTTTAAACCGTACTACATACTCATGTACCAAGTTTCATCCAATTCGTTAATGAGGTACAGAAGTTATAGAGCTTTCAAAAAAATAGGTGCTCAAGGGACCCCCTACCACTTTGTTCACTATCGCTCAAAAACTAATCAGTCCTTTGCCATACATGTTTGCATCTTTTTCCAAAGTGTCATCAAAATTCGTTCACGAACGAATGCTGTGTGCTCCCAACAAACATTGAAAAAAGTGTGACACATTAAACATGTGTTCGGGAGGACCCCCACCATTCATTCCAATATTATCCAAAAACTAATCAGTTCTTTGTTACTTAAGTCTCCATCTTTTTTCAAAGTGTCATTAAAATAAATTAACGAATGAAGTCTGTATGCTCCCAACAAACTTAAAAATAAGTGTGAAAAGTCAGCAGTTGCATGGTAGCCCCCCGCCACTTTGATCAATGTGTCCCAAAAGATGATAATTATCTTCTTACACTAATTGGAACCCTATTCCATAAGTTTCATCATAATCACTTCATTATTGTAGGCTGTAGTGTGCATAAAGACACTGAAAAAACTTAAAAAAAGTACAACAAAATTTTTTTTACCGGAAATAAAAAACCGGAAGTTGGGATGCAGAACTATTTTAAACCGTACTACATACTCATGTACCAAGTTTCATCCAATTCGCTTATCAGGTACAGAAGTTATAGAGCTTTCAATAAAACAGGTGCTCCAGGGACCCCCCCACCACTTTGTTCACTATCGCTCAAAAACTAATCAGTTCTTTGTCATACATATTTGCATCTTTTTCCAAAGTGTCATCAAAATTCATTCACGAATGAATGTTTTATGCTCCTAACAAACATAAAAACTTTGTGGAAAAAACCACCTGTTGTATGGTGGACGGGGGGTCCCTTTATCCAATGTGCTCCATAAGCTGATAAAATCTTTCTCATGTTATTTAAAAGCTTTT